>JANVCC010000059.1:2148186-2193396 GCA_025345505.1 Todiramphus chloris collaris
GCCCCAACAACTCCTGCAGCACCCAGAGACTGACTCCTGCAGAGCCCCAGCAGGACAGGGCGATGCTCCCCTCGCTCTCCGTCCGCTTCCCGTTCTTGTAACACTGCACCTAGGGTTGGATCCCGGAGTTGAACGTCAGCGTGACTGACGGATGTCAGTCTCTGCCTTGCGAGTATCCCCATCGCTGCCCACCGGAGTGTTTTATTTACCAACTACTGAGTTCGATCGTCCAGTTCAGGGTGGGCTTCCTCCAAATTCACTGGTGTCACAAGAATCCTCTCTCCGATGTCTCGAGGTTTCCCCACTCCCCACGCCAGTGCTGTGTTGTCTCCCTGCCACACGCACTGGGAAACAAAGGTGCGACTGCCGTTGGGGTCTCTGTCCCAGACTCTCCCCGAAGGTGTGGATGCTGGCTTGCTCTTCCTCCATTGCCTACTTTACAGATTATCTTGCCCGATAAACCTTTCATAAACTGATATTGGAAAGAATGAGAATGACAGTATTTATTAACCCGCTTCTTAAGGGAGGAAGCTGATGGCACGCAGAAAGAAACATAAAGGAAACAAACTTTCTGGCAAAAGATGTTTAAGAAGATGCGGGTTTTACCTAGAATCACATTTTCTGAGAAACTTAATAGTCAACACAGAATTTTGGTGCTCTACCACAAGATCAAGCTTGTACACAGACTTTTGTAACATTCACTTCTCGCCTCCTAGATAAAAAGCAGCAGATTTTAATCGTTCTGGATTTTCTTTGTAGTTCCATATATTTGCAGTTCCATGCATTTTGTGAAAATGGGTCGCATTAAGCACACTCTGGGAGATGGAGGAGATGGCAATGGCCCCAGCCTTCCCCTTTATATCTACATGCTGAGAAAGGCCAGCTACAACAAGAACAAACAGCCTTACTTTGGGGTTGGGGTTTTTTTCCCTTTTTCCTTTTGAAACTTGGCAAACTACTCTGTTGTACGTTGGGTTCAAAATGCAGCTCTCCCTCCTAGCTGCTTTCCTGCACCTTCCTAGAGTGTCTGAACTCACACCAACATGTAGCTGGATTATCTTTTTTTACCGAATAGAAAGATGCTTTCATAGGGAAACCCTCGAATTTCAGGGCAGTGTGTGCCAGGAGGAGGAAATCTGCTGTAGTTGACTGTAACAGGGAGGCTGTCTGTGTGTTTTCAGTCTTTTTTCTCCTGGCCTCTTGGTGGCAGGACAATGAGAGCTCAAACGTACAGGGAAATGATATCCCAGTACAGTAACCAAAGCAAACATATAGATTTTCATTGCTCCGACAAGAACGAAGTCTTTGTTACCTGAAGTAGCTTTATTGAGTCGATTCAGGAGATGTATTTATTCTGGTTTTTGAAGTGCTCCAAGCTGTGAGTGTAATTAATGTTTATGAATTCAGACATGAAGGAGTAGAAAAGTTCCGTGTAAAACCAGAGAGGAGAAACTGTATCATTTCCAGAATGTTTATTCTAACGTTGTTTTCGTAAAGGCAGCTGTAATTCTCATGGTTATCATTATCATCTTGTAATAGACCTTAATGTTTCACAAACGGTCTGATTTGTTTGTCACATAATTAACAACATTCTTGACTGTTTAGCAATAATTAATTTGTTTTCATAGAAATACTTCATTTCATCCAACAAATGATGGCATAACAAAAATGTTGAGCCTCACAGCTGAAAATGAGTTTATGAAAACAAAAATTGACCATCACGACATGTGCTCCTGGTTTAAGTAGGACCTTTAGCTCCTCAAAGCACATGTTATTAAATGCTAGAAAGCAACTTACGTGGTTTGCATTACTACAGTCGTTAAAGTTGACAACAGCCTGAAGAGTTCTTTGTCTGAAGATGTTACTAGGAATTCAGCTGTGCATTTCCTCATGTGCAACACAGATAGTATCAAGCCAAACCTGAAAAATAAAGACTCCCCTGACTTCTGAAGTCTAACTGTGACCGTACTGAAAGAAAAAAGTTTACATTCTGGCCTAAGTAGACAGAGTTATTCTGGGTCTGTTCTTACTTCAGATGAAGTTCCACAGAGATCTAGAGAAACCAGTTCAGGCCCTTTGGGAATAAGTCCTTTATGTGAAAAACTTCGTGCCCTTTGACCTGTAGGACTCTACTGTAAAGGTAACAGCGAGACCAAGGAACGCTGCAGGTTATCGCAGCCATCTAGTTTATTACCGGTTTAACTCGAGACCTACATTTTTATTCATTGTTTCTCTTTTGACTAACATTTTGAAAGGTAATATTAAATGAATGGACCCTTGGCTGTGGCCTCACGCAACGCTCTCTGTTATTAGATGTCTCAGTTGATCTGTGTTTAAGGATGATTAAAGTATCTTGCACTGAGTTTCTTAGTTCGTTTCATTCCGTGTGCATTCATAAATTAGTTGATGGTAATCTATTAATAAAAACTTAATATTCTACATTATCCTCTATAAAATGTTGCAGGTTTTTTTTATCTTTTTATTTTTTCTTTTTCTGAACTGGAACTATTCACAGACTCTCTTCAAGAGTCTGATAAGATACAGATTACAATACCGGCTTGATAATGGCCAAGACTTTTGCTTCCTCTCTGAGTAATACAGACTCTTAAGATGAGAAAGGATACCTCACCTTCATAACTAAAATATTTATTATTTAGTCTCTAGGTTATTAAAACCAGCTCTGAAATGTGAAACAAGAACTTATTGCTGAAAATCTGGATATGGTAAAGTCCATTTTCTTGGACTCAATAAAGCAGTAAAGATCATGTTATCGGCAAGAACAACATCCCTAAAAGCTCTTCCTTCTCCAGACCACAGGAAGCGTAAAAGGGAATTATTATTATTATGACAACAAGGATAGACCATAACAGAGCTGCCCGGAGACTCATTGATTTCTCTGGAATTAAATTGTTCCAAGTAGCAACAATGCCAGGTCACTTAATGAGCCCTTGGAAAAGCAAGTTTTAATGATCAAGTGACCAAAATAAAAGGCATAGGGTGGAAGAGAGTAGACATGGGAGGGGGGAGAGACAGCACGTTACTGGACGCTCTCAGCAGTCACAGGGAATGGTGGTAAATAATGATTGGAGACCTCTGATGCTTTCTGCTTGCTCTACATGCTCATAAACATACCCCCAGAAGAGGAAGGTGGAAATTGGAACTGGTCAAGAGCAGCATTTTGGTGACTGCTTGCTGATTTTTAATCCTTTGCATTTTTTATTGATAAAGAAGATTTGGTTACTTCAGAAGAAAAAGGAAGAACTGATCACAGTTTACACGGATGAGCGTGTGGGAGGACTGCAGGGGGTGGAACACTGTGGAAGTAGCAGGACATTATATATAAGCAGCAAGATCCTCTTTCTCAGAAGAATCAGATAAACAATATGATCATAACTAGGACAAGATTCACAGTTACAAGCCAAGAAAAGATTTCATGATTCCTGTTCCTCCCCACAGCTCTAACATTTCAGGAATTGTCAAAATCCCTCCAGGGGCACAGAACAAAGTAGCTGGGTTAGCCAGTTTTCCCTGTTTTATTTTTCCTATTCAATTTTTTTCCAGAAAAAAAACCCCAAAACAAACCAACAAACATTTTCTGCATAAATTTACTTTTACTCCACACACACTTTCCATCTTTCTCTGCAAGGAAAATGATTCTCACAGTGCAGCAGCTTGCACCATGGCCCTGCTCCACTTTCTTTCTCCTCCCCAAGAGCAGCAGCCACGGTCATTATCATGGCAGGCAGAGAATCCAAACAGGCCATAGAGGTGTCAGCTCTAAGAGGTGTTCAGACATGTCTTAACAGCCTTGGTGACTGGCCTGAGCAGTTACTCACTCCTCATCCTTTCCACAGTGATGCCAGGACAGCAGCGGTTGGCACGGCAAAATGTGCAGCGAGCTGGACTGCCTGTTGATACACAGTGGAAGATAACTCTGTGACTTCAGCCGGCCAGCCAGATCTTTGTGCCTGGTGGAGCTTCAAAAAAAGAGTGCAGAGAATGCAAAGGAGCCACTGTGCAGTCTTACCCTGTTTTGGCATGGCTCCAGACCTTTCCTTGTCCTTTTAAGGGCATTCTTCTGCCCTAGGAGTAGCATGTGTCCTTCATGTTTACAAGAGAAATGAGATCTCCAGTGATAGTGGTCTTAGAATCAAGAGGCAAGTCTACATTCAATACCGTGTTTATCCTCCTAGCTGCTTTTCCCAGAATTAGTACACGTATCAACAATTCCATAATGTATGAGTAAGATCTGTTTATTCCTTACCAGAGCTCCAGCATTAATCATTTGTCCTTCTCCAACCCACCAGTAAAACTCTGTGCCGTGGAAAAGTACTGAACGATGTGTAGTGTCTTGGAGCAGGTTCAGGCTCAGACCTGGTCCGGACTTAGCAACACAGTTTGGCACGGGGATGTTACACAGTACACGCTCTCTGCCATGAAACAGCTTGCTGCCCCTCTCCCCCCAGATAAAGCTCTCTGCCCCAAATAACGGAGCTTTTCAGTTCTCCATTCAGCTCGTTACAGAAAACTATCGCTAGACTTGTTTAGTCACATCATCTTGCTTTCAACCAGCAATTCTGAAACAAAGCTTATTAGAGACATCCACACGTAAACATATAAACAATTTTGAGAAGAGCAGACCATTTATGTGGTGCTTTGTATCCAAATTATAGAAAAAAATTATAAGCTGGGAAGACCTCTAACATTTTACAGTGCTGTAGAAAGCTGCAAGGCCAAAACTAATGGAGTCTGCTTGGGTACTGGATCGGTGTCACGCTTATTCTCTGCTGATAAGTGGCGTAATTAAGAAACCTGTGCCAGTCTGGGGATTTATGATAGGGAGAAAAAGACATTTTTAGATCACTGCATCTAGCTGATTCATTTGGAAGCACTGATAAATAGACACAGCTGGTGGTGGAACTAGAAGCTGAGCTGCCCTTTTTTTCCTGTCTCCTATTAAGTATTAATACAAGGTGAAGGTGATTGGTATTGAGAGGCATAAACTGAAAGCAACTGGAAGAGAAAATAACAAAGAGAACTAATATTTGTCTAGAGTGGCCTCAAATCCAAGTAAACACAAACCAAGTCTTTCATGCTTTGCCCGTTACTGGTTTCCTAAGAGCTCCAGCAGATACCCCTCAGTGAACTATCACCTCCCATAGCTACGGACGGTTGGGTGCCCATGGGTGTCCATCAGCAGACTGGCTGTGCAGGGCCACCAGCCACTGCTGCAGATCCCCGCGGGAGCAAGTGTGCTTCCTGCGAGTCGGGGCCACCACACTGGGCATGGTTTTCACCTCCAACTGTAATAGTTTGCATCTGGACCACCTAACTGCTTGTGGTTTTTAATCTGGCTGCTCTGCAAATAAAGATGCTATTTTCCCCACGTACAATATTTATATCCTTCCATATTTAAACCCCAGTAGAATTAGTGCCAAAGGTGAACATTAAACCAAAGAACGATTCCTTTAATTACATCTGCTACTGACAAAAATGTTCTTTATAACCGGAATCTCCTGCTAGTCCTCTTATGAACTACCGTATACCTCTGGCAGGAAAATAAGTGTTCACAAGCTTAAGGAATTCCATATGCATTTTATTGATGGCCATTCTGTTAGTTGTGCACTCTGAGGCTGCTGCTGGAACAAGGACTGTTTTGGCTGATGGATTCCACACACAGAACACACATTCAAGAGGAATTCACCAAGGGATTGGAAAGCAAGCCATTACCCTTGTATAGGCACTGGAAGGAAAAAAAACCAAACCGAAAAAACCCCAACCCCAAAATATAAAATTATTTATCAAGTGTGGTTCAGCCTGGATGGCTGAAGTCAGAGTAAGAAGTCAGAGTAAGACCTGATGCACCTATCTGAAATATCTCTGTGGCAAGTCCTATTTCCATTAGAGAAGAGCCCATGCAGAAATGCTGGGCACAGTTTCTACCAAACCTTCGTGAGCTCCCTCCAGAGACAGGAAAGGGACAGCAGTACTTGTCATTAGCTGTGAAGTGCCATTAGGCACAACGTGAAGAGGATTAACTATGTCAAAAGTTTGTGAACTTGAGGATGAACACTTTCAGTCTAAAGCCACAAGGTTTCGTGCCTCTGGACTCTTCAGGTCATGCTTGGTCTGGGTGCATCTTAACTAGATCTTAAATGGAAGTCATTTATCCCTTAGAAACTGTAGAAGGGAATGTTGGAAGTTGATTTTATTGCCTGAAGGAGGGGTAAATTAGCCTGTGTTTCAAGCATGCTGTTAGGAATGACAATTAAAATCTAATTCTAATTAGCAACACTGGATGATACTCTAAGTAAACAATAACGTGCAGATTTGCTGTGCAGATTCTTAGCTGCAGAAGTAGGCAAGTAGTAGACAATGTGCAAGCTAATCACCTCTGCAATGGCAAACAGACTGGCTTGTAAATACATAAAACACACACTTGAGGTTTTGTTTGCAAGATGAATTATCGTGAGAGCAGACACTAAGGCTGATGCTGAGGCCAGGGCAGCCTCTTCAGGCTTTAGAGTCTGGTTCAATTTCTGGTTAATTAGGGCTGAGAAGCTGGAAAGTTTGCAGCTCTGTTGTGTATTCTCTACCTGCTCTGAAGAGGTAAATTAGGAGAAACCCCAGGCTGTCAGTTTTCTATCTCTAATAATCACCCAATAAAAATTACAGAGAAGCAGAAAGGCTCCAGCTGCCAGCTCGGACTCATTACTGCTGGTTGTGTCGCCTGGAGAGCCAACCGAAGTGACTATCCAGGAATTCTAAGCATTAAAGGTAAACTGTCTTTTGTTTAATCATTATTATTGAAAACTTCAGGAAACCTGCAAGCCATGCTCCAAAAAAAGGCAATTATAGGGCACTACGTTTGCCCTGCCAATGTATGACCATGCTCCTAATGCACACGTTCATTCATTGTGGCAGCACCAGGTCCTGGTCCTGCATACAATCCCACCACGCAGTAACTTCAGAAATGGGACTAGTGCTTTTACTATTCACATGTCTACATCCTGCCCGGTCCCTAGGGCCAAGATCCTCAAAGCTGAGCATCTAAATATCTTTGGAGATTATGGTCTACATTAAACGAAATAGAATTTGAGGCATTTTGACATAATACTTCCAGAAAGTACATGGGTAGCTGTAATAATTGCTAACCTAAGTGTTATAAGGGAGGGGAATCATGTTAGAATTGTAAGAAACAGACACATGGAAATTAAATTTAGAGTATGTCACCTAACATTATCTATTGTGCTTTCTAATTGCAATTCAGCTGGGACCGCAGTGCAACCCAGTAACACTTGTAAGTGTGGACTGCCATTACTGTCACATTTGGTTGAGTACTACAGTTATATGCATTTTAATGGTACTCAAAATAGAATGCCAAACCTGCTCAGCTTTGCTCTATAAAAAGAATCTGAAGTCAAAGACTAGAAGCAAAGGAAAGAAAAGGAAAACTAAAGTAAAAAAAAAAAAAAAAAAAAAAAGAAAGAATGGAAAAGGAGGAAAAACCTAAGTGATGCCTTTCCTGGAAGCAACTTGATGGAAATAGTAACAATAAAACTATTCTAGAAATAAAGAAATACAATCTACTGCTCCATAATGAAAGTAGACCTTTTTACTACTGCGTAACACGTGAATTGCTACCTGTGAGCAGTTAAGCGTAAAACAAAGCTCTTCTCTTCATCTTCAAAACCAGAACTCTGAAAACTTGACAGCAAAACCGGGCTAACTACAAATTCAGGTAGTTTCATTAACCCCATTCTGTAGATATTTTTAAATAGCCCTTTAAATCGCTGCTTGATCACCATTTACGTGCAAGTCTTATAACAGAGACCAAGCCTTTCACAAAACTATGTATTCTATGACTTCGTGAGAGCAGTTTAATGTATTATGAAGGAAAAGGAAGAGGAAAAGGAGACAAATTAGCCCAAAGATGTTTGGATACCTTCTTGCTTGGACTTCCACACAGCAATAAAACTCCTGGCAAATAAGGGACAAAACAATCCTCTTTTTTTGCATATGTGAAATTGCAGAGCCCATATCAATATTCCTGGCCTCTCCTCCATCCCACCCTGAACAGCTTCTACCACAACTGAAAGCCTGAGCCTAGTGCTTCAAGTGAGACCTTTATCTTGGCACTTACTGAAATTCTGCTTCCTCAACGTGGTCTAAGTAAATTTGCATACACTGAATTTAAAACACTAAGAAGATAAGCTGCTGCTTCCAAAACACTACAATCCCTGTTTCTGAGCTAATTAAAACTTACCCATAACTGGACCAAAGCTGTAGAACGAGGTCTGCATACACCAGTGTGATGGATGCCAAGTTGCAGACACGGTAGGTGTGAATTGGTATCTAAGCTGCCTCTCAACTTGCTGGCAGCATCAGCTTGTAAATCATTCCTGGAAATGCAACTTTTGAGCACATGATGTCTAGAAATGATAGTTAAGTCATTCTTGTTCATACCAATGATTTCATCACTGCTGCGCCTCTGCAAGACAGGCCAAGTGAGCTCATCAGTTTAACCAGGATGCAGGCAAAGTGCATCTTTGGGAAGCGCATGGAGAAGTTACCTTTGCTTTCAGAACTTATCAGAGGAGTCCCACGACACTGACTGCATTTCAGGCTCACACATCTGTGCCTCAGAAATTAACATGTTGCCAGTAATAAGCATCTCAGCTCTCATTCCTTCATTTAAAGGCAGTGACATATATTAAACTAAGTCTCAAAATTAAATAGTTCCAAGTAAAGGACTCAGTCTCTCTCTCACACAGATGATGACTGAGGTCTGCTACAGAAGGCAGCCGTACAAACATCTAAATTAAAAATGCAAATTGAAGAGCATCTCAAAACATTGGAGCAGCTTCAGAAGAGCACTGACTCTGTGTAAACATTCAGTGATGCTAAACTCCTTCTAGGTTAACACAAGGAGAGTAAAATCATTTGAAATTCAACGGCACATGAAAAAGACTTGAATTTCTTTAAGCAAAAGCAGATGCCTTGCTACACTGGCTCGCAGCTCAGGCCTCTTATGGCCAAGTGCACCGCAACATCCAGACTAGTGGGGCTGAACTCAAATTCAGGGACCATCCCATACATACTCCTTCGTGGCCTGGAATGCAGAGAACTGGGGAAAAGTTCTGCAGCAACTATGAAAACATCCTCTAAGTTTTTCCTCCCCTTCCCATGGCATGGATGTAGCAGTGTCTGAAATGATGTAGAAATGATTGTTAGAATGATTGACACACTTGACTGGAAAATAGACTGAATTTGCCTTGGGGAAAGAGGCAGGACAAAAGTCTGTTCTAATGAAGTTATTTTCTATGGGATGCAACAGGCCATGTAGGCACAACCTGTATTCAGCATCGCGTAATTACATTGCTTTTCTTTCGGTTCACCAAAGTTTCAGTGCAAGAGCTGAGGACCTGCATGAGCTAAAGACACAACCGAGTTCTGAAATATTAAAAATTTATAGCCAATTGTATCCTGCTCAGGTTATATATCCTGCTGCCAGGTCTGGGAATGGTTTCTGCACAGAAATCAAGCATCCCTTTCCTCAGGTAGCAGGAACTCACAGTAGCAAGTGCTCCCCATCCAGGGTGCAAGGACGAGCCGCTTGCTAATCCTGCTTCCTTAGAGGGCCTGCAGCTGGCTTGCTCAGCACTTCTTAGAAGTTAGGTAAGTGCTTATATATCACAGTGACAGGTATTATAAATATCCTGCTCTGCTTATGAAGCTGCATTAAGCCCCGTGCAATTTCCATATGCATCCGGAGGCAGCATGTTCACTGTGCTTTCACCCGTTACCCACACTCGTAGTGATGGTCCCAACCATCCAGCTAAAATCCCTGATCTCCAGAGAAGCTGAGCCGATTCCCTCCTGCCAGCACCTCCTTGGGAAGCACCTATGTCCATCAGCACAGCTGCACTGCAGATGTGGCAGAGTGCCTGCTCTGTGCGCTAGTAAGTGGCATCAACAAGGACCTGCAGTTGATGGAGAGTCAGCACCTCCTTGCTACTGTCACTCCCCACAACTTCAGGGAAGTCAGGGCACTTTGAGTATCCCGCTTCTGCAGTCAGCCCAGCCACCAATCTAAGTCTCCTGCTACACCACATTTTGGAATCAACCTCTATCTTTTGCTTCTAATGTGAGCTGCTGTTGAGCTATCGGCGAGATAAGTTCCATCTCCGAGTAGCTGCACTGTCCACCTCAGCGTGATTAAACAAGCAATACACTCAGACCTTTGCACAGGAGATAAATTAAAGCTTTTTGTTCGATGGCACTGACCGTGTTTGGGTTAAAAAGGGTGCACAGAGCGTCCCTCCAATAACCCTGCTTTGGCATAATGATGCTGCACTCCTAGGCCCAGGAAGAGCAAGAGAAGCATTTACATCTTGCATTAATGAATCAACAGATTACGGGGTTGTGAACTCTGTTACTGCTTCTTTGTTTATTTTTATTTATTTATTTTACAACCCAGACAAATCAAAGTTACAAAGGAATGAAGGGGATGATCTCAGCTGATGTCTGGAAGTAATTTTATAATTGTCCTGTAAGCCAGAAATGACAAAACCTACTTTTCCCCCCCATGTCACCAAGACCACCAGTTGCTGTATTTCCTGCCATGCTCTATGCTGTCTGTACTCAAGTGGTTTCTTTTCAAGAGGAAAGCTGTTTACATCCATGAGCTAAGATAAGATATATTGTGTGGTGAAGGATATTTGGTTAGAGAAGAAAAAGACTGGGAGACAGGGAGAGAAAATAAAAACAGTAAATGGTGACTTAAGACTTCAAACATTCTCCTGTTTTTTAAATAGTGCTTTGGGGGGTTTTTGGAACAATTTTCAGCAGAAGTCCAGAGGTTTCTCAGAGCTGAGAGTTACGTATTTCCCCCAGTTGTTTTTACTGTCTGGTCATGGAAAAGAGCAGGTTACTTTCCCAAACAAAAGGCACTTGTAACCTTCCCATGATTAGGGACGTTCATGGTGACTCCCGGCAATCTTTTTATGAAGAAGCTTTGCTCAAATTGACATTGTAGCAGCAAAGCCTGGTGGCAAGAGGTGCAAACCTGATCTTTCTTATTTAATCCCAAACCTTCTGTGAACCCAGCAGATAGCACTCAAATTCAGAATTACCTCCAGGTCTCTCTCCTCAGGGTGGAAATACAATTATGATAAATCCCACTTCTTCATTGTATTGTTATAGCTAAAGGTAAACAGAATGAGTCAGATCTCAAAATTAACAATTGCTGAACTCCTCTCCACAGCTATTAAAATATCTCTCTCCCTTACCTAACACATGGCTTCTGCTTGTAGATAGATGACCTGCAACCAGCACCGCCAGTCACCCCCATCCAGATCCCAGGCCACTACGAGAGGCTTTTCCTTACAAGTGCACACAGCACAGAAAAGCTGCCACACAAAGCAAGAGGAAGGCAGGATGCCACGAGCCAAGCAGGCAGCCTTGGGCTTGGCTTTGTTTTAACTCCTTTCTCTCCTAAAGAACGAGGTTACGTGTTACACACCCGGATCAGGCCAGCCTTCTGTGGCTTGGCACCGGCAACCTCACTCGTGCCGACTCTGCTTTTTGGCTGCAGAGACTGCATTTGTACACTCTCCAATACCACAAGGTCCTGGTCTCAGGTAAGACCTGTAGGTGAAATGACAATAACCTGAATAGGAAAGTCACATCTTGTGATGTCCTTCATCTTTTTACAAGGACAGTCGGATTATTCTGAGGCTGGCCAGTTTGGATTATAATTTTTTGCCTGTCAGGCTCCAAATTATCTCTTGTCTGATTAACCCCCTTTATAGTTTACCTGAAGGTGTCAGTGGATGCACTGGGGCTGCCTGGAAGCAGAACTTCACTGTGACAAACTTAGAGAGACCAAGTGACTTTCCAAATATTTTTCCAGGGTGCCTGCTGCATCCAATCTGTCTCTTTGGCATCTCCCAGCCCTTTGGTCTGCGTGCCTTCCCAGCAGCTGCTGTTTGGCCATTGTCTCGTGTGGAAAAGGTTTTTTGGAACTGACACGTCAGCAGGTGTGGCAGGGTATGAAGGCATGCAGTACAGAAATGTGACTAATTAGAATCTTCTCACATTTTTTTTTTTCCACTTAACAATTACAGTTAAAAATAACAGGTGCATACAGAACCCCGTGACTTTAAAAAAATGTTTTCTAATTAATACAGCTTCTAATTAATGAAGTCTTACATTCTGTGTCAGTCATAAGTCATCCCAACTCACACACATCATGCTGCTTTCTGCAAGTAGCAACTGCAAGTCTGGAATCAAACTGACCTGTCAACCTTTTCGTAGATGGCATTTCTGGAGGAGGGGCAAGGCCTGACCAACATCTAACCCACATAAGCAGCATCCTAACAGATGGGACTGGAGAGTTGGCAGCCGAAATACCCGTTCTGTTCATCAACCGTGGGCACAAAGCATAGCCTGTCTAGCCAGATTCTGCATCTTTAGTTAGCATGCCTGTGGCAAAGGTGCTGTACATGGAGATCCGTGAATATTTTAGAGCTCTGTATCCCAAATATCACTGACGTTGAAACGCCAAGTGGGAGAGAGTATTTGCCTCTCATTAAAGTGTTCCTCAGCATACATGGCTGCAGAACAGCGTTCCACAAAGAGAGACACAAGTTTTGGCTCATCTGTTGTTTTCCAGGTGAAGAGCACCTACCACACTGTGACCTATGGAAGAAAGAATTCACTCTCTGCCTTTCCCTTTTGTTTCCCTTAGAGACAAAGGGACAAAGAAAGTTAATGGATTGTGCTTCATTACATACAGTTGCTTAGACTGAGGGGAAAGAAAATCTGATGGACTCCCGTTCATACCTCTCCAAAAAACCTAACCAAAGCAGGGAGAAACAGGCTGCCCTTAACCTAAAGGGCATGATCCAGAGTATCTACCTTGCATCCTAAAGTGCTGATTTACACTTAGAGATTAAGTATAACTGCCTGCCTTGTACAGCTTTATTAGGCTAAATAAGGAAAACAGATCTGAGGACAAAAGATGGAGAGAAGCAAGGCTAGGAAACGCCTATATTTTTAAGATTATTCCCAGGAGATTGATTATTTTCAGTGCTTTATCACCAGACTTACAGTCCGTAGCTACTCAGAAGCTCTTTGCTATGCTCAGGGCCACAGCAAAGACTCTGGATCGTATTTGTGCACAATTGTTTGTGCAAGCATATGTGAGGTAAAGGGAAGAATGAAATGTTAGGAATGCCATTGTTGTAATTCCACCCTTCCTGGTTCACATTGAGATTTTCCCGTGTCCCAGGTACTGTCCCTTTATCTCTTAGTGTGTCATCACCTCTCCTACTCCTCCGAGTCAGGACAGTGCCGTTAGGTTAATGCAGAGGCTGGGCACAGACTCTTTTTCCATTATGCCAAAAGGATTCACCAAAATAGATCTGTGTAAAAAACCTTTCCGGTGAATTCGCAAAGCCTTCTGTATGTGCCTAAGGAGTTTACACCCTATAAATATTTAAAACAAATATCTCCCAATAAATACACACACTCCCTTCCTGCTGATAAACCCCGACGCACCAGCAGGGTGGAGGGAAGGCAGCTATTTTCACTCAGATATTCTTTAGGATATCACTAGATGCAATGAAACTTTTTGTGTTAATTCTTCCTTTTCATTTATCCTTTTCAGCATCATACGGCATTTCAAAAATGCAAGAGATGTAATCCAGCTCCTAATCCTAGCTAATGGGAACTGTCTAATTAAAACCTCATCACTGTAAAAATATGTTTTGTTCATAGCAAAAGTAAAAAAAAGAAAAACAACCGAAAACCCAACCAAACAAAACCCAACCAAAACAGAAAAAAACAACCAAAACAAAAAGAAACCAACCAAAACAAAAAAACCCCAAACAAAACAAAAAGAAACCAACCAAAACAAAAGAAACCCAAACAAAACCAACCCTTAAAAAGACATCCTGTAATTTTGCTACTTTTATTTCGTGTGCATGATCTGTTCAATTAGACAGCATTTACCTCAATTAAACAAGATCACCTACTTGCAAAAAAGGTCTTGTTTACACCAAACAGTCTGGGAAGAAGAAAGCTGTTTTCTAACACAGGAGTCAGCTCATCCACTACTGAAAAGTAAAAATTCAGGGGCAAAGTAGCTCCTGACAGCTCAATGCAGTATTACACAGCAGCAAAGAATTAATAATAAAGCTATCCTGGTCTACCTGTCCAGCCAGCTCCACAGGGGCAGGATGTTTCTGAACACTGTCCTCTGCTTGGTGACCCAGCACGCCGGGGTTCCAAGGGTCCCCGAATCACGAGCCCTGCGTTTCCCCTCCTCAGCCTGCAGTGCCTGTGCTCCTGCTGCCGCGGGGCGACTGCGGGGGGCTCGGGGTGACCGCGCTCAGCAAGCGCTGCCCTCCTGGCTGGGGCACACGGGCTCCTCTGAACGCTCTGCTTGGGAACAGAACCCTGGCCCTGCTCTCCTGACCTCACGCCGTCTCTGGAAGGACACGAGGACAGCAGGTACAGACAACCAGCTCCAGCATCTTGAAGCCTGGTGCTGCCCCGGAGCTCCAGGAGACGCTTCCCTGCCCTCTCCTGAGATCTGCCAGGTGGCGGGTGAAGGCCCAGGAAGCGTGCAGACTGGTGTCTTTGCGTTTCAGCATTTCAATCCACTGCAAGGCTCAAGTACGTGTGCTGTTTACTTACCAGTTTTTGTTTGCATTGCTGCATTTCTACCATTCCTACTTCAAGAACAGCCTCTCCCGGCCTTCCACAACAATGCCTTGCAGGGAAACGCTCATTAATGCACTCGGGAGAGCTCCTGCTGCCTTTGCGTGGGAACGAGAGCCGATTGCATGTGGAGATAGAGTCAGGTTATATTTCCCCCTTCCTAAGTTCAAGTAAACTTCTTTAATTTATTTGGTAATGTGGAATTAACTTTACATTTAAAATAGGTCCTGTCCCCGTGAACTCAGCAGAGCAAGGAAACACTCCTTGAGTTTTAAAGGCTTTAACTCTTGCAGATCTGGAGAACCCCCCTCTTTTCCCCTTTGCTGCTCCCCAGTCCCCACAGCAGCCGAGAACGGCGCAGTCGCTGGAGCTGGGTCAGGCAAGCTGAGTGACCACAAAGCTACGTGTGCAGACCTATGCACGACATTTTGTGTCTGCCCTTCCACGTGCAAGAAGGCTTTTATTTCCCATTTCTGTCCTTTGCCTTGCATGCTTTGTTTGCTGCAGAGCATGATCTTTCTGTTCAGGTAGCTCTACAGATTCCCTTGTTCCAGTACCATACTGGTATCTACCACACAAGAGCTGCCTGGCACGCTGTAAGGGACCACACCATCCAGTGTTTCTGGAACCCATTTGTGGGCAGTTGGAGTTCCTTTCTTTTACAGAAACCTTTCTACTGTTAGCTGACTAAACCATCTAAACCATGTATCAGCTGAGCTTTTGTTGGCAGTGCTTCAGAGGATTCATGGCCACCATGCCACAGGACTACTCCTTTTCCCTTTCAAACGGAAAGAGAAGCGGGCCTGCCACTGGACTTCAAGTCATTAGCATCACTGTGTCATCAAACATCTGCAAGCTAGACTTGTCATCTACACCTACATGACACCTACCACAACCTGGGCTCAGGTCTGGCTGCTTGAGGCATCATTATGATAGATGGTGTGGTGAATTAAGTTCTGTTAATCTCCAAAATAGTGCAGCATGCTCGACCCACACTGCTTTCTGACTCTGCCTCAGCCAGATCCAGACAGCACAGAATCGCCCGGCCTGTGTCTTCACTTCTTGCAGTGGAACATTTAGCTACTCAAGGTACACAAACTCCAGATCAGACAATGTATGTACACATAGTGAAGCTGGGAAACTTTAGAGGGATACAGAATTGGTCCAGCCAAAAGCACTAAGAGCTCAAGTATGGCATTAGATCCTACCCAAAGAACACAGGCAAACAGAAGGAAAACTTGTTTCTCTGTGTAACTGGTGAACAAAGTACTACTTGGGATGAGCTCTTGAGTCAGTGGTTCTCCCAGTGAGCACCTTTGTCAGGAAGAAGGATCCCCCTGAAGGACACCATCTCTGCCATCAGAACACCACTACTGCTCTGAGTCCCTGCTGGGCCTCAGCTGTCCCACCCCAAAAGCCTCCCAAGCAGGATATGCTGAGGAGACGAGCATTGCTAGACCCCCTGGAACTGATACTCCCACAGTGTCTTCTCTTCTTAATCTCAATTTCCTTCCACTCCTTTGCCTTCAGTTTCGACTGCTACTGCTGCTACTAGTTTAGACTACCTGCTCCCACGAATCCATCACAGTACCATGAAGAGTCTGTGAGCAGTGAAGCCATTATCACACAGGTACTGAACAGCACAGAAATGAGTTGCAAGCTTACTGTGTTGTGGTGGGCTTCAGATTTTCACTGTCCACACCCATCAGGGGACTGGAGAAGTGCAAGGAAGAGTCATCATTGGTGGCAGAAACTCCATCTGCTGTGTGACAGTGTCACCAGGAAGCTGAGGTTGGACTTTGTTTGCAGCTGTTCAGACCATCTCGACAAATCTGGTTTTTTCCCCAAACCCTCAGTTTCATTGTACTTAAGACTAAATATTTGCTATCTGTTCCTCTAAAGAAAGCGAGCTCTAAACTAAAGGGTTAAAAGAAGGCTGAGGGAAAGCCTGGACACTCTGCATTTCAGCAATTTCAATATTTTTCTTAATTTTCTGACTCTTTAATGAAAGTTAAATGATTTTTAATGGTGCTTTTTGCTGTGGGACTCAGATGAAGCCCGTTCAAAACCTCAAGCCTTGTTTAAGTGCATGGTGACAGGGTCGTGCTAATGCCTTTGACTCTCTAGGCCAATTTATTCCATTTAAATTAACACAACACGGATGAGTCCTTGGCCTCTCTGCTAAGGCGGTCAGCAAGGCTGCCAGTTGTGATGACGGCATTTGCGAGATGAAACCTTGCCTGCTGTGAGCTGCTGGGATGAAAGGAGCCTGCTACACACTGCAATCCAGTGGCGTGCAGGAGTGTGATGATGTTTTGGGAATGAACTCGTAGTAAGCTTCTAGTTTGTCTTAATTTTTGTGGTCCCACATTTCATCCACAACAGCTCGAACCAGACGGTGAAGCTCGTCTTGGTACACTTCACAGATACGCAGCACGGCCCGTGTGGTCCGAGTCCATTTCAACGCTGCCCCTGCCATATTCTTTACTAAACAATAACTTTGCAGAGCAGCCCTGCAGTTCTTCATCCTTTGCCCCTTATGCACACTTGATTGCCCCTCCTCTTGCCTGCTCCCACAGAGGCAGCAATGAAGAGTGTTTATGGCTTTTTCCCCTTCCCACGGCAAGGACCCTGGGAGCATCTTCCCACCTCTTTGGGGCAGCACGCTGGGGGCCGGGTCCTCGCAGTGCCTCGCTCCTCTGACCCGGGGGGTTTTAGACCCTCTTGGGAGGAGCAGCCTTCCCAGGCACTACCCTGACATGTGCTCAGCTAACAGAAGCAGCGAAATTACGGTGGTAAAATAATTTACTTGCTACAATTTCCTGTGAATTGAAGCAGATTCTATTCAAAGAGGGCAGTGTCTACCCTGCCAGTTGTATGGAGAGGCAAGCAGAGGTGAGCCTAGGAAGGCTTTTTGCCTCCCCCCGCCCCAAGATCAGATTTTTGCATAAGCTTTCCACATTTTGGTTCAAAAGTAAGAACAGGCATTGGCAACTGCACACGCAGGGCCCACCTCTGCTTCGAGCCGAGTGGATCCATTTCCATCCATATTCAGCACACGAGAGAGCGGCAGGACTCCCGCTCGCTGGAAGCGTACGCGCAGCAACGCGGCCGGCAGAGGAGACGCAGCCTCAGCACGCTCCCCTGCTGCGCCGTCAGGGGTCATCCACCAAAGGCACGGGGCGAGGAGAGCTGCCAGTGCAAGGAACTGGGAAAGGTGGAGGGAAAAGTGACTGAAGCATTGGGTGCTTGTGACGCAGCGCTTTTCTGCCTTTCTGCTTCAGCAGCGGGGCGCGAGGAGGTTGGTGGGAGGAAGGCGTGCAACACGCACAGTGCTGAGAGCAGCAGTGGCACGAGATGGAAACCGTGCGGTGGGTAGAGACAAACCAGCAACTCGGAAAGGCTTTTTTGTACTCTAAAAAGTCACACAAGCCTATTCGTTACGAGGGCACCCTGCACATGCAACACCAAGAGGAAGGGTCAGACCGAACTGGTTTTTGTTTCCCTCGCGGAAGGATTTAAGCACTGAGCAAGCAGTAGCTAAGAGTGCTGGGGGGAAAGCTATGAGAAACACCAAATTTTCATCGTAGGACAAAGCTTTTGCCTGTGCTCCTTTGCTGACAAGTTCTTGCTATGTGAGAAGGAAGACAATTAATGGAAGAAATTCAGGTTAGCAGACACAACGTGGAGCTAGTGATTCTGTCGCTGCCGCTGCTATTCCTGCACTTCTCACAGGAACGTTCCTTCTCTTTCCTAACATCTTGCCAATTAATTTTGATATCCAGTGGTTTACATCTGTCGCCCTGGGGTAGGTGGCAAAAGTCATGGTCATTTTTAACAGCCAATATAAAGGCACATTCATCTATTTCACTGGGGCAATGGTTACCTGGCATTATGCAAAGTGGAAAATTCAGCCTGAACGATTGCCTGATCCTGCAGGACATGTCTTGCTGCAGGACTTGAAGCTGGGCTGGTGGGAAGACCAGCTGTCATCAGCTACATCTCAGAACAAACCCACCGAGCAGAGCTGGAAAGTCCTCTGCATCACCACTCAGACCATCTCTTCAATTGCAAAACTTATCAGCAATAGATAAGGAACAGTGGATAAAAAGAGAAGAGACAGAAAGAGACATTGTAAATAGTGTGTTTTTTCTTCTAATTACTGACAAAGTTGGTTGGAAAGGATCAACATTTTTATTTAAATATATGCCAAGATAAAAAGGGAAATGTGTTTTCCCTGCATCTTCTTTTTCCTTTGTTTGACTTCACAGTAGAATTAATTGCCACTTCCTTCTTTATCTTGGCAGAGGCAAGCTTCGAATCTGAAGCAACACTGTGAGGAACACATGGAAACAGAAGTGGGCACGGGTCTTTGAGACTTGGACACAAAGTTCAGAGGTGCTGGCAAATCATTGAATCAATCTGTTGAGGCAAAGAACTGCACACAGGACATCAGGACTATGACTGCCTGTAACACACAGCCTATTGTCCAGGGTTACAAGCCCAGCGTACACAAAATAAGGTCAATCAAAGCAGCATCTGATGCGTTCAGTGTGTTTCTGGAGGTGTGTGGCTTCTCAATTTCACACCTGCGCAGCAGGGCTTGGCTCCTCTGCTGCGTTTGCTTCTGACTCAGTAGGCACTACAAATAACCACTGCCCCTTGATTTCCCCACCTCTCTTCCCAGGAAATCTGTTACCTGCGTTTGGGTTTACGCCAGATCAAAAGCAACCAATTCCATTTTTAACCCTGAAGCTGTTTAACAGCTTCTCTCCTCTTCCACTCTCTTCCCTCACTGCGAGAGGGTAATGACCCATTTTTTAATGGGCCTGTAACAAACCTCCTCCATCACAAAATCAGCTAGTTTACAACTGCTCCGAAAGGGCTATTGGATTCACAAAGTGAGAAAACAGCCTTGAAAGCATTAGAGTAACAGGAACAGTCGGGCAACTTTGCTGTCACGCAGCTAATCACAGTTCCTACATTTCAAGCCTTTGGGGTCTGGGAAGGAGGGATCTCTGCTACATTTCTTTAGGCAGCACAAACCAGCTGGGCACATTTCAGTTTTGCCCACCCCATCCTCACACGCAGACTGCACACTACCTGGGGGTAAAGATGCCTCTCTTTCCCCTACGACCAAATGCAGTGTACTTGATTAGCTGCCTCCACATTAAATTCACAGCAGGTACCAAACCACACACAGGGTACAATTACTGTAGGCCACCTTACTCACCTGAAAGCTCTGTTGGCTACTGTAGATGTTAACTTGGCCCTTGATTGCCAGCCTGCATGGTGTAGGAGACCTCTGGAAAGAAAATTAATTCTCTGGGAAGCAACAGATATCAGGGAGAAGAAAGGTCTGAATAAAGGATTTGTCATAATCAGAGAAAAACCAGGGAGAACGAGTAGAGGGGAAGGCTAGGAACAAGGATCTGATGATTCCTCCCAGCTTGCTTTTGTTGGTGCAGACCAACGTGCAAACACAACGCAGCTGCTCACAGCCCCATGGTCTGCACTTCGGTGCTTTCTGCCTCCAGCAGCACAGGCAGCAGAAGCTGCAGGGGCAGAATTCCCTTACAGGGCAGCAGAAGGCACAGCCCTGTGATACCGAAGGGTTCGCACGGCCACGCCTCACACTGGGACACGTACGGCTGCTTCCAGCAGCTTTGTTCCGGACTTTGCCTTGGAAACTGCAATGCTTCAGCCAGTGTTCCTCCGCAAAATCCTGGAAGATCTGGTCACTAGGAAACTGCCAGCTACCAGGAACCTTCCCTTTAGCCGAGGGAGAGAGTCCCCGTGAGCGCAGTGCCCAGCGCAGTGCAGTGGGGCTGGGGAGGGCGAAGGGAGAGCGCTCGGGGACAGCACCCGCTGTCAAAACCCTCTTGTGCTTCACTGATCCGAAAGGCGATGCTCCCAGCGTTCCCAGAGCCAGAGACACTGGTTGAACAGGTCATTACACATGTGTGAAGCTATTGTAATGATGTGATACCAAACGGATAACAAGGGTTTTCTAAGAGGCTCGATGGAGTTGTGCAGTATCGTCTTGTGACTTGGAGATGCTCCAAACATCTGTGACTGCAAGACCGACATACAGGGAACAAAGTGAATGTTACTGGGGTTAACTCACAGATTTCACATGCTGAGTGACAAGCATGCATTTACCAGGGACCAAATGTGTCAAAATTAGCCACATTTTCTCATTTACTCTGATTTTTGCATTTTCCTTCCCAGGAAAGATCATAGGTGTTTCAAGACTGGATACCTGCCCAAATACCACAGGCTTATTTCCACTCTGACTCTTATGCACCATGCATTTCTTTCTGTCACAGCTGTGCTTCAGGTGCTCCCTCTGCTTACAAAGCTTCAGTCCTTTTCAGGCTAGCAGAAGCAGGAGCTCAGTGAACTGAGGAATGGCCCTGATAGTCAGCAGAAGCCTCGATCGTGTGTGTGGCAGGTTCTAACCCACACACATCACACCCTCCTTCAAGGGAGTTCATAAATTAATAAAATAGCAACACATGAAATATTAGCAATGGTATATAACATAAGAAAGACAAAACCATACACGTATTTCTCATAAAATCCCTTAAAAGGCATTCTAAACCTTTCAGTTTATTAATCAGGATTCCAATCTACAGCTGACAAAGACTCCAGGGAAACAGAAACAATTTAATCAAGCCACTCCCTTTATGAAAATGAAAACAAATGACGTGTTTCATCCAGGGTTTAGGTCCTGAGCGGCGGAGGCGACGGCGATGGCGATGCTCCTGCAGGACGCTGGCCGTCCTGCGACGCGCTGCAGGCCCCGCGCGGGTACCACCCGGCCCCTCGGCTCCGCGCTCGCCCGGCGAGCTCCGCTAGCCACAAGCGTGCCAGCGCATCCTTGGGTATTAGCGGGAGTATAACTGATAGTTTATGCTAATGAGCAATGCAATGAGAGACAAAGAAAAGGTCAGAAACTGTAGTTTTATATTAAGTGTGATTTCCCGTGACAAAACGAATCCAATTCATGGCACATGCTTACAGTTTTCCTGGAGATGTATTTATAGCTGTGAATATGTACTTTGGCTAACCCTATTGTAAGCACAGAGAAGGGAGGAGGGTTTTTTTTTTTTTCACTTTTAAAGAAAAAGAGGGAGGTTAATTGGTTCTGCTAGCTGAAGGGCTATGTGCCAGGCAGAGGGAGCATGCATCAAGTGGAAGAGCTACAGAGATAAATGAGCCAGGCTACATGATGAAAATATCCACCTAATGCCTTGGGAAAAAGAGAAAAAAAACCCCAAACCAAGACACCAAAAATAAAATAATAAACCAAAATAATAAAATAATGCAATACAATAAAATAATAAAACAAATAATAAAATAATAAATCAAAATAATAAAATAATTCATCAAAATAATAAAACAACGAATAAAATAATATTAAAATTAAATAAATAATAAAAGCAAGAAATCTCTGTCTCCTCCGGGTGCAGTGCTATTAACCAGCATCTTGTGCAAATAGTGGCTACCTGTTTGCTGAGAAGAGTAAAGAACCTGTTGTTTCTTCGCTGTAAGTGCCAGAAGAGACCGTCACGTCAAGACTGAGGCATTGCCAGTCACTGCCATCATATTTACCCTTTCCAGCCCAGAGACTCTGGATCCCGAACTAGCTAAAGGCAGTTCATCTTTAAAGGTTTCTGCCACGATCACAAAGAACAAATCTCACCTATTTTCTCCGTTTACATCAGGGATGAACGATTTGTGTGAGCAAAAAAGCAGTGCAGTAGAAACAAGCAGGAACAGACCTCGTAGGCCTCGAAGGAAATTCATTAACGGAAGGGTGAGTTAGTCCATGGCCACGTTTCATAGACACTGGCCACCACAAACACGTACATACACCCAGCACAGAATATCTACAGAAGGAAGAGGGAGAAACAAAAAGAACCTCTACATATTTTTCCTGTTTATGTTTTTGTTTTTTTTTTTTAACTCTGCTTCGCTTCAAGGAGCCCATGGGCAAGATGAAAAGTGGAAAAAGAATGATCCTTAATTGTCTTCTTTCTTCTGATTCTGTCCAGTTCACTGTCTCTATCCTTTCTTCGTCAGAAACAAGGATTCTCTTTCAACAGCTCCCTGCTTTGGAGAGTCTCTCAGTGGACTCTTCACTTAAGGTCACTCACCTCATTTCCCACAGTCACTGAAAACAGTACCTCATACCATCCCAGGCCAACAAAAAGCACCTGAAGTAGCTCACGCTCAGGAACAGCATTGGGTACCACTTACTGTACCGACACAGCTCCTGTGGCACTACTACCCACTCTCGCAGGTCTCCCTTTCTATTCCCAGCCTTACAAAAGCTCAGGGAGTGGTACTATCTCCATGCTACAGATGGAAACTTATGAAAACCTATGGAAGGAAGGGGATGAGCCAGCCCCGGTGTGTGACAGCAATTTCCTCCAGGCCTAGCTGGAGCCAGAATGCACAGAGCTTCAAAGGTGTTGGATTCCATAGGAATTAAGAACCTGAATGGCTGTCAGGATCTGGGGCAGGAAGATTAAGAGATGGATGTCTGGAAGATATTTTGGTCTGACTCTGCACAGATCTAAGCGACTCGGGGTTTAAGTCCCACTTTCAAACATGACCTTCGTTTAAGAGTTTAGGGTCACGCCTCCTCCGTGACTTCCGAAGGAGCAGTCACCTGGATGAGTAGAAGTTTGCACCTCGGCTTAGACATGGGCTTTTCCTGCTAATAGACCCTTTCCTTTATTGGGTGTCACAACTCATCAGCATCTAGCTTTGTAAGAATCGGTGGAGACTCCATAGGTTACATGGTTTCTCATAGAAAATACTGTGCATTAATATACGTAGTATTCATATACATTATTATGTATATAAATTGATGCCTTAAAAAAAGTGACCTGCAAAGTGGGATTTTTTTTGTTACCTGCCTTTTGGTCTTTCAAAATGAAACCAGGGCAGTTTTGTTTCTTTCTGCTGATCTGAAATCTTTTACAGGGGAACATGAAGAATGGAGACAAACACAACAAAATAGTCCAATGAGAACAAATCAGGGCAATGGAAAAATGGCAGTTTGATTTCAAGACTTAAAAAAAAAAATCTGAAATAAGCAGGGAAATTTCAAAATGTAAATAGTTTTGAATTAAAAATGAAAGCATTTCCATTTTAAGAAAATAATTCTAAACGTTCCAAGTAATATATTCACATTTTTTCATTTGTGTTTGTTCCTTTCATGGAACAATTCACCTAAATTCAATGGACTATACATCCCCCCCAGTTTAGATTTTTCTCCAAAAGAATTGCTTCAGCTAAAAATTGCCATGGCTCTAAACAAAATACATTTGAATACGTATGATTTTGTCCTTCCTGTGATTTATTTCCTTCCCTGAGAAGAGAAGTCCATCTGAGCCTTACCTTTTGATGCTCAGGTGAATTTAGGATAGTTAGAATGGAAATTTTCAGAGAATAAAAACATAAAAACTGGGGGAAAAAAAATCCCACCAACTGTTGTAATCATTTGGGACCACTACTGTATACATGGCTGAAAAGATATGTATTTTTATGAGTTTAACTACTGAGATGACCAAAATGCTGTAGCTTCTCATTCACTTTTATGGGAGCATTAAAGTTAATGATAAAATTTCATAGAAATCTGGTTTTAAAGCAATTGAAATGTAAGCTATAAAAGGGGATTGCACGGTCCTTTTTCACAAAATGCTTTACATTTTATTCTTATTTATATAACTTAGATGAAAAAAAAGAGGAAAAAAAGAAAAGAACAGTTATTATATTTAGATTTTTTTTCATTAGGGGGATCATTGAAAACTTCATTGAGACTTTCTATTAGTATATATAATGAAATCATTCAAGCAGATAACATTTTTAGAGTTTTTACAGTTCTTTTAATTAAAAGTTCTTCAACTTTTATTTTACTGCTAGAAAACGCTCATTGCCATTTTAATTTAAACTAATACAAATTATTTGAGCTTTCAAAAAGCTCCATTTAATAAAAACAGGTAACTGAAGCCTGTTTAGTACATAAATGATTAAAATGTTTTAAAATGTCACTAATCAGACTGTTAGATCCTGGTACTAGATTTGTAAGTTGGGCAGAATGGAAATCAAAGCAGTTGCTCATCTACATATAAGCTCCTGTATATTCCTTAGAAAAAAGAAGGCATTTTACTGCTACTGTTGAATGTTTTCACCTTGCACTACAGAAATCCTTAAGGGCATTATGGGGTTGAGGAAATGAGCAGTACCTACAGTCAACAAACACCCACTAGAAATATCAGACTGCATTTTTTACTGTTTCCAGAGAAGATGGAGAAGAAGCTGACACCATGGAAGCAGTATCATTTCTGCTTAGCGAATTCCTACAATCTGCACCTTCTGGAAGAGGTGAGGCAGACTGACAGGAGGCAAGGAATTCAGTTCCCGTGTGGTTTCTGCTTTCCCATCAGAAAATACTGAAATAAGCACTCAAGACAAATAGTTACCTCTTTCAAAGCTACCCAGCCTTCCTTCTCCTTGCCAAGTCTGTCAGTCTGAGGATGGGAGGGAGACATCACTTTGCAAATGGAGGTCGTATTAGGAAGAACGACGCTGTGCATGAGTAATGAAATCCTCTGCTTCATGAGGAAATGTTGATTTACATTTCAAGTCAATACTGATCTCTGCCCAAAACAGGTTTTCAGCACAGGAGAAAGTGAACTGCATTTCCGTGGAGATAGTTTGTGAAGCATACCATAGGATGGGGCTCATCTTCTTTCATATGTTATTTCTCACTATCAAAGTACACGTGACTCCTTGCTAAGGAGCATGGCAATTCATGAAAGCAATCTCTGTTTTCCTGTTGCTTATAATCCACTCCATATACATCTGAAGAAGTGAAGTTCCTCATTATCCAGCTATTATTACTCTATCTGGTTTTCTGTATTACATGTAACTGAGATAGACTGTAGTCCTAAATACAGAACAGTTTTTGTAATAGCTTAAAAGAAGAAAAGCAAGGCAATGCTTTCACTAATGAAACTTTCTCATCAACATTCTATTACTTAAAATATCCTTCCCTTTGGGTACGAAAGGTTTGGTTAGCAGACCCCCTCCATGGTTTGGCTGTCTTTTTCCTGTGCAGGGTATGAAGCCTGCAGTCTCATTTACAGTTCATGGGAAAGACATGCTGGGGCTTTTTGCTTTCTTTTGTGCCCACAGCCTTGGCCCAGAGCAGCTGCTTAGTACTCAACACAGCTGAAAAGGATGGGTTGTGGCAGTGAGACAGATGAGTTCACCAAAACAGACGCAAACCCATGTGGCCATCACTTCTCTGTTTACATGAACACCACTGCACTGAGTGAGCAGCACCAAAGCTTTGGGAGGGGTTAAAAATATTTTCTCTGCTCTACCAAAAAAAAGAAACAGAAAAAAGTCCCTCGTTGGAACAGGTACCCAAAGTGTAGGTCTCCACCAAACTGCAGGAATGACAAGCTGATGGGGACTAGTGACAAGAACGTGTCCTAGCTGCTACCTCATTTTCACTAGTCCTGCAGATCCGGCACAGAGCTCAGTCTGCTCTCAGCCACACAAACTGCTCACGCTGCTGCAGCTGCCAGTCCAGATGTGCCTCCGTGGCCCCTCTGCGGTTCCACTCTCTCCATACCTTCAGGGATACGCAGGGGAAGACAAACACACGATGGGAACTGAGGCGTCCGATGGCAATGAAGTCACAAAGATGCAAATTAGGAAAGATTTGCCCTGCTAGAATTCGTGTTGCAGGTGAAATTCTCCCCAGCAGACAGAGCAGAGGTGGACAGTCAGATGCTACCACCGGCAGCAGCCGGAAGCACTGGCCAAGGGAAATTCCTAGTGTGCTCTGCCTCTGACTTTCGTGAGCAGCCTCTCCTCCTCCTCGCAGCGCTGCTCTCGCAGGTCCAGGGCTGTGATGAGAGCTGCCTGACTCTGGGAGCAGGCCCGCTGGCCATGGCACCGGAGGTGCCCTCTGCCGCCTGCTTCCACTCGGAGCTGCTTTGCCTGGCGGGCTGTGCTCTGCAGGTGTGAGCACTGCCTTCGGTCCTAGGACAGGATTTTACAGCTGACAGAAGGTACTAAATTACTTAGGAAGGTTCTATGTATAAAGAGGAAAGACGTGAAGAAAAACAGCACCAAAAATATCTCATAAAAATTCTAATTCAGTGAGAACTACCTCAAACCCTGTCCTCATCCTTTCCAAAGGCTGGAAGGTGCTTTGAGCTTCTCTTCAAAGGTAAATTCCAGGGTGTCTCATGGCAAACCACAACGTTTCCCTCTCGCCATACCTTTTTGTCTGCTTAGAAGTCAGCTAAGGAGAAAGCAAAATCCTGAAAGCTGCCACTCACCTGGCCTAACACCTCTCCAGAACAGTCACGGGTGCAGAATAAGGACACAACAGTGTTAAACTGAATTCTGTGGTTTAGATACAGAACAGAAGAGAGCAAAGTGAGGACATGAAGGATTAGATCTGTTGCTGTGTTTAAAAAGCAAGTGGAAAAGACAAAGGAGGAGCCAAGTCACCTCTATTTGACAGCAGCTCCACACAGAGCCGTTTTCTTTTCTGAAGGGAAGGGAAAACAGAGTTGGTTTTTTTCCAAGCAGAAATTTGAGATAAAGATAACCCAATTATGTAAGTGGGTTTTAGCTCTGACAACAAGGCTAATGATCCAACACTTGGAAGCATGCCAGAACACATTAGTGACCAAAAGCAGCCGTAAACTTGGTTTTACATTTAAGCGAAAGAAGGCCTGTGGTACATACAGCATCTCCTGCCATCCTGGTGATGAGTTGGGAAAAATAAAACCTTTGTGCTCCTTTCCTGGGGTAGCTGAGCCATATCTGGAGTTCACCCATCTGAATCCTGACCGCAATCCGATTTCAATTACAATATTGCATCGTTATTATCATTTTCTTGTTGGTCTTGTTCTTTTTACTCTAAAGCACAGCACTGTAAAGGGTTAGGAAAGGCCCTGCTGTTCTGCCTTGAGGAATGTTAAACTCAACGGTACACATGACAGCATTTCTGAAGGTGACAGAGAGAAGGAGACGAAGGCCAGTTAGCACACTGCAAGATACACACTGCAGTGTTACCTGGAAACTGTGCAGAGCTGAGAACTCCAGCACATATTTCATTTTTTTTTAATTTTTACAAAATTAAGGTCAACTATTCAGACAGAAGCGTGTGGCAGGAGAGGAAGCATGTGCTGTGATCCCAGGTCTAGATGATACAGCTGCCCACAAAAAGAAAGCAGGCAGCTGAAAAATGCCAAGGGAACAAACATCAGGTCTAAAGCAGGTACAGGGAGAATAAACAGTAAGCTGACAGAGCAGACAAGAGAAATCTATCTGTCAAACACAGGAATTAAAAAGAAGAGTAAAACCCAGAGAACTCTGTCACTTTAGCATAGCTTTTAAAGTGTCTAGCTTGACAGAACCTTAGGAGAAAAAGATGACTTCAGTAAGAAATACTGACGGCCCTTCCTGCTGCACAAAGAGTCCGACCAGGGAGCCCCAGCAGGTTGGGGCCTCTAAACAGGGACCAGGGATGATGGAAGAAGGGAGGAGGCTTAGATGAAGAACTTGCACAATGCTAGCCTGAAAATGCAAACCCAGGCCCGTGCAGATAGAAAGACAGATAGATCAGAAACTGAACATAAACAGGAACTGATTTCATTAAGCAAGCACTCAGCCTGTGATAAGCAGGATATTGCTGGGGCAAACAGCGCACAGGCAAAACTTTTCCAAGAACAACTATACTCAACAGTTATCTCTGTTTACATTCACTGTAAATATACTTTCCTAATGTATGTCACAATAATAGCTCCTAATTTTTCTCTCTCACTGGATTTACAGTTTGGTAAGTACATTGGCTTCATCAGTGGGCCTCCCAAATTGCCACAGGCGACGCGAGAGCAGCTCATAGAAGCCCAGTGTAAAAGGAACACATTCCACCACAGGCACTGCAAACACAATTCTGTTTCACTCCTACTTGCAAATTCCTGGAGCTCCTTTGTATCATTTTTCATTTCTGAATTACTCCAAACTTGCTGTCGTTCCTTCTCATCATTTCATCGGAGCCTTTCGTTGGTGCTTGTAGCAGAGAGCAGCAACATCTATTTTCCGAGTGATGGGAAACAAGACCACCACATATTCCCATACCAGCCCTGAGTGATCCACAGCAGCTCCCTGCACAGCCCCGAGCTGAATCTGAGCCAGAATGGCTCTTTTCAGGTCACTGGAGTGACTCCCGTTGACTCTGGCTATAAGCAGACCAGGGCTCTGGCTTCCTGAGCACCAATTCCTCATCTCGGTAGCCACCTCCTTTCTGGTTTTCCATTTTAAGCTCAGGCAGAAGCGCCCTTTGGGGTACTGAGAGCTGCTGTAAACAGCAGGAGCTGCCCACGCTGCCCTCCGAGGGGCAAGGGCTCAGGCCACGCGTAGTGGGCACAGAGAAGGGGGGCTGGGGGGCAGCAGTACCAGAGCACAGGCTAAGTCCCAGTTGCTTTCTCTGTCTTCCCAAAGCTGGGGCTGCTCCATTCTCTGCCTAGTGGCTAAATGCTACAGCTGCCTGGCACTATCAAAGCAGGAGGTTAATGGTTACATTCACAGCAGGAGTCCTTTTCTCAGTTCACATCAAAATTGATGTGTCCTGAAGAGCCAGACATGTATTCCTTCCTGCTTTGAACCCCCCGACTTGGCTGGGAAATTGGACTGAGTGAGCAATACAACACAGGAGCTTCAGCGGCAGCTTCGAGACCCAGGGAAATTGAAAATGCTCTGGTTCATTCTAGCCATCCTTACAAGGTAAACTTCTGCTTATGTCTGTGATTATACCATGTAGATTTTTATAGCTTATTAGCAAGAGTAATTTATGCTGGGCAAAGACCAGTGATACTTTCTGTTATTTCTCTCCACGTATCTTGCCTTACTACAATGATAGTTGCTATTCTATGCCCCCAAAATAAACTGAATATTTAAATGATATAATTTTAGTCTTGTTTTGACTGAGCTCCAGTTAATTCGTCTTCTTCCATTCCCTTTCTCTCCTTGGCACTGAGAAAGCCTATACACAACACTATCTGTATTTCACAGATAGAGGAAGCTATGAAAGAGCAAGATGAAGAAGGAAGAACTACATAAAAAAAAGATTTCAGCGTTTCTGAAAAGATGATCATATGCTCATGATCAAAGACAGGAGGCAATCTTGTAGATGTCTGCCAATATCATGTGGAATATACTCAAGCTGAATTTAAATAAAGCACTAGGAAATAATTTAACAACAATTCTTATGCTAATACAATAATGGCCTTTAGGGGAGGGGGAAGAAAGTTGAGTTGCTGGTGAAGGCATGAGGGATGTGAGCCGTCACTGAAGGAACCAGCCCCGCAGCAGGAGGGGAGGCAGGGTGGCTGCACCAGGCAGGCTGACAGAACTATAGCCTAGCAAGGACCTGCAGAGCCTATGGCTCATGCCCAGGAAGCACAGGCTCTTCTACAGATGGCAACTGCATTAATCCCCCTGAGTTTACCGTGCTAGCACGGCCATGCCTCTCTGGGACTGAACTGGGTTAGCCAGAGCTAAGCGAGGTACCCACCAGCCCATGGTCCTGCCTTCCAACCAGCCCTCAGCTGACTGAAGTGGGTACTGGCACAAAGTCAGCCCGAGGCAGAGCCTTTCCTCTGCTCTGCAAATGGCAGAAGCAGCAGGTGATGCCAAACACCTCTGCTTCTCTCGAGGAGTGTCTGGCTGAGGAGAAAGCAGGCACAGTGCAGGGGTGTGGTGGAAAAACTTCTTTCTCACTGCCAGAGCAAGGTGGGGGTGAAAGGTCTTGGCATAGCTTCTTTTTTAAATGGATTGTGTCCATGAACCAGGAATAAATTAAGAATACATTAACAACAGACTAAGCAGGAGATGTTCAGGAAGGCTTTAATAAAAAGTCAATGCATATGGAACTTCAAAGATGAAAAATCCATTATTGTCACATTCTTCTTGACAATCCCATGTGAACACAGTCTCGTATATAAGGGTTTATATGTATAAAGGTTGAGCATGCAGAAACTGAGCCCTCCAAATTCTGAGTGCAGTCCTGAAAATGCTGATTTTAGTTTCTTAACCCTCTGCTAATTTGCCAGAGTAATTTTTGATTTCCCAGCTCACTGCACCCGCAGGACGTACCCTGATAGACGACTGGAGCATCTCTAGGGGAAGTACCTTTCCCACCCACAGAAACAAACGCTATCAAGCTGGCAGACTGAACAGAAAGAGTTCACTTTACGCCCAGAACCACCTGCCTCGGGCATCACGTCCCTGACATTCAGCTTTCACTGCCTGTGGCTCTGCCCCCCCAGCTCCTATATTCTCACCTTCTGTGCATCTGCTAACAGATGTAGCAAAGTCAAACCACATCTGTCGGATAACGTCTTCAGTTTCCAGTGCTGTTTAGGTCTCTTTGGCCTACAGTCTCCAAAGACAGATTCTAACTGCTGGTTTGCCTACAGCTTCAGTTGGAGCTGATGGCAGAGCTGTGTGTGAGCCTTGCCCTGAAGTCATTGTCCTTCTTCCCTGTTTATAACAACCAGGAACTCCAGCACAAACCGTTTGTGACGGGGGAATAATGCGTGTACCGTGCTGGGTTATGTAGCACAAAAGATGCTCACTTTGCTGGAATTTGCCCAGGGAAAGCTCTGCCCAGAGCCCTGACTGGGGAGCCTTGTCCAGTCCGCAGTAAGTGCAAATGGACAAACACATTATTTCCATTCCCCAGGACGCTGTGCAGAATTTGCACAGTTTCAAAGCTAACTGGGAGGAGGAGTTTCACAAAGCCTTGGGGCAAGGGACTCCGAGGTGTTGTGAAATGCCAACAGGATTCCTCAGTGGGTAAAGCAAAGGTTATGGTTTAACACAGGAGAAAGATCTCAGATAATCAAGAGAGATCTTAAGATTTCCTGTCGCTACTCACCACCTGATGCTACCACAACATATGTTTTGCTACCTCTACGGAGGCACGAGTTAATGCTGTACTTGGCAGTCAGTGGGTTTCTATTGGTTTTCTACTATTCAGCAATCACTGTCCTAGAGATGTCTCAATTCTCACACAGGAAAGAATGTTTTTACCGATAAAATTCCCCTAGGAATAACATGAAGCAGCATTCAATTCAGCCAAAAAAATATGCAGGCATATTACCAGATTGTTAGCTATTTTGGACAATGAAGAATCTACACATAATCAGGCTTCTTTTTTCTTTTTTTTTTCCCCCTCCCTTTTTGGACTTTAAGAAGCAAATCCCATTCCCCTTTAGGCTTCTCTGCAGGGCATAAGAAGACCCTCTGTCCTGTAGCACTCATCCCTACCCTGGCAGCTGTCACTCAGCTGGCCGTGGGAGACAGCAGCCACGCAGCCAGCCTCGCTGGGCTGGGAACAGAGAATGCTTTCTGTTGGTATTACTGGTGCTAAGGAAATATTAGTATTTTCTTGATAAGAGCAGTTCTTAGTAATGAAAGGAACCATGTGGAAGGCATGAACCTTGCTGTGCCCTTAATCTATTAGATGGGCAAGCTGAAGAGTCAGTTCAGAGACCAGTGCCTGGCTACTCCGTGCTCTGCCAGAGTAGATTTCTGCCTCGTTTGAAAGAAGCGATATCTATTCCAAAAGATAATGCAATTGCTTGATTTTCTGTTTCTCTGTTCCCCAGCTTGAAATTCATAAAGAAAAGATTCCCTGAAGTTATTTAATAATAGGTCATTCTGAGAAAGACAGAAATTAAATATAATAGCTATTTTCTGGTACCAAGATGTTTCTGTGGATGTGGAAAAAGATTAGATGGTCTTTTCAGCTCCCTGATAAACCATCTCCTATGCTTCTGTGCAATCACAAACCCCTCTATCAGTCAGCCAATGCTTCTCCTAAATACTCGACGGCTCCCTTTTTCCCCAAGCACTACTCAGGATGGCAGAGAAGCGTGACTTGGTTGATTTGTAGCTTGTGAGTTGAAATTCTGGAATTGGGTTTCATCTGTCCCGAGCTGTTTTACCAACTATTCATGGATTTGGATGTGCAAACTGTGGATCATTGCGTGGCCAGTTCTCTTGCTCTTTGGGCTGATTTGGCGTTTAATCTTCAGAAATTTTGGCGTGGGCTATTTCAGCCTTGGTTCCAGCTGCAGCACTCAATTCCTCACCCTAATGCTTCCTGCCTCTGCCATCACTGCCCCTAAGCAACTGCTACCACTTCTCCATTCGTTCAGTTCCTCTGCTGTTCACCACTGGCCAGCTGTGACTTGTTCCTTGGCCACTGACCACAGGTTTCTATGGGGAAATGTGATTTATTATCTACAGGTCCTCAGACTATCTTCCATATTATAATCCACATTATAATGTATGACATCACAGTCTGCTCCGGCTCTGAAAGCGTAACACCAGTGCCATGGGCCCCACTCCCTTCCCTCTGTCCTGCACTTTCTGAGGTTCAATTCTATGCCCATATTTTCCTCCTCCATTTCAACAAACCAGGACCCCGGCCATAGTTTTTTTATCTCCATAAGCAATAAAATTTGATTCTTGCTTATACTCTCCTTTACATTACTCACCACTTCTAAGCATGCAATAATTGCAGTGAAATCCACGGTCCTATCTCAGAGCTGGTGTAATTAAGATGAGAAACCTCCTCTTTCTACAGTGCTAAGTAAACTGTTATCAGATGACATGTGCATGATGACACGTGTGAAGAGAGGCAGTGGTCCCAGCTCACCATGCATTTGGCATTTGCAGGTGGTTCTCACCTGCCTGCTACTGCTCACATTGCTTCCCTTCAGACTGCGGCTCTTGTTTTTGTAGGTTCAGAGCCTCAGTTAAATTCGAAAGTTATTGAAGTTCTACAGAAAAATCCTAAGGCCACAGGAATGTCAGCATAAGTCTGTATGCCAACCAGGAGTTTTCTCACTTGTACCCCTCTAACTGTCTCCCCCATCCCAGCAGGAGGGAGCGAGCAAGCAGGGGCTGTGTGGGGCTGAGCTGCCAGCTGTGGTTAAACCACGGCAGTCAGGCAGGGCACAGCCTGACTTCTAAGTTCCAGATTTATTAATTTATCCTACTTCAAATGGGATTTTGAAAAAAAACCCTACAAGTATTTTCAGGAAAATATATCTATTGAAAATCTTTCAGTGCTTCCTCGAGGCTTGTGAGGCTCGACGAGGCTCTGAGCAACCTGCTCTAGTTGAGGATGTCCCTGCTCACTGCAGGGGGGTTGGACCAGATGACCTTTGGAGGTCTCTTCCAGCCCAAACCATTCTATGGTTCTGTCATTCCTCAAAGGTTAAGAAAAGATGTATTCAAATCTTACAAAACATTTCCTCCATCCTCTTTTGTGGCTGAAAGGGGAAAAACTTGATAGAAGAAAGAAAAATCATAGAACATTAAGTAATGAAAGAACAGTTCTGATGACCCCTTAGCTCTGGTCCTAGAAAAAAAATTTGAGCAATATCAAGCAAAACAGAATTTTAATCTATTTTTTTAACTAATAAATAAAAGAAGACTTGCTTTATAGGTTATGCTCAGCAGGGCTGGCTCACATTTCCTGCATACTCCATATCCACCACCAGTCACGCTTCCTCTGACTTCCAAGACAAAGCTGCTTTCCCAAAGAGCAGTAGCTGGTTTGTAGGTCACCTGCTTTGCTTCCCCTTTGACTTTTTTGTACAGTTCTTCTGAGTTTTTTTTCTGGGCTTCCTCCTCCTTCTGCCCTTTTTCCACTCTCATTTTCTAGAGGGCATTCCAGCATTGTACCTGCTCACTTTGCAGCTATTGAGAGACGTGTATTTTTAGCAGACTCATCTCCTCTCATCTACTTGGAGGCAAAGGAAGCTGATAGTGGGAGGGCACCACAGACAGACTCCATCATCACGCTTCCTAGCAGCAGCCTAACCTTTCCCACCTTAGCCTTTGTGTGGGTGTCAGGAGGGAGAATCTTCCTGACACCCACCCTGTCCAGTGGGGCCTCAGAGGAACCCTTCCGCCAGCACCGAAATCGGGTTTCAACCAAACCATACCATGTGCTTATTCTAAAAGCAGTGTGACTGAAAAATTCTGACACAACTGCAGTTCCTTTTGTTCCTTTCAGTCTTATCAGATATCCAGATAAGAGATTCAAATCTTTCTTTTCTGCTGTTATGAGGTACAGAAACCTTTTTGTTCCCTTTTTGGTATGAAAAATGGGGTTTGGTCTCAAATGATTGTAGGATCTGAAGTACTGAGTAAAATATATATATATATATATTTTTTTTTTTTAACAAGTGGATATTAATAAAACTCAACCTGAGTGAACTACAGAGATTTAGAGGCAGTAAGCTGGTGCATTTGCTGTGCATAGCTGAAATGAGAATAGGATGCTTACAAAGTGAATTAAAAAGGCAAGATAAAAAAAAACCCTGCAGTTTTTCCATTTCATGGGATTGTAATGTCAGTATTAGCAGTACTGGTTTAATATGTATGGGCTGTTCATCAAGAAGAAAAATCATTTAGTGAGAGGGGGAAATGGCCATCATTCAGGAGGTGGGACAGGCTGGCTCTTCCCCGGCACCTGGCTCGGATGTCACCTACTCAAGATGTCAGATTACGTGGATGGGCAGGTAAAGGGAACATAATTGCAGTGCAAATTCATTTGTTGCTTAAAAACGGGACTTTGCAATATAAAAGAAAAATGGAGGGGACATGCAGAAGATAATATTCAAATTAAGTGGAAATAACTATAATGAATCAGGCTGTCAAAACCTGAGCTTAATACTGGAGACATTCTCAAACCTGAGCATTAGGATTCAAAACACTTTGTACATACAAATTTTCTTGTGTGTATCCTTATGTGGAAAAAGGACTCAATCTTGGCGCTTTTTTTCCAGATATATATGCAAAAGGTTAATATATTCCACCACAGAAAGGCCTTCTTGCACATAATGTGAGCGATTTAGTTACGCAAGTATTAGATATGCAGCGGGTATCTCCAACAGGAACTCTGGTTTAATATAGCTTAGTGTCAACGCTCTGACAAGCTGACAGGTAAGCTAGGACTATTTCAGTTAACAACAAGAAAAAGGCAGAACAGTATGGTTTATAGAGAATAAAAGTTCATCCTTGGCTCTGCTCCTAGTTATACTGGCACGAATCAGAAGTAACTCCAAGAAAACAAGGCTGGAGGAGCAGATATATTTGCTCTTGAACTGTGCAAGTCCTGGAAAGGGACATTTAGTGTTCTTGTTATTTACACTTGCCTTTTAATGTCAGCCTTTGGATTCTCGTGTTTATTGTTCTACGGATTTAACTGCGATCTCAGGCAAAAATACATAATTACAAACTTTTCTAAAACCTGTATTATTTAATTCACTGACCATCTGTGGGATAAATACCTAATTAATCCTCTTTGTTATTTATAGATCCTATCACTCTATGTTCCAAAAAAAGCTGCTTCAGTCTTTTGGGTAAATACTGAATAACTCTGAAATAAAACTGCTTGGGTATTTTAAAGGTGGAATTACATAAAGACTGCTGTAGTGCAGCGGAGACATAAAAACGCTTGTGGGTTTGGGCTTTTTTTGTTGTTGGTTTGTTTTTTTCTGAGTCCTTTATAAACGAGGGGGAAAAAAAAATGTGTGCCATTTGTTGCTCCTTTAGAGCAGTAAGACAGAACCCAGACTCCAGAACTGCCTGTGCCAGTGCTGTGGAAAGCAGTTGGTGTGCAAAGTCAGAAGCAGGCAGCTGATCCCTTTCTGCCAAAAACCCACCCAGTGCACACACTCTGCACAGGATGGGAAATGCCAACGTAACAGGAGGGAGCCCGAGGAGGACAAGCGTTCTCACCACTGCCCCTCGGGAGCACAGACTATTGCACGTGCTGGAAACAGGGTCCCAACCTGAGCTTGTCACTGGGAAGCTCATGGAAGGGAAACGAGTGAAAACAGATCGATAATAACCGGAGAAAGAAAACTTTGGTGTGCTCGAGCTGTTCAGGGGAGAGGAGCTTGGGACCTTGCCTGCCACAAAGGCAAAGCACACTGACAAGCCAGCGTGCCCGACCGTGCCACTGAGCTGCCTGCCTGCCTCTTCATGGCTCAAGCATCGCAGCCAGCACGGAACATCCCCTCGCTCATGCCATACCTGCTGTGCACAAGCCATGCAGTACATACATTGCCTGTATGTTGCCGCTATAGGCGATGATGGCCTGTTGTGATAGGTCAATAATACGTAAGACTTGTATAATAATAGTTTATTATTATAATAACAATACTTACGTAATAAAATAATTCTATAATAATAATAATACTACAGAGACTCGTATTTTGCACAGTTGGCCTGTACAAGTCTTCCACCAAGCATCAAAACCCTATAAATGCAAGGATACTCCGTGCCTGCTAAACAGATATATTTCTGATGATCAGATGTATTGCTGATGATCAATGCCTGCTCCTCAGTTCAGGGGCATTTCATACATTACATTTTATACAATATTTGCACAGGCAGTAAACTATTTCGTCTTATTGGGTTACAGCTGTTCCTCCATGGTTTCTGAGCTTAATACTCATTAAGTGATTCATATCAACAAATTAATATGTGTGGTTTTTTAGGAACCCGCTCAGAATGTTAATTTTAGGAAGACACTTGAACGAGAAGCAAAATTCCTCTATATGCAATTTATGTATCCACTTGAAAATATGGGTTTGTAATGAAATGCTGAGAGATCCTTAATTATTGCAGCTTTAGTGGTGCCACTGCCATACCCAGAAGAGACCATCTAAAGGATAATTTCCTTCAGCAGAGATTTGCTGACTGCACACCTGCTTCAGCAAATGAACACAGAATTCAGCGTCAAAGCATCTTTCTGACTTGGTGCTGCTCTCCCCTTCTCTTGGCCTCAGTGTACCCTGCACATGACTGACAAGTGTATCTGCAAAATAATAAAACGTGAGGAAGGAAAAATAGCCTTCTAGTTAGTGTTTCTGCTGATGTATTAATTCACTTCCAATGTGGTATCACCATTATGTCTAAGCAGATTTTATGAGAAGGCTCACTGAAGTGAAAATCAAGCCAATGAATCGTTTAATATGAACTAATGAAAACCAGATATAAAAGGCTTTCACAACTGGTTTGGAGCTTTAATTGTCAAGCTGATGTAAATTCAGAGCACTCTTAAGTAAACCAAAGGGACTGCAATGCAGAAGATGGGATCGCTTTGTGATAATTGGTTTTAATTAAATAGTCATATAAACAGCTCTGTCCTGCGACATGAAAGAAAGAGTTTGTGAGGTAAGAGTCGGAATTGCTAAAGAGTGTGAAAAGAGCAAGTGCATTATCATTTGTTCCTTTTGCCTTGTATTTCAGCTATAACTGCTGATGAATATATCTTGCTATAACCTAAATAATCAGTCTTGTCACCGTGGCATTTATTTTTGCTTGATCAACAAATGCTTCCTCACTGTACAACCTGAAATCCAAGCAAACTGGGTACGACTGATTTCATGTCTGAGCCTCTCCCGTTGTTAGACTGCAGCAGAGCCAAGTCAGGGACTTGGGAGTCCACTGTCTTAGCCCGTTTGTCCCTTGACTGTACTCACTAAATTCCTGCTGGGAAAAATACTCCCACAGACAAACAGCAGCCTGATTTCTGAGAGATAACCGAGTTTCCATACTGATAGGCACTTCACAAATGCACAAAAAAAAAAGGAAAAAACCCCTGCAGAACACTTTTCCCCCTCTCTGTGTCTCATCAACACTGAAGGTTTGAGAAAAGTATTTTACATTTTCTGTATATGTATATACACGAGTTTGCATTTTATATAACAACCCTGGGAGGCAGTGGCTGCAGTAAACTCTGCAGAGTTCATTCTCCACTCGTCCTTTCCTCGCACGGCTGTCATGTGCCTTCAGTGGGTATTAAATATTCAGGCTCGATAATGCTTCCCACCCACCCTGCTCCCATCCTAACCGGTGGGAACAGCCAACCTGTGGATGCTGCAAGGGAGGACCAAGCCCTGTGTTCCCAAGAACACCACGCTGAATGGCACCTGTTTTTCACATCATTTAAATGCCGTACATCCCACGTGAACTGAGAGACATATTTAACCAGAATTCAGTGTTGTGTAATAAAAGCCATGGAGAAAGCAGGGGGAAAGCATCTCCTCACACTGCTGGGATTATCAAACCTTCCTATTATGGAATTCAAGTTTTTATTACGTGCAAAGACTTAACTACCCTCCAGGATAGTGGTCTAGAGCAGAGTAAGCTCTGTTTCAGTAATCATCGAATTTTGGCAGTCTTTCAGAGCTCAATATATACTTTTAGCTAAAGTAATTTTTAGATTTTTAAGATAAAAGAGAATTACTTGGAGGTAAATAAAACTTGAAAAATCATAGCCATCCAAACCCTCCCTCTGAAAAGGAACCACAACAGAATTCAGGAAAAGAAGAGAAGGACAAAGGGAAAAACAGACGGCGGCAGCCCTGGGCAGCCTGATCCAAACCGAGGAGGGAGAAAGACTGCTCTGGACTATGCTTCCCTTCCCAGGGGACCATTCCAGCACCCTGATAAAACCTACCTGCAGTCTTATGTTATGTCCTCACACTATTCTATCTGGTGCTGGGCCAACTGGTGCTCGGCCTAGCTAAACACTGGGAGCCAGAGGAAGATGCTCCAAGCACCACGGAGATCTTTACCATCACAAACACTCAGCTGACTCCCATGTTGTGTTCTCTCCATTTCTCGTGCACACAGTTGCTGGTGCTCCTGACTTTTTCCTGTTCTGAGATAAAGTTATAGGGGTCTATTCTTCACTTTTGGAAACATGGCAGTTCTTTTGGTTCAGAAAGCCAACACGTTATGTGCCACAGAGATGGAGCAACGTAGGAGAACACTGCCCGATGCCACTAAGCTCCCTTAAACCAAAGGACAAAGCCCTAAAATGAGTCATATAAACTGTGGAGAGACCAATGGTTTGTTCTGGTGCTGGTACAACAGCAGGGGTAGAGTGGTGTCATACCATCTCTCCACTGGCCAGATGACCACGTAGGGTCTTGTTTTCCAGGCTGTATCATGGCTCTGCGAGAAACGTCATCAGAAGCTGCAGGAGGCAAATGAAGCCACAATCTGGTTTTGAAAAATGTTCAGATAGCTGGAGAAGGTTTCTGCCAGCGTCTTGTGATTCAACCACACAGCTCAGAAGGGCAGTTTTCCACTGTGCAAGACATCCTTTGGCTGTGTAGAAGTCCTTACTGCTCTTGGCCTGGCAGGAAGCTGAATTGCAGTTCCCTAGCAGCTTTTTTGTGGCATTTGAATTCCATCCTGCTTGTTGAAATGTAGGGTTTAAAATGAGCGACGAATAATGTTTGATAGGTTCTATTTAGCATGCATGTTCATCGATCCCAGGGGAACCTGGAATAGAAAGGTCCATGGGCAAGGTAACAATCCATAAAAATCAAATGTAGCAGTGTGCCTAATACTTAGTGGCAGAATCAATATCTGAGGGACTTTCTGTTTTGATGCCTTTGAATGATGCCACAGAAACCTCACTGCTGCAAGGCTGATGAATGGAGTCAGTGGAGACGACCTGAGAAACACGGGTGAAAGTGAAGTCAGAATCTGGCCTCCCTGAAGAAGATTGACTTTAATAATTTCATACACGAAGATAAAGTAACTACAGGGAATCCAGTTTTATCCAGGGCACTCCAGTTTCAATTGAGTTGTCTTGTCACATATTGGAAATATGCTTTAGCCCACAGACATCAGCATTTTCTTCGGAAAGGTTTGACTTAACTAGCTGACTTTGTCTGGAGATGCAACGAATCTATACCACAATTACTGTTCACTCCTGCAAGAGCAAAACATTCTGCAGAACGCAAACCTTTCTGTTCCTTCCAGCTTCTTTCTCACTTTCCTCTGTGTGCTTGAGTAAGAAAAAAAAAGCAAAAGAAAAAAGAATTCAGCACATTTTGATTTTTTTGCAAGACAAAGTTAATTTTGTGTTTTCCTCATATGTCTTCATTATGCTGGACAAAAAAATCATTAGGCCATCGAAAGCAAACTCTTTGTTTAATGCACACAGAAGTACAAGTGCGTATGCTGTGTCTCATTATTTCTGCATTTTCATTGGAAATATTAAAGAAAAGAGCTATCTACAGAGTACAGATGAGCGGATGAAGGACCCAGTCTTTGGAATTCATTTACTCATATGTCTCCCTAATTATATATTATTTTCTGAAGTACTCAGCACATACTCTTCAGCATGACTGGCTTTCTCCTGGCTGCCCATTAGCACCAGTACTATTGCAGTTCTCTCAGACGAGCACAGCCGGTCTCCCCGTGACGCTGCAGCACTCAGACCGATCGATCAGGCAGCAGCCTTTGCAGGCAGTGGCATTTCTGCTGTGGATACCTGGTGGCCCCAGCCTCAGCTCTACCTGGAAGCCTTCCTTGGAGAGCACACGCTGCGGAAGCCGGTGGCTTTTCCCCACCAGATGGCAATGGGACAGCAAGGGGGCCACTTCCCCTGGTCGGAGGGAAGCCAATGGCACTGTCCTTGGGGCAAGGCACTTCCACGGGGAAATTCACTCTGCAAGTCATTTCCAAACCATTTCCATTTCATGGATGATGGATGTGCTTGGAAGAGCGTTCCTGCTTGATTCTCTCCTCATCATCCTTTTTTTTCTTTTACTCAGTCTATTTTTTTCTACGCTACCTACTCTTGTTTACAGCTAGGATGTTCATTTATCTTTTCTATATTAAAGGAAGCCTTCATTCTCTCCTTTGCATTGTAATCATCCATAGCAAAGTATAATAGCAATACTTAGCATGTACATAAGGCTTAACGTCTTCAAAGCGCTGCAACATTTTCCCCCACTTCTGCCAGGCAGGTAATGAGAGTCAGCTCTGCTTTACAGAGAGAGCACGGGGAGCAGGTAGGCAAGGAATGCAGTTAAGGAGAGACCAAATTAGTGGCAACCATGACTCAGAAGTTCTTTCCAATCTTGGGTGTTGACCATCAGGCAACACAACTGCTGCTGTATTTACAGCCGCTTCCCTTTGTTGTTTTTCAAATATTCAAAGCCAAGTTTGTCTTTATTTTGGAAGCGCATTTCTTACTTCATTTCATGTCAGGATACAATAGGATTTTTTTTCCCCTACTTGTATTTCAAAGCAGAATTCTCTTGCTGCTCAACTAAAGCAAAGTTCTTCTAACCAGTGCCTCTTTTTGCAGTTCAAAGCAGGATTTTTTGACTTCTTGTAGTTCAAAGCAGTGGTCTTTCTCTTGTAGCCTAAAACCAGGGTTCTTTTTAGCTCAACCCTAGATAATTTGTTCATCTCAGTGAATTAGTTATGCTATATGTAAGTATTCTGGACATTAACTCTTTCCTTCAATACCGAGGCTAATCACAGTCAGTGTCCAAGTCTTCCTGCCTGCCAGCCCCTCCTTTGGCTGTCTGCATCACGGCCCCTGACAGTTCCAGTTCCCTATCCACAGATGGTAACGTGGTCAGTGCAGGCACAGCCTTGCTCAGTGCCCAGATCACACCTTCTAACAGAGCTGCCCTCTTTCTCTGACTTTGGGGGGAACGCTTGTTTTAAGATACAGGCATGGCTAGAAATACTTCCCGCCATTCTCTGTATTTCTGAAAATCTACTCCTGGCTCTTTTTCCTGCTTTCTAAAGTGCAGAGGAGTTACTGGTTTGTGTTTCTCCTCCTGGGCCCCGGCAGCCCAGCAGAGCAGGGTCCTGGGCAGAGCTAAGGAGCAGCCCAACGTGGCACGCTGGCTAATACACACTGCACTGTGGAAAACACACCTCCTCCTTTCACTTCTTCACCCTGTCAGCCTCTTTCTGCACCTAACTTCAATGAGATTAAAAGCTTCTAATTCAGACAAATATTATTTAAAACATCCCATTTCATGAAATGTCTGTCACCGGGTATTTTGGGACAACCTAAAATTACCAAATGCAACATGGAGACAGTAGCTTGTTCCACTGAGCAGTTTTTAACCCTTACTTAGCCTACATTTCAAAATACCTCTCTGTGGCATGTCGCTGGAAAAGATCTGTGCTCACAGTTCCATGGCACATTATAATGCTGTGCTGAAAAGAAACAGAAATAACTGGGAAACATATTTTTAAATGGATTTTTAAAAGAAGGAGCACCTACAGCCCTGGCATGGCAGAGGTAGAACGGGCCCTGCAAACTAAGAGAGTTTTTCAAACTCTGCTCCAGAGTATCCAGAAAGTCTTTGCTTTTCCATCTGCAAAACGGGTTTGGTAATACCTGTTTCTCTGAAAGATGACAGAAACTAATTATCTCAGTTAGTCATACCATCAACTAGTATAAAAGGGATGTGGCTGCATCTATCATGAATCTATTCTACCCTTACACAGACCTTATAACAGAAATATATTTTGGTCTTTGATTAATAATACATAAAGTGGCATAATTTTAAGCACGGAAGATTAAAAAACTAGAACTCCTTAAAATGATTTCCAGCTCTGGCAGTTGCAAACTGCTCCTACCTCATCGCGTGTTCTGGCGACTAAAAGAGCAAGAGCTCATCTGGTCTCAGATGTCACCACACCACGAAAAGCAAGAGGCCTTGGGATCCCCCATTGTGTGACTGGGGCTTTATCACCTTATATAATTGTCCGTTTCTCATCTGCTTGTGTGCTGAAATTCAGGTCTCAACAAAGTTAATTTTTTCACCTAGTACTCCCTCTGCTCCTTTCTGAGGAAGAAAAAACAGATTTCCTGTGCATTGGCTAGAAGCTCTGTTAGCTTTCCTCTCTCTCTGGAGGAATGCATTTTAGTCATGGGAGTGCAGCTGATAATGGCTGTAGAAATAACACTTCAGCTGAAAGTTTCTTTAAGTACTACTTTGTCTGTCACCTGAGAATTCTCAGGAGTAAAAACTGTTATTCTACCTGCACTGAAAAATGTGTGTGTTTTTGAAAGTATTTTTTCTCTCACCCACAAGTATGCACACACAATACCTACCTCTGCTGGGGCAAACGTGCTAACACTTACCAGTACACTCCTGTTTAAGTCCTCCCCTCAAGTCTCTCCTATTCCTTCTTGCTTTATTAGTAACAGACGTGTTATTTTCCAGACAGAATATCCCTGCCATTTAATATGTGGGCATACAATGCCAATCTTCTCAGTCTTATCTGACAGAAAGAGGGATCATGTCCCCAGAAAGATAGAAGAATAAAGACATAATTGCTCTAATGCAGTACCGATGACTACCAGCACCAAGGACTCAATTGTATTTCCCAACCTTTCTATCTACATTCAGTGGCTAGCTAAGAAATGGCATGAAATCATTTGGCATCAAATTCTCTTTGAGCCAGTCTATTCCCAGCTCCCCTAAGAGCAGCTGTGCTCTCAGTGCCCGGGCACGGGGAAGGCAGCGGAGCAGAGGGCAGCCTAGCAGTGAACACAGCTCCCATGTCACCTCTCTGGTAAAATATCAGGCTCTTTTATACGTGGATAAAGGAGACACAGATAGCTCTAAGATCAACACTAAGGAACCTATATTATTCCTCTGTGTGTTATTTCCCAGCTTCTCCTACATGAGAACAGCCAGCTAACATTCACATACCAGCTAACCATCTAGAACCTCCGTTCTCCCCAGCATAGCTCTGCCTGGATAAAGGCAACATAAAACACATCCAGTGCTTGGAGTGGAGGTCGATCTAGTGAGTTCACAGGGAGTTGCTAATGAGGCTGACAGTGTGTGGTCCAATCCTGCGCAGTGTGTCCACAGAGGGCTGAGGACCTCCACACGGACAGCGTGCAAAACTCACAGACCGAACCGCTCTCCAGGGCAGAACTGGGGCCTTGTTTTCCACCAGCTCTCCAAAGGTGACCTGAGCATTGGGATGGACCACAGCTCTCACAGTGATGTGCTCTGCTCACTGTGGAAACCTTCTTCCAGCAAAAAGACATCAGCATCACAGCAGGTGGGAGACAGCAGGAGCTGTCTCGGATCTACCATGAGACTGTTCCTGCATGGGGTAAGATGTCCACACTGCTTAACACTTCTGCCAGGAAACATTCCCTCTGTCCCTCCCCAGTTGCTCTGCATAGCTCTCCATGCAGTGCTTGCAGAAACATGTCTGAATGCCTCATTTGCAAGTAGTAATTTATCAAATTGATTTAGTCTCGTTTCCTGTTTGTGGGACTATCCACATGCAAGTCACGATTTCCTCAAATTTATTCATTATCCAAAGTTAATTTGGTTTAACCATGTGGACTGAATATGAACTGTTCTCTGTATTTGATCTCTTTTGCTCCAAAAAGATTGGCAAATAATTGTAGGAGATTAAATCTATCATGTGGCTTCACTTCTGCTTCTTGACCAAGGGAAAGCAGCGTTGGATGTGAAAGCTGCCAAAACGGGGTTCGGTAGACACATTACACGGGAGTCCAGGAATGAGAAGAAG
>JANVCC010000059.1:2193406-2253446 GCA_025345505.1 Todiramphus chloris collaris
CTTGTGCTCCTTTCGCCGACTGACATCCCCCAGCAGATCTTTCATCAGCACAGACCAAAACTGAGCCACTGAGGAATTGGTCCCCAGTATACTGTCCTCCTTGCTAAGAGCTTATAACCACTGTTCTTCCCTCACAGTAAACTGCAGCGTATCTTTTTAAAATGCCATTATATAACTTTTTCCTGTGACTGACTCATCTCTCCATTATGTCACTGCTATATTAGTAAACGCATCGAAGATGTTCCTGATTTAAACAAACAAGCAAGAGGGCAATCAGTCCCTACATACTCAGGCAAACAATCTAGAAACTGAATTATAGATAGGCCTAAAGTAAATGTATGAATGTGTTCAAGCTGATTTGTTGACTCAGTTCTATAAACACCTCTTGGATTTTAATCTACACTCTTCCGATTTTTGGTTTTATGCATCATTCTATTTTTTACAATTCATCTTTTGTGTTAGATTTCTTCATGTATTTTGTCATTCAGAGGCTTATGAATGCAGCACATTTCAAGATGTGGATGTGATATATATCTGTTTTTCTCTGGAAAAATAAAGACTAAAAAAAAACCCACCATAAAGAGTGAAGAATATATAAAACCCAGCAACAGCAGCATCTGCAATAACAAAAGCAACAAGACTTGCTATTCATAGCTGAACCAACCCTGCATTTCCCATTGTGTTTTACCCAGGCATCTGATTTTATCTTGGCAGTGCCTGTCTCTGTCTCCTGCACTCTCCTTGACGTACATCTCCACTGTGGGCTGCTCTGCAGAGCCTTCCTGCCTCTTCCATTGTCACTACAGTCAACTTAGACCTGCCAGTTAGTCTACCAATGGGTTTAAATAGATGGTGTAATTGCTTCCTTTACTTCACAGTCTCCCTAGCCTTAGAAACATAAAAAAACCCAACAAATTGGGGGTTTTTGGTTTTGGGGGAAGAATGGGTTACACAAGCTTTTTAAGACTGAGAACAGCATCTGAGTCCATGCAACTCAACTCTTAACATTATCAACCTAAATGAAGACTATGGGGGGAAAAAGTCAACACGGGAAAGAAAGCAGTTTTAGAATGGCAGCTGGAAAAGAAACAGACAGCTATTTCTAGCAATAGAAAAAGTAAATTGTATTGATTTTACCAGGAACAACTGTGATGGGTATACGGATGTGAAAACCAACTTGGATGAAGTGTTTACCTGTTTGTACTTTAGTTTGCATGCCTGCATTTTTTTCCCCAAATAAACAGTCCCTCAGTCCTTCCTTCCTCTTCCTTTCCATCTTTATGTCCATCCTAGCAAACCAACAAACGTTTAGCAAACTAGTCTCAGTAAACTGCTGCAGCTCCCTGTGACGCTAGGTGTGTGCTCCGAGGAAGTCAGCGCAGATGCGGTCTAAATGAAAACCCACAGATCTGAATTCATCCTATTTTACATCTGCTCAACACCAGCACAGCCGAACGATCGGGTCACTCGTTTGCACAGCGTGTCTGACTGTACTGGATTGCTGCTTTATCAATCACTTCTGCACGCACGGGAATTTCGTGCATATAGATATTTTCTGACCTGACCATGATGGCTTCATTTAGCTCCAGAAATCAATTTTGGCTATAGTTCTATCTAAAATGAACTAGATATGGAAGCAGATACATTTTGTATTGCTGACTGTTTAAGCACGTGTCCTAGATACAGCATCTCAAATTTATAACTACAAATTGAAGGATAAATCCTTAGCTCTTTTTTTTTTTTTTCTTCTTCTGTTTTCCTGAAGTAAGTTTGGTAGCCAGGCCTCATGAAACCCTTGAAATAAATGACTCTGACAAGGCCTCAACTAATTCTTCTGGCTCCTGGACGTTTCCTTGGAAAAGCAGAACACAGGGCCTCTGTGGTCCATTATACTTAAACTCTCCTCTTCTTCTTCTTCTTTTTTTTAATCCTTGTTACTTTTAGCTAGCACCCATCCTACATGTGTGACCAGCAGCTGAAACTAGGCTGTTGTTGCTTTCTAAATATACACCACTGTGTGAACACTTTCAAATAAGTACTGATCCCCGAGTGAAGTAAAGAATTCAGCTGCAAACATTGTATTAGACCCATTCCATTAAATTCATTGCAGGATCCATTTTAGACACATATGACCTTAGGGTTGCCTGGTTCTTCCTGCTGCCAAGGCAAGACTGTCTCTTGCAGTGCACTTACCTTCCGCTGCTTTTCGGGCATCTCAAGAAATAGGTCTTTTAGCACACTTCAAGGGAAACACTCCCCTTCTGATAGGAGGTGGTATTTAGTTTATATTCTCAAATTTAAATGCGTTTCCATCTGGCACCTACTGTCTCTCTTCAGTGTTCAGGGTCAGTTATTCCGAGGCTGTCTGGAAGTTCATTAGGACCTGTCCCTCACTGAGCTGGGAAATGCCCGATCTCCACTCGATTGTGTAATCAAGTTGCCCCCTTCCCAACACAGCCTGAGAAAAAGGACAATACAGGCACAGACATGTAAATAGCATTCCCATTTGTTTTTCCTGAAGACTGTGAGAAACTTGGGCATGTTCTTCCAGACTGCATGCAGTCATCTCAAAGTCTTTGAGGCTGAGATACTTTGCAATGGTACTGAAGTAAAACAGCGATACCCTTGGTGAAGCCCGTGGCCTTGCCAGGCCCATCGAAAACCTGCACAAGAGGAGGAGATCAGCAACAAAGGAAATGCATAAGGTACAAATGAAGACAGAACTTGGATGAAGATCTATCAACTTTTCTCTCCTGGTTTGAATTTCATTTCTTGCTCGCAGTTCCGTTCTCTGTTCTTCTTTCTCTCCCCAGTGGTGTTTGAAGTTCCTTCCAAGCCAGGGTCTTTTCAGCCAGTTTCAGTCCTTTTGACTGCACTCACATCCAAATCAATTTGAATTATTGCTATTTTTTCTATTCAAGAAAGGTTATGCATGGTCAGTCTGGTGTTTCTAGGACAAAAGTCAAACGAGCTGCCCACAGACTTCTCATATTGCTTGCTATTTGTGTTTGAAATCTCACGGAAAGAGAAAATTATTTTCTGCACGGTGCATCTGGGAACAATTGATAGAGTTTACGAGACCAGCAGAAACTCGAGGTGTATTTAAGCAGGTTTTGGAACACTGTAACAAAGGCCTGACCCCAAGCCTGCTGAAGCAAACGGTAGAAAATTCTCCCTGGTTCCTGCGGTCTCTTGGGATCAGTCCTTTAGCTAGTTAAGCCAAAGGACACAGTAAGGCACTTCAGTAATTAGCAATGCCTGACTTCTTTGCCAGTGACACAACCTCTGGGGGCAAGATATGTACTCTCTTTTCTCTGATTTACTCAGCCTCAGAGCAGGGGCATGGAAAACTCATTCTATAGAAGTACTTTAAAGTGATTTCCAAGCCTCACTCCAGCTTCGAAGCACCTTTCTCTTTACAGATATCTTCGTAGTATCAGTCCATTACCACAGCACCCTACGAGTTTAAAGATCTTTATTTATCCCTGGAGTTCATCATTCCCAAGGTAGAGACCTGAGGAGAGAGGCACAGAAGCAGACCGTTGCAGTGTGTACGTGCTTACTCGGAACGTGTTGGAGGAGCTGAGAGAAGCTGCTGCACTGATTAAAATTGCTTCTTCTCTTCAGACTTGCCATACAAGCAGATGAGCTGCCCATCTCAGCCCACAGTGCTGTGAGTGACCAAAATACCTAATAACAAGAGTATTGCTCCCAGGCCTGGTCAAAGGTACTGCAAAAGGTACTGAAAATTCCCATCAGCACTGAGGGCACTTAAGGGAGTGAGAGCTCTTCTCTTCTTCCACTGGGCAAGAAACTGTGGAGTTCCATTTGAAATTATCTCTGGCTGTCCCTTTTCAATTAAAGCTGGTCATAGCTGACCTATTCTTCATTAAACGCTAATCCATTGCTGCTCCTGAGACATCAGAGGGTTCAGGGTCTGGACCTGAATCCCAACCAACTCTACACTATTAGGCAATGATGCAGGAAAAATGCTGTTTGCCCCCATGCTAAGTTTGCTTCTGTAATTATCACCCTGTACTGTGAAGGTTCATGATTAACAGAAAATGAAGTTTCAAAAAGGGCTAGTTAGTGTTTCCAGCCACTCTTTGCACCCATAATAATAAATGTAACTTGTAGTCTGTGACTTTTCTGCAAAGATTCCAGTTTTTTTCTTCAGGAAGCAGTCCGGTTAGGGAAGAATTAGCATTGAAATATATGAATATTTTATGTCTAAAGTGTGATAGGCACATATTTATTCACACACCGTTTCTCAAAGCTCAGCATTTATGCTGTTTGTTTTGCATTTGACATCATCTGAATATTATGAAAGCTCCCAGGCATTTTATACTTGATAAAACTCATGCTTTCCCACTCAGATGTGCCACAAAATTTTCAGACTTATATCCTTCCATTATTTCAGCTTAGCAGACTTAAAAAAAAAATAACAACATCACATCAGTCCTTGCAACTTTTTATTCAGAGAGCTTTGCTTTCTCTTCTTTATGCTTTCATACTTATGTGAGGGCTTCTGGTCCAATCACAGAAGGGGTTGAGGAGGCAATGCACAGTATTTTCTTTACTCAGTCCAAACCTGAAGTAATTATTGATACAAGCATTTCTTATGAAAGAAAATAGCATCCTTCATCTAAGTGTCAGGAGATACAGTCCAGGAATGCAGACTGGGACTTCAGCCTTCTTCTCTGAACTGTTAAAGGAACCAGAGATACTTCACCATGTCTCCTCTAGTGCCCTGGATGATAAGTGCTTCCTCTACACATCCTTCTATTCTTTTATTCTCTTTTTCTTCTCAACGCTATCCAAGAGCCAGCATCCTCCTGAAGAGAATTTTCTTTCTTATACCATTTGAGGTTTTCCCTACTCTATTTCCCTGTATCCCTGCCCTATTTCCTTATTTCTTTTTGTTTTCAGACCTATTAAAAATCCACTGGCTATTTACCATATTCAGAAATGATTTCTGAAACAGAATTTCACAGTCTCTTTTGTGTGTTGTGGTTTTTTTTTCCTGTTGATCTAGGCAGCCGGGAGGATTGGAGACCTAGTCCTTGCTCAGAGAATGAGCAAGCCTTAAGATTACTACTGCTTTTCTCATTCTGTTCTAGTTCAGTGTGAAGGAAAAATGTAAGTCATCCCACATTTTGTAAATTATTATTTTTATCATGAGATATTATTATACCTTCTTTATCATCTACAATGCAAGGATGCCGTTCTCAGTTCAGCCATGGCAACGTTGCACTCTGTCCTACAGCCTGCCCGGGATGCTCATGACACAAAGAGGAGCCCATGACACTACTGTAAGACGTGCTGGCTTCTGAGCTACTCTGACATACTTTTGAACCCAATCTTTATACTTCCTTTACAGTCTCTTTCTTTTTGTTACTTCATCCAGACCATTTGCCATTAAAAGCACTTTCCAGTGATAATGTTCCTCCACTTATAACATCTTGGATCCAAACAGCTCCCAAAGCATATTACCAACTGGCTTTATTGCACCACGGAGCTACTCAGAACTAGTTTCTTTTGGAGTACAGCCATATTTGAAGGAAAATGCTTCCGCTGCTTGACACTGAACTACTATCTTAAGCAAAACTTCAAAACTGGTTGCTTACACTAGGCACAGCTCTGAGCAAGGGGTAAGTGTAAGCATCCCAGAAATAGCCCTGTGCAGCAATGAACTCACTACATTTTCATGTCACAGATTCTGCACAGGGAAGTATTTTAGTAATGGTGTCTTCTGAGGACACATTCATTCTCCTTTTAGTTTCCCTTGGTAGCAACCTAGGCTCCCAAGAGAGAACGAGGAGCACGACACGGCTGCACAGCTCCTGCACAATGCAGAATCCTGATTCCTACGGGGTTCTCTGTAAAGACAGGCTGAGTCCATGGACACAAGCAAGGATGCTCCTGCAAATACCATCATGCTATGTAAAGCCTGTAGAAGCTATCTCAGCAACAAGACAGGTGATCTCTGGGAAAAAGCTTATTAATTTTCTTTCACCCCCAGTTCATTCCTTTAGCAACCAGTCTGATGTTTCTGAATTTGACCCTCAGTTATCAGTAGCAATCAGCCCGTGTTTGGGACTGGAGAAGGTCTAGGCAAGAATTCCAGTGCTGAAGTGCAGCCTGGTGGGAAGTCTGGCCTTAGGGAGCATTACAATGATCTGAATTGCTGTCCTGGCCTTTCTTCCAGTTCAGAGCATATGTGAACCAGATCTAGAGACGAAGGTCCTCTGGTTTTAATACTTCTTCACTGAACTAACAAAACAAACCTCATGGGGGGACGCAGATTCAGAAGCAAGAATTGCAATCTTCATCTCTAAGGATCATAGATTAGATTTGCCCTGCAAAGAAGATTAGATTAGGTTCCTGTTTGAGAAAAAGGTTGTAAAGTAAGGCTCATTTTGTCCATGATTCCTTTTTCAACAGGAAGCAAATCGCCACATACTACTTCTAAGGATAACGTCTGCGAAGTCAGTTTGTGGTGTGCTAAAGCAGGAGTTCAGTCATCTTTAATTATATGTTCCTGCTCTACTGGAAAACTTTATGTTTGCAGTAAATAAGAACTGGTTAGGGAAGACTTTACCTTTGTTCAAGTACATGATTGTATACCACTCTTTTTTTAACAGCTTTTGTGAATTAAAAATAAAGCAACTGCTATAGCAGTAGGTCCAAATTTAACCAACATGATCCCCAGAAACCACAGAAGAGATTCGATGCAAAGATCTCAAAGCAATGCCTCAATAAAGCTATTTTCATTGTAAAAAATACAAATAAAATCCTTCTACGAGGAATGACTGGTCATGCTTCTGTACCAAAGGATGGATGCCAGCTTGCATGCAGCCAGAGGAGCAGGAAATAAGTCTCTTCCTTTAGTAATTTAAGGTAGGGGGAAAACTCATTTTCCTGTGAAGATCATTACTGCAATGGCTGCAAGTGGACTGACATGACGTGCTGACGAACAAAGAACTGAAAGTTTAAGAGTGAAACACGTTACACATAATTAAATATAGATCCTTACTAATCAATAGTAAGTGTATAATTATGTTTCTCAGGGTTCGTTAGGCAGGGTATTGTAAGGACACACAACAAACAAAGTCAAGTAGACAAAGCAGAGGATCAAAGATGCAGTGCTAGAGGGGCTGTCTGCAGTCAGTGCGGCACTCGACAGGCTCACGCTGAAGTTTTTAGCAGTGGTCTCACCCAGGAGCCCCCAGGCAGAGATAAGAAGGCCTCCAGGATGAGGCAAATCCACTCGAGCAATACTGCAAAACTCCAGCCACGTTGTCTGCAGCTATCTTATTCCAGGGTATTTCTGCACTTCCACACTCTGAACAGCAACAGACCCAGACTGGATTCCTTCCGACGCTGAACACTGCTTTCTTAAAGCAGGTCTGACAAACCCATCTCTCTAAAATGGTAACATGAAAAGTGTTTACCATGTAAGACCAGAATGCTGATTTCCCTGATGGAAGCTTCTGTTGCAAGCCTACCTCTTATCCAATAAACACAATTACAGCACAAAATAATATTTAGCAATACTTTAAGCAAACGACTAAGTGATGTGACAACTTGGAGATGTCAAGCAGGCCTGTAAGTGCCACTCTGCCTGCCAGACAGAAATACCATGCAACATAAGTGAGTATTTATGATAACTTTGGAGTTAAAAAACCCAACACCTGAAACGCTCTCCTCCCACAAATTACATCTGTTTTAAAAGCCAATCCACGTGAAAGCAGCTTTTGTCCAGCCGTTTTGATCCTCTCCGTTCGAGGAATCCCGTGCCCGTGTGCCAGCTCTCAACAGCAAGGGAGCCCTGGGCAGCACCCGGGGAGTGCCCACACCCCCCTTCTGCCTCTCCCAGCACTGGCAGGGATGCAGACAAACTGCAACACGGACTGAGAACCTATCAAACCTGAGCAAGTGCTGAGCCTCTGACATACAAAACGTTAGGGTAAGATGCTGTAAAACAGTTTCCTTTTGATGCTGTAGAACAATTTGCTGTAGCTCCCTGTATCTGGAATTCCTTTAACTGAATTCCTACAGTAGCTATCATCAAAATACTGGAACTACTTTAAAATTAAGTTAGTAAGAAGAGATGGGGCAAAGTTCAAATGGTGCCAGGGAAGGCAGTGGTGTTCCAAATAGGCCTGGATGAATTTTTTGTGGGCTTTGGTGGGATTTTTTTTTTTGTCATGAAATCTAGATCATCATCTTTACAAGTGTACAAAGACATACTATACTCATACTGATTAAACTTGACAAGAACCCCAAAAGCATATATGCAATGTATGCCATATATATGTGTCTGTATTGAACTTATTTCAGAGAGTAAGAGGGAAGAATACCAAGGAGACAGAGCTTCAGATGAAGATTCCACTTCTACCCATCTGCAACTGTATGGCCTGAGAAACTCTCTGTCAGTTTTTCTCTTAAAACCAAAACCGTTACTTGTGGTTTTCCTGTAGCATTTTGAGATTTTCTAAGTAAGAAGTTTTAATCTCTGGAGACACCAAAAGTTACTTCAGATTTCCATCAGATTTTGACCAAAGAGGATTTAAGCCACAAGGATGCAGAAGAGTAAATATTTTCTCATACAAACAATTTTTATTTACCTAAGCTGTAACAGTAAGTTCAGCACAACCGCCAAAGTAAACAAAAGCCAGGAGAAATCAGCCAGCTCCAGTCTCAGTCCTTTTGACTCTACTGAAGATTTCTCATAAATTTAGGGTAACTGCTTTGTTTTAGCAGCACATCTTCATATTAGCATTAAAACCGCATCGGAATTTGCCCATCATCATTTTTTTCAAACAGCACTCTTCATGAATTCTGATAAGAGCAGGTGGGGAGTAACTGGCCTATAAGCAGGAAAGCACTAGAATGGCTGCACCGACACGTGCATTACATCTGACACAGCCCAGACTTGGCAGCAGGCTGCTGGGTTTCCCATCACACGCATGCTCTCTCCCCACTGGCCATGGCTTTGCTGGGAGAGGCACACAGCACACAAACACTTCGGTGGAAGGAGGCTGGTGCTGGGTGCTCCTTGCCTGCTTATATGCTGACACAAAAAATAAATGCCAGTAAAGAGAGCTGTGTGCATCCCAGTGTCAACAGCTTCTTGGCCCACGTTCTGCAGAGAAGCTGTTTAGGAGCAGTCAGCCAGAAGGTGTGCTTCTGAAGCAGAGGGAAATCCCTCAGAAATATGATCAGGACGTATCACATTTATTTATTTATTTTAGTTTCCCTTAGAAAACAAGATACAGACTTTGACTCAGGAGTGATAAATAAAACTACCTAAATTAGATTCTGTCACTCTTAATCTAAGCATATATAAGGGAGTCTAAATGGATCTAAATTTGGTATCACAGAGATGAAAATTGGTTTTGTTTAAACAGCCTGCCTGGCTTAGCTCTGAGTGCCCACACCAGAGCTGGGCTCATGGGCGAAGAGCAAGACTTCTCCCAGACTCAGGAAGGACAGCAGCTGATGGATTTCACTCATGACTTCACCGAGAGGCCTCGCTGCAGAACTTTATTATTTAATTGTCATCCAGTCTGGGATCAAAGCTCACAGCTTCCTTTACAGCGCAGTTTAATTTGTATACATCTATCCGAACATTCTCCTTTCCCCACCTACCCAGACCAAGTCTGACTTCTGCTGTAAAATCTGGACATTATAATAACCATCCAGGAAAAGAATTTTCTCAGAGTTCTTACCTTAGCTCTAAGATATCTGCTGCTGTCACAGATTCTCCCAGGAGAAACGTACCAGATTCTGGGTGCTGGAAAAGAGAAGAAAAAAAACTTCTGAAGAGTTTTGTTCCAAAAACACTTGAAAGTTTTAAATGCTGCCACACAGGCTATTCTCTTACTAAGCTGAACCTTAAAAAACCTTTTCTTTCTTTTTTCAGAGTTTCAAATTAGACAACCAAGCGTGTTGCAATTGCCTCTGAGCTGCCTGTGAGTGCATAGGAATAGCAAGGCCAGTCCTCCAATACTGCTCGGCTGATGAAAGTGAGCATCACTCTCATTTGCCCTCATTCAGGAAAAGTCTTAATGGGAAGCTGAGCTCAAAAGAAATTGGCACTTTGAGAAAAATGGCTATGTGGGGAAGAGCACTTTTGTTAATAATAATTGGAGGACATACTGCAACATCTTTTCCAATTGTCTGAAAGTCTGTGGACAATCCAGAGCACCATTTGCCCCCATTTTCTACCAGAGTAATTCCACTGACTGCATTGTAATGATCCCTAATTTACACCAGTGTTAGCAAGAACAGGGTTACACTCCTGTGCTGAAGTCCCTTGTAAAGGTGCAAGTATCTCAGATCCAGAGAGAGCAGATGTTTAATTCAAGGCCCGCATTATGCCTAGAGTTCAAGGCTCTGAGATGAGGACAAAAAATAAAAAGACAAAGGCATCGTTATTTTGACTCGGTGTCTCGCTGTAAAATACCAGCAGCATAATGACATCATGTTAACTTCAGCACAGGATACAGAAGGTGACAAGGTTATTTCTTTTTATCAGCTAAGATATCTTCTGTGACAAAACTCCTGTTCTGCAGTGCAGCCTACTTCATTCTCATACAAATGCAGAACAAAAAGGGTGGGAAAAAATAAAAAAGCTTTGCTCTCCCATCTTCTTTTAATTTTTTTCCACAGCATTACTCAGAGGTAGATTTCAGACAAGTTGAGACACAGCCTTTCAGGACACGTTGTACTCCATAATTCCATAGGTACGTGGTTAGGTGGAATTATTTGCAAGCACAAAGTGGAAGGGTAAAATCCCTTCATCTCGAGCGTGCAGCAGCCATCAGGGCAGGGAGAGGGGCAGCTGCCGGCAGTCCCGCTCCAACCCTCCTTCCCTTGCTCTCTGCCCCTGGTCATTCTGCAGCTCGGATGTGTGCTAAACGCATGAGCTAATAACAAAATAATTAAGAGCATTCTTTTACTTAGCTGCAGGTTAAGGGATGAGCGATGATTATTTAAGACCAGTCTTTAAGTAGGGTGCAGAGTTGTGACCTCAGGAGCCCGAGTCCCCCAGCCACCACTACGCCGTCCATTCCTCCTTACGACTGAGTTTTGGAGAGGAATGGTTGCATTTTGCCATGGATCACGCTGGCTTCTCCAAAGAGAAAATGACAACTGGGAGGCAGAGGCGGCCAGCTGGGGAACAGCTTAAGAGCTGCCTGCCTTTGCTATGCCTTGTGTTCCTTACTCTCACCCTTGCTGTCACACAGTGCAAGGACACAATGTCACACACTGGTTCACCCATTGGTCTGTCCACACCGTTATCCAGATACATGAAAAAATGTTAAGAACCCCACCAGTTGGGATGGCATAGCTCTCTCCTAGTGGAAGTGGAGGCACTGGAGCCCTTCGTGGAAGGGGAAAGGGAAGGAAAAGGGCGAGAGGCCAAGTTGGGCTGGAAGCACTAATAGCACAGCCAAGCCACACTACCATATGTGGCTCTCCTGATTGCAAAAATACTTTTCTTAAGTACTGATACTCCCTAGAGCTGCCCTCAGGTAAGCTGGTGCCAGCAAAGTAAAACATTCTAGTGATCAATCTCCACAAAAAATAGCTGAGAACCACGAAGCCCTGGACTCCAGTCATTGTATCGGCAGACAGGGTTCCTGCCTAACCGTGATTTACACTCTGTACCCGTACAAAGAGTGCAGGGAGACAAAAAGATGGATCCACACATTATTCTTGTGCCAACCATCGTATTTGAAGAATATACTGTAGCACATTTATCAAGAGGTAAAGAATGTGAGTTTGTACAAGCAGAGACCTGGCTTCAGCGGCTGTGGAGGCGGCACCCCTGATAAAGAAACATCGGGCTTCCCAGGGCTGCTTTCATCTCAGGGCTTGACAATGCAGCTTGGCTTGGAGATACTTTCCTTACAGAAGGGCTAGGGAAAGCAGTGTAAGGCAGAGCAACTTTTCACAAGGTGTTTATTTAAACTCTCAGCAGATGCTGTGATTTCCTTTATCTGTCCAACAAACCGCACGTTCAAAGCCCATCAGTAGGAACAGCAAAGCCTGCTCTCAGGTGAGGTTGTTTTCCCGTGATGCTGGTCAGCCAGAGGACTTGCTTCGCTAACTGTGCAAAGTCGAATCCTCCCTAGTTCTAAGATGTGCCATTGATTTAGTTTATCTGGTTGGATATCTTCTCCATAATTAGTCTGTTGAATAATATTAAGTCAAAGGCACTTCACTCAAGTAACATGCAATGTTTTGTAGCCAGAAATGTTGATTCAGTCACTGAAAAAGTAATGTTTTTAGTGGAAAAAGCTTTTTCTCTCTGATCACTGAGTAAAAAAATACTGGAAATAACAAATTTGAAGATCAATTCATAATGCCACTAAGAATTGTGTCAGAGATTCCAACATGGGGAAGGAGGGAAATACATTTTATCTTCGTTCCTCTCTTTTTTGTCTTGGTATCTCCTTTTGATTTGTAACATCCTACCTGTTGTTTCATATGGTAAGTAGACAATCCAGTCGGTGTTGGCAGCATGGGAAGAGAGAAGAGAATAAACCTACGTTGCATGTGAGCTGCTGGGAGTATTCTGTATGGAATACATAGCATTTTGCCTGTTCTTGTTCCGTGTTTCAAGAATGTTTGAGTTTTCTGATGACTTGTGTTCTTAAAATGAGTGGCAGAAGACTACAAAATCTTGTAACATTAGAATTCTTGGAAGTGTGAAACGGTGATAATAAAAAAAGGAAAAAATAGTAAGAAAAGATACCCATCCGAGTGCAAAGAGACTGCGTGGCATACCACACATCTCCTGAATGTTGTTGGTTTATCAAACCCAGCATTTCATTGAATATACTTGAAGGGAAATTCCAATTAAGTAATGGCTTGTAATGTCCTTAGGCTCTTACAGATTAAAATGATAACAGAAGTGGGTTGAATATTTGACCTTATGCCAATTAACACCAGCTAATAAACAAATCCAATTGAAATAATGTTTTATGGGGGAGAACTATAGATTTCATTAAGTTTCCTAAGGATTTCTTCATGTTCAACCAATTTTAGCTGGGAAGTGCTCAATAATCTGATGACGTCAGCAGTACAACACGATCTTGATAACAAATAAATGTCATAGCTGAAAATTAACATATGGATGCAAGCAGGTGCATAGGCTGTAGGTGGCCTTAATCATAGTGTTTCATTCCTTGTTTTTGCACCTGACCTATTGTGTAGGTTTTAAAGGTAATGGATGTGATTTCTTAGAGAAAGCAAATTACTGCTCTTCCTGGTTTGCTCCTCGCTTTCTGCTGTTCAGCAATGTGCTCATAGATTTTTCCTATGTATGGTAAGAGTGCCTTGCCTATCTCACTTCTGATTCCTAGAGCTGGTCCCATACAGCCTCTTCCACAGCTTTGTCTCCTTGCCATTGCATCACAGTCTGGGATGATGCTTAAAAAGCATCCTCGCCATATTTTCCAGTAAAAAATGCTTTGTGAGAGTCAAACTGACTTGCTAGCAGCCTTGCTGTTCTTGCAGCACTTAGTTCTGAGCATGTCCAGAGTCATACCCATCACTTGTCTGCCCTTGTGCTCTCCTTCGGGTGAGGCACAGAAATATTTTTATAGTGTTCTGACACCTGGCATTAACAACTCAAGGGACATGGAGAAAAAAAAAACCACAACACACAGGGGAAGATGTACAGGTAAGAGATCAAATTCTTCCAATTTACTGCCCATCAGTATTTTCTGTAGCACCCGATCTGATCCGTGTGCGTGTGCATCTGTGTGTGTGCACGTGCATATATTTTTCTTTAAACTCAAGTTACATTCATGCCGTGTGTGTGGTTTCTCCAAAGTGAACAGCGAACAATATCCTATGGTTTCATCCTAAAACATCAAAGCTCTCTACACAGTAACCACAAAAATAATCCACTCCCATTATACTGGGAATAAAGGTCAGAGCAATTTTCATCATTTTCCCTTTCTCCCAGCCTCTGAAATCAAAAATCACCATGACAGCTTTCTGCAGCACAGAGCTTAAACCTTACGTGGGCTTATTTAAAAGATGTTTTACTGGTTTTCTGCTGTACAAAAATAATGAAGACGTTGTGGCCATTACACACTTTGAACAGGCATTTGCAACAGGCTCCCAGAAAGTGACCGCTCCCTCCAGAGGTGACATGCGACATATCCGGTGGGTATTGTTAAGAGGAAAAGCTGGTATTTTGCCAATCTGTATTTCTCTCACTGAAAATAAGGAGCTGATGACCAAGGAAGGGTAAAAGTTATGGTGAGTGACTGCGGCGTTACCAGACTGGATGACAGGTCGGCTGCTGTTCAGCCCGGGGTGCGATCCATGGCTATCAGCCCCCGAGTCCTCCTCCCCCCCTGTCAGACTGTTGGCTCTTTATCACTTCTCCTGCGGTCGACCCGGAGGAGTTCAGGTAGCTGGTTCTCCCTTTAGAGAGGGCAATGTGAGCACAAGGTGAATAACAGCTCTTGACATCTGCCTGACCAGACCACAAATCCTGCCGAAGGTCCTTCTGCCAGGAAACCTGATGCAGCAAAAATGAGAGCATCACTTCAAAAGCGCTGTCTCTGAAGAGAGGATGCTGCACCACGGAGGCCTCTGATCACCGTGTATGGTGTTCCGGGTGAAAGGCTTGGGCACCAGTGGTATCTTCAAGCAGAGACACAACAGAGAATTTTAACTTGGGCAGTTTTGCAGGAGTAGCTGGGTCAGCACGTTCCACTGCTGCCGTCCACGGTGCTTTACGGTTTTAGCAATAATACTGTAATAATTGTTCAGAAATTATTTAGAAGAACTTCACACACTTGATGAAGGGCTTGAGAGACTGAGAGTAGCAGTATGAGTTGTCCTGCTAAAACATATTCTTTCTTAAGAAATCTTTCCTTCCTTCCCTCAGTAGGCATGTGGTTCCATCTTTGTCTACATAGCTCATCTTCCCTTCCCACCGCACGGAATGGGAACGTAACATTGAAGGGGAGGGACCTGGCAGCTGGAAGGAAATCTCTGCAACAGCAGCCAATATAAATGAATATATATGTGACACTGCAGAATAAACAGATCTAAGGAGGAAGAACATGTGCTCCCTCTTAATCAACTTGTGTTTGCTTATTGGGCAGTAGCTAGATTCAGCAAAGGTGGAGGGGATCAAAGGGAGTGGAGAAGGTGATAGAACACAAAGTTGCAAGATCAAAGCCTCTGTCTAATCCCCTTTGATTTTGCAGTGTTAATTCCCAAGTCTTTCCAAATCCCTTTAACAAGGATTCCCTCAAGAAGTTGTCTAGAAGCTGTTGTGTAGAAAACCTGAAGGGAAATTCCATGAATGATAACAATAAATGAAATAAAAAGCCAACCCCAAAGCACAATTGTTACTGTAGTGGTGGATCAATATAAAGAAGTACATCTCAGCATTTACTAATTACTTAATCAATATAAACACTGTAACATGACAAGGAAATAATACATGAATCATAAAGGACAGTTAACAATAAACATAAAATCCGAATCACCATTTGGTAGAAACCACATTGTATTTATAGATATTGTGGTGTTCTGAAGTACATACGACTTCTGTTTCCAGAGATCCACCTGTGTCTGGAAACAAATGACACACCAGGTACTGAAGGTACACGTGTAGGACTTTTAGCAGATCACTTAAAGAAAATGCTTGGATGTCTGAAAGCTTTCTCTGAGGTAGTCACTGCTCTGCAGTTCCAACGGGAGTCGAGGGCATACCCCACCATGTAGGACACGTTCATCATGTTGAAGGATTGGGCTTAGCTCACCACCTGCAAAGTGGGGCTAATTCTTACGCAGCTCACATAAGGCTTATGATGATGAAAACAATCTATTAATGTTCATTATGTGTCCAGTTGCTACAGCAGTGAGTGCCAAGAAATAATTCTCTCAGTAAGATGAATGCCAGCTAAAATAATTCCGCTCTAATAGATTAAATTCAATGCAAGGTCACCAATCACCTTCCTACATCACCCTTTATCTTTAATATGTTCCTAACGCAGACTGAGTCTTTGGAGGAAAAGTTTCACACTAAAGTCCTTCCCTGTAGGAACACATCTCACAGACCACAATACTCTGCTTATGCAGAGAGGCAGCTCCTGTGCCACAGTCCCCAGCTAGGCAGCGTGCTGGTTTTTATGTCTCTTGGCTGTCAGATGTTACATTGCAAGTGTCTACAAGGCAGCAGTAAGGCTGCTTTTTCTGATGTCATGTTGAGTTCAGAAAACTAGATTCAAGTTCACTCTTTGTCAGTTACTTCTGGATTAAAATATACTAATTTTATTACTAGTATACTTCTCTCTACTAATCTCACAACTTCAGCCATCTTAGATATTTTTTTTCTCTATTATTTTCTGAGCCTCCTCTTCATTTCCCATTTCTTTCCTATCATTTGGCTCCCAGCAATTATTCTGTATAAAGGCCAGTTCATACTTCTAATCCTCTACATCCACTAACATCTTTAACAGGTAGCGTAGCTGATACGACCTTTCCCTCTCAGTGCAGTGAGTTCTCACGTGTTGGTTTTGAACTCACTGCATTTTGTAATTTCCTCACCTGCACACAGATGATAACTTCCATTTTACAGGCTTTTCTTTTTCTGCTTATAGCACTGAATTTGCCTTAACGTAACTGCAACTCCATTTTGCATGCAAGGAATGGAACTTGTGCACGTTTACGTTTTGCTGCATACGCCTGGAACCCCTGCCTACGTGACAGGCTGTTTGTGTACAAGCAGAGTGTATTCAGAAGAGACAGTGCCAGAACTGTGAAACTCCTGCTTAGGAAACCTGGTGACATAGAACACACTGAAATAGTATGATACTGGTATTGTCCTCTTCTCAGGTGGCAGAGAACTGGAAGATGCTGGGATAGCTTAACCTTGAAGTCATTCTCTGACAACTGAGTGAGGTTTCTTTACCTATAAGAACTGAATGGTGCACGGCCTCCTGCTCCAGCCCACTCGGGTCGCAGAGGTCCCTCGGGCACGGGCTAAACTCAGCCTGCTTATGGTAAGAGAGGAGCCTGCAGGCAGCTCCTCTTGGCGATTAAGCCAGATGCAGCAATAGGTTCTCATGTGAGCATCCTTTCTGTTCAACGGTGCAAATGATGAATAGATCTGGTTTCTTGTATGAAAATCTTGTAACAGTTCACATGACTAACATGGAAGAACCTCTTCTATGGACAGGGTCTGCCTGGTGTGTGGATCAGAGGTCATGTCGATACAACATCACCTGGGGTTCCCAGCATAAAAAAGGTTATTAAAATTACCTATATTACTCTCTTCATAGTGTGAGATCTAGAATTTTAAATGATAACATACAGGGACTGAGTCTTTCTTACTGGGATCATTATGGACCAGCACCTCCCGGTACAAAGCAGCTCCTTCCTTTACACTTGTTGGGAGGTGGACTTGTATGTCCTAGAGTTCAGGTTCTTTCTTTCCCAGATAATGACTACAACTTTGATTTTTATATCAGCAAAACATTGCATGGCACTTCCAGTCTTATCCAGCACAGCACCAAGTGATGCAAGTTCTAACTGGGATATTTGATGGGAATTGAATGTAGGTAGCATGCTGTCCTGTGAAACATTAGGTTGGAGGTACCACGGGACAACAGGCAACACCATGTTTGTTACCCAGCTGTTCAAAGGCTGACGAGCTGTAAAGAGCTTTTCTTTTGCAGTTACATTTCCCAGCAGGCTTTGAACAGCAAAAGTTCGTGCAGTCTCCAGTGTCCTTGGCTGTGTGCATACAGCCCGACACTTTGGCTCAACTTCTCCCTGCTTTATCTTGGCAGAATACCCAGTCTTCAGGAATCCTAATCTTTCATTTAATCACTTTATCTTTTCAATTTCATCCCTTTGCTACCCTAATTCTTTCTTTTTCATTACAGTCAGTGCCATGGTTTAACCCCAGCCAGCATCTAAGCACCAAACAGCTGCTCACTCCTTCCCCACCCCAGTGGGATGGGGAGGAGAATCAAAGTCAAGTTAAGTACAGTTTAAAAATTGAAATAAAATAAAAATATAATAGCAACAATAGTCATGATAATTGTAATGAAGAGAAAGATTAGAAAAAGAGAGAAATAAAACAGAAGAAAAGGACAAATGACGCCCAGTGCAATTGCTCACCCCCCCAGACAGCCCCTGAGCAGCAATCAGCCCCTCCCAGCCACCTCCCCCCAGGTTATATACCCAGTATGATGTTCTATGGTATGGAATATCCCTTTGGTTAGTTCAGGTCAGCTGCCCCGGCCATCCCAGCTTCCTGTTCACCTCCTCACTGGCAGAGCATGGGAAAAGTCATTGACTTCGGGTAAGCACTGCCCAGCAGCAGCTACAAAGATCGGTGTGTTATCAACGTTGTTCCCATACTAAACCCAAACACAGCACTGTACCAGCTACTAGGAAGGAAACCGACTCGATCCCAGTCGAAACCAGGACAGCCAGTACACAAGGATCAAGCCAGGAGAATGTGTTGTGTAGCTGTCAATCAGTGGGCACAGAAAATACAAAATGTGAATAGTTAAATCAGCAGCCTTGCCTGCTGGAGTTATCTGCATGGCAGAGATGTCAGAGTATTGTTTCCAAGCCTGACTTCTACATGCAGGGAGTAGCAGAGCATGTCCTGGCCTCTTTTATCTTCCTCAGGAGAGCAGCCAAGTGGCATAATCAATTCTTCCAGGCTTTTGTCTTTCAACTGATGTTTACTTTGCTCACTGCCTAAGGCTCTGCTGTTCTTCTGCCTCTTAAAATGCATTTACTTTTAGATGTTATGAAAAATAAATGTGAGTTTTGCATGGTGATATATATATATTAATGGACTCTATCAATAAAGGAGACTTCTTTTCTCCAATTACTACAATCAGAAACTTCCCTTAGTTAGTGAGAAATAGTCAGGCAAACAAAAAAATTAGTCCGAAAGCACTGAAGGACAAGGAACAACCTCCTTGTACAAGCTAATGAGAGAATTTTAGTCACACAGACAGTCTGGATGAGCCTGTGGTATATATTATTGTAGCTAACAGAGGTCAAATGTTAGAGATGTGACTCTTCTTGTAACCCTTGGTATTAAAAAAATAGAAAATCTAGAACTGAGAAAATCTGTAAAGCATTTAGATGGATGCAAGGTGATTTAGCCAGCACGTGGACAATGCATAAAGCAAAACTAAAGTTGGAAGGAAGACCAAGTTAGATTTTACTGCTGTTTTGATTTAAATTCATAATGCTGAGGTACCCTAAGAGGGTACTAGTGATAGTCATGATAAGAAAACACTCGCTTTCAGTCACATCAGCACTCTTTCAAAGTCAGCGTCACAGGTTTGGGTTAACAGATACACAACATTCCTTTAACAACAACACTTTTGAAGTCTATCTTTAGTAGGTGCATTTCTAGTGAAAGAAAAGGTGGAACTGGTGACTGACTAGAAACTAGCTGGCTTCTGACTGTTATTATTGAATGCCAACAATTTTTATGGATCAAGTTTTCCTGTGCTCTGTGTGTTGTGTATACAATTTACTCCAAAGGGAGCTTCACACACGGAATGGAATCAGGGTCAGATTCACAATGTAACTGAAAATACCTGTGCCGTACACACCCACGGAGGAGCCCAGGTATTGAACAGAAATAAATAACCATGGTTTTATGATCATTTTTATTATAAGAATCTTAGGCTTTGGAGGTTGGTCATTTTCATGGCATTGTTTATTTTTTGTTCTACTTTCATCTGCTTTGTAGTAAAGGCTTAATTTAAAGGTGTTCACATGGATGCTCAAGCTGATAGAGTAGACTGCCTTACAAAGGAATACTTTTCCAACACTTTCCCTGGAAAACATTAGACAAGGAGAGTGGAAATGTCAATCTGGCCTCATATACGAGTTGATCAAAGTAAAGACTCTTGCTTCTAGAAAGGGGAATGGGGACAGTTAAACACTCGAGACTAGAATCAGAGTATATCATAAGAAAGACCTGGAACAGCTGGAAGTACCGGAACAACGCAGTGGTTTCCCTGTAGTTGTGCTTATTTGTGAAATTCCCATATTTGGTCTGAACTTTGAATTTCCTCATTTTCATGGGTGTTAACAGATTTTTTGTAATACACTCTGCAAATGTAGATTTTTCTAATATTTCATTTCTTGGAATGCTAACACTGTATAATAGAGCCACTGTAATGAAAGCTCTTCTACTGCCAGGGCATGAGAAGTTGCTGCATGATAATGAAATGTGATGGATATATGAAGTATCAGCCCAAGAACTAAATATTCATGGAGTTTTAAAAGAGCAGTCTCCTTTTAAAAACAATAATGCTGCCGAGTTCTTGAATATTGCATGTCTAGATCTGGAAACAACTACGCATGTGGATTCAACTTCCAAATATGAATAAATATCCCCAATTCTTACCTAGCTTTAAAAATGTAACTGAAGAATATAAAGCACTATTCTTCCAGGATTTAAGGAATCGGGAAAGAGCAAACAAACCCTCTCGAGACAAATCAGAAGTGGGAAACAAAAGTAAAACGTATTCCCTTACCCTGTTAAAGTCTCAAAGCTTGTAAGAGTGATTTAAGGCAGTTCTGAGCAGCTGAATGAAGGCCTGTGTCAGGGAAGCAGGCAGTTGTGTAGTCCTTCTCACCACTTCTTGTTGTTGAAGTGCAATACTGAGCATGCAAAACGGTGTTATTGACTACTGGTGGCATAAGCCAATGTTTACCTCTTGGAACAATATATTCAAGTATTCACCTGAACATAAAGTCAATGAGCTGCAAGTACTGCTGCACCCATTCATCCATAACCGGCCAGAGAATGAGGGTAAAATACAATCTCTCTCTACAACATGAAGAAGAAAATCCCTCCTGTCCTTTTCCTCTCATTTTAAGAGGTGATAAAAAGCTGAGAGCCCCTAGAAACCTCAAACAGAATACACAGATTCCCGAAACTCTTTGTAAAGGCTTTCACTAACTTCAGGATTGCCCTGGAAAGTTACCATGGTCATGTTTTCACTTCAACACACTAGATAGACAGACCTCTAGTGGCCTCCACCAGCAGAACGGCTCAGCAAGAACGCAGCCCTTCCTTGGCATCACCAAGAATCCTTCTACTTAGGGCCCAGGGGTTGGTGAAAATCCATCTATTATCTGGATTGAATCCTTCTTAAAGATCTCAAATGACAGGCACTGAAGTTTCCTAACTCCTCCTAAGACAGGAAATTCAGAAGAAAGAGGAATAAGCAAGAATTTCACAGGCTGGCACTGCTCCTCTTTGTGCAGGCCAACTCTGATTCTGTCAAAAGCTAAGATTTTTATCTTAAATCAAGATTTTTTGATATAAGCTTTTAAATTCAAAAGTAATCAAAAACCAAGATCAAAACATTGTGTTAAAATGAAATGTTAATGGGAACAAGGCTAAAGAAAAAATAAAATAAATGGAAGACAGCAGCTGTACTGTCCTGTACGTAAAAAATGATGGGTGTGAGCAAACACTGATGGGAGGTGGGAAAAAAATGAAATGGCAATTGGGGTGAACTTTCTGGATAACCTTTATGATAAGCATTTCCAGTCAAATATAACGGAAAAATCTCATGAAGACACTGAATTCTACCTTCAGAAAAAGACAAAAATGTTTTGGTGGAGGAGGTTGGTGATATTCATAACGTGTTTCCTCTTCTAAAGATGCTCCTCAGAATCATCCAGTCCAGATCAGACAGGGAGGATCCCAGAGGAAAACACAGACTTAAAAGGCCCAGGATAAGGAGAGTCAAAGACCAGATAAGTGTCTATCCTGAACTGGACACCTCTCTCACTTCCAGAATCTGAGCTGTTCTCAAACTTGGAAACCAACAGGCAATAAAATCCAACATATTTTTAGAAGTAGAAAGCTTCAAGAAGACCCACTTTTTCTTTCTCCCATTTGCAAATCAGCAGCTGGTAAGTAGTTTCTCTGAAGTTTTTTTCTGTACAGACACTGGACTCCCCTAGCAGGAATGGCACGAGGGTTAATCTGCTAAAAGTATGAAATATTTTAATTTAGAAAAAACAGAAGTAATTGAAACTATCTCAAACCCAGTTTCCAGCTGCTCCTCATGCAAAGCTATGATGGAGCTCACCCGCACGTTTGCACACTTTGTTTAGAATGGTCAATCACAGTCTGGAGAACAAAATTGTGTGATGGGACATCTGACTGGTGGCTGTGAAATACATTAAAATGCAAAAAAATAGTTCACAAAAATACTTTTTCTACTCCACACAGCCTGTTAGTAACTCATTTCCTAACTGCTCCTAATTTAGGGGAAATGGGTAGTTGTTAATCGAAATGATGCCATGAATCTGGCTATCAAATCAACCTATATTCTATTAAAGAGGATATTAAAGCTTATTTAGAAACCCATTAAAGACAACTGCTAGAATTTATTCTGTTATTCTAATAAAATATTCCCTTGACTCAGGGAATTGCTTTATTTCATGTGATTTCAACTATTCTGATGACTGTAGCACATGTAGGCATCTCTGTGCTTCCTAAAGCTTTTATGTATTTACTTTATCAAGTGGACAAAGCCGTGGACAATCAGCATGGAGATGTTTTCAATGATTTTCCTACAGTCCCTTCAAGATTTACTCTTGTTGTGATCTAGGACACACCGATAAATAACCCCCCTCCAAATAATCCATAAATCGTGTAGAAGGCACAACTGGTAGAGAAACTATAGATGTAAGTAGATGTTAAGAAAGAATCATAGTTGAAATCCACTTTTTAAAGCAGATTTACATCTGTGATATAGATCTGCCCATGGAGCCTTTCATAAAATAGTTTGATCTCAAATCCACCTTTGAAACTGGGTGAGGCTCTTCATGATTATTAGGTTTGTAGAAATAAAGACATGGTTGTCCCTGTGTTGTACGATGATGGAAACGGGATTACAGAGTTCGTAGGCTGTAGTAGGCTGCAGCAGAAGCCTGGCAAGCTTGATGGCCTTGCTTTAGGGAAAAGGTGTATGGCATGGCAGAGTGGCAGAGGAAGGGGCACTTAAAACAGCTGCTGCTACGGCAATGAAACTAAGCTATGGGATTCAAGACAACAGTTAGACCCACGCTTTGTCTTCACTGGGATTCACGATTTAAAGTTTGCACGGCTTCATTTAAACCACCAATATTTTACTGGTACAGTAGGAAATGGGAGATATATCTTCATCATCATTTCTACGCTCATTAGCCATAATGAATAGGTGTTACAGAATAACATTAAAGCGATGTATTTAGCAAAGGAAACCAATGCATGCAGTGTCTGGATCCCAGGGGCCGCATGGGCTTTTGCCCTAAATGCAGCAGTACGTTCCTGTTCTCTTAAGGACCAGAAGATCCCCATTGTTAGGTAACGATGACGAAAGGCACTTCCCAGGTCTAATCCAGAGTGTCTCTTCCAACTCAAGAGACAAAGATAGGTAGAGTTTAGGGGTCATACAGAGCCTGTGTCCAGGACAGAAAAGCTGGACTGGGTTAAGCTGTGTCAGGCGTGGGTGTAGATGATACAACTTGAGTAGCCTGGCCATTCTGGACTGCCTTTTGTAGAGTCTTAGGTCTTATTTCCCATTGATAGGGCAATGAACGACTTTCATTTGATTAAGAGAAAAGGAAGCAAATCGCATGGTTACCTTTCTCTCATCCCAGTTTCTTCCTCTCCAAGCATTAGACTTTAATGATTTTTTTTTTTAAAGTCTGTGCTTTCATTCTATAAAAATGATCCCTTCAATCTAAAGGAGGCTTAAAGTCTTCACAGAGAAGCTATTATGTAAGTCATTATCGGAACAGTAGTTAGCTAAATAAGGAAGAAAAAGCGAGCAACTCAAAATGGCAATTCATCATCAAGTGTCTGCTACTTTATGTGCTAACAGCCTTTCTCAGCTTCCTTAAAGCCATCTGCTTGTTTCAGCTATCTCTCCATACCATCAGCCTCTCCCATTCCACCCCTCTCCACCTCAGACATCTCCCAGCAGATACCTCATCAGTACTCAGACTGGTAAGACTTGGTGTTTTACCTTCTAGACACTCTTGCCTTCTCCACAGATGTATTTCTTCTAACAGGTAGAAGCGTGAGCAGATGCTGCTCATTGCAGACAAACGAACTTGTATTAGCTCCTTTTTGTACCAGGAAGCACCTCCAAAAACCCTTCTCCATTGAAATAAGGTGCTGAAGGACAACGAGAAAACCAGCAGATTTTGACAGGCAGAGGTAGATGACAGGTACTTAGGAATGACAATAATATAGTGAAAATAGGAAGCAAATCACATGGAAATTTTTGTCTTACCGCTACCACGAGAAGTCGTTCTTTTGCTATTTAAAAACTCAACCTTAAGTGAAATAGATTTGGTTGTTGTCATTGTAGTACTTTTGCAAATGCCCAGCTACGAACCTGCTGGGTGGTGGGAGTGGAAACGCAAAGGAATTGCACATGTAAGTGTACAGAGGCATGAGGACTCGAGTAGGCAAGCTCCTGTTCCAGATGTATGGAAAATAACTGTTAGAGCAGTAAGTCACCGTGTCGCGAAGCACAGGGCTGAAAGCTGAGTACTCGCAGCTATCTGAGAAACGCAAACACTCAGCAAGGTTCGTTGCTATGAAAATGTGTGTCATTAATTTAATAAATCGTTAGGGGGGAAAAATGGAGCAGGAAACATAAACAGTTTAGCGCGGGGTTGAAATGAGGTAAGCGAGATGAGGGTGGGAGATACAGAGAAGCGGATGGAGCACAGTTCCTCGGGCTAGGAAGGACCTTGTCTCAGGAGGAACCGGTGTGTGCCTGGCCAAGGGGAAGCCCTCTGCAAGAGGCCAGAGGCACCCTGTGCTCTGCACTGAGGGGACAGCCTCTGCACTGCCTCTGTGCCCACAGATTTTGTCTTATAGGATCCACAGGGGCCACTCAGTCTGCTTGCTCATCCTTAAGGAACAAGACTCTGAAAGCATCTGTTTGATCTTGGACTGCTGTTGAAAAGACAGATGGGCAAGAAGACAAAGGTAAATAGGTGCCTGTTCCTTCCCACAATTTGTAATTTGCTAACAAACACTGTTGTGATGGAAATGCCTTAACCAGAGAGTAGCCAGATACTGTAAGGCCGTTTCCATATCTGCTTTCTTTTTGTTTTTTAATGATCAACCAAATAGCCTGGAGGTTTGGGCTGACAGAGAGGCTTTTCTGAAAAATGCATTTTTGTTACAGTTATCCAACATTTAATATACTGCTGATAACGACCTGTATCCAGATACTGCACAAGGACACGATGCTGACCTAGCTCTAGCCTGAAGGCATAAAATGCCTCACAAAACTAAATTTAGGACCATTCATCTTTAGTATCATAAATTCTTTAAAATAAGATAGGCTGTAATCGGGGTCATTTATACACGACTGAAGAAAGCAGAGGTTAGTTCCAAATGTACTGGCAGTGGAAATCTGGAGTTTAAAACCTTCCCAGCTACTGTAAGAGCAGCTGGTCAAATAACACGAGATGTGATGGATATCACACCTCTTTTCTGAATGAAAGGAGGGGTCACTCCAGTGACAATTGTGGGATCATGCTACTACTTGTTAGCATTACAGATGTGATCAAGAATGTATTTAAATCGTTGAGAATCTCTTTTTCTACTGACTTCAGTGAACTTCAGTTCCAGACCCATCCTTCATTTCTGTCTTTCATTCAAAATATCTTGTAACTAAAATAAGTAATAGAACACGTATCTTCCTGTATTGAACAACTCACTAAAAAGAGGTTTGCAAGCAGCCTTTGTGGTACTAAATTCTTCACTGAGGCCTGTGAATAATACATGTATATGCAGAGACAACAGGATCTGAGAAAATACAAGGCTACCTCTATCAGTATGTGTGCAACATCTCCTTAAATCTCTGTCCTGACTGATGTCAATCACACTCAAACTTTTTAGCACTCTGAGGAATGTGAAATGAGTGCCTCTTTTTCCAAACTTCACCACCTTTGTTCCCTTTTCATACATGCTATCTTGCACTCTCCATAGTCACGCCAGTAATGCAGGCAACATTTTAAAGGCAGCTGTAGAAACTACCTTAAATATCATCCTTCAACCACAAAATGAAAGATTACAGCCCAGTGACAGGAATAGCAATTACGGCAATAACCAACTTTTATTAAGCTTTAAAAATAATTAAAGCTAAAATCTGTTGCTGGCCTTATAAAAGTGATCATCTGTTTTTCTTTTAATACTGCATAAATTAAACAAATATTTGATGTTAATTAAAAATGTGGGTTTGTGCTTGAATTTTATTGCAAATAGACTCGTGACAGGGTGCATGTGGACGACAAGCAATAACGCCCGTTGTTCGGAGGAAGGGAAGGGTGCCCTGTTGCCCATCAATGCTTCTGAGAAGCACAAGGGGTTGCCTTGTGTTCAGATGGGATAGAAGGCAGAACTGCAAAAGAACAACGAATTAATTAGAGCAATCATTTTGAAGAGCAGTTCCAAACCCCATTTTAATTAGCAAATAAAGCAGGATACTAACTGCTTAAGAACTATTTTTGCTTTCTGATTTACTGGGCGATGGCAGTCGTACCGCGCTTCGCTACAAATCACAAAACCTAGTGCCTCATTTTGCATGTAAAGTGCACAAAAATACCTTCTTTCCCGTTCTACAGGGGCCTTTAAGATACATTACGATGGTAAAGTCTGTACAGCCCAGCACAATTATTTTCTAATTAGCATCCTGAAATGTTGCATTGTGGCCTGAATCAGTTTTAGCACTGTCGAGGAGTTCTAGAAGCAGCCCTATCTGAACAGCACAGGCCACACGTGACAAAATTAAATTGGCACACTTCACGGCGTAGACCTTGTGCTCCTGGCAGCCATCGCTGGCTCAGTACCTCCGAGAGAAGGCTCAGCTGTCACTCACTGACCCATCAAGGCTCTGGACGCATCCTGCAGTGTCACAGCCCTCGCTCACACAAAGCCTGCGCTCCCCGGAGACCCCCGATGCCCGCAGGAATGAGGGGAGGGCAGCCCTGACACAGCAGCAGGAGAGCACCTTGTGCCAGCACCCCAGACCAGAGCTGGAGCCACCACACCGGCCTGGAGAGCCAGTCTGAGAGGGGGCTCATCCCTCAGGAGCTGTGCCCTTCACCGGCACACACCCAGGGCCAGGCGTGCCCTGGGCAAGGGGGCTGTGCCCGTCGGGAGGGGGTACACGTGCCCGCGAGGACAAGGAGCAGTAGGTGTGAGCGCGGGCACAGCGGCAGAAACGGGAGAAAAAGCAAGGACTGAAAAGCCTCGGGAACTTAATGGAGAAGATATATTCAGGCGTGATTGCAGCTGTGAGGCGAAAAACCAAGTCCCAATTCTGTTGATTATACGAGAATGATCTGGTAACGAGGTTTTATTTCGAAGGATTCAGACGCCTCGCTTCCTCCCTTCTCAACACGCATCCGTGCCACGCTCAGTGCAAAACGTGGCACTGGAAAGAACACGGGAAATCCACACAGACGTGAACAGAGAAGTGATGCTCTTTCAAAGGAAAGAACTCAGTACTGACGTTGTTGCAGGGCACTGAAATTCCGTCCGCTGCGGATCCCATGTCCCAGCCTCTAGGTCACCGTCACCGGCAGACATAAAACAGTGTGAAAGGATTTCACCCCCCGGGTTTTGTAAACACCCACAAAAGCAAAAACCCAAAGGAAAAGAACAAAGGGTGGACACTTGACTCCACTTGTTCTGCCCATACAGCCCTGAAAGACAGATGAACTCTGCTGATGAAGATTTATCATGAAATTATTTCTGGTTGATAAGCAGACACGCAATCTCAGAACAGGAAAAAGAGTTTGGTAGTACAATTAAAACTACTGCAAAATTTTCTTTGTGGTCACTACACAAGACACTTTTAAATATTCTTATTTTTCAGTACCTAGGTTTGCCCATCAGTTAAACCTGGACCTGACCCTGTTTCCCAAGCCCGGGTGACACTTTTAAGACCATGCTCTAATGAAGTGCATATTTATGTCTTGACAAGTCCAGAGAAACACTTCTTTTAATATATAGACTTTGCATCACGGCTGCATGGGGGCCAATTTGCTCTGAAGAACATTTCTACTGTGAAATGTGACACTGGGAAAAGGGGTATGGAAAATGGGGTTGATGTTTACAACTCAAACTGCTTTCAGAGTAGATTAAGCCTTCTCTACCGTGGTGTCACAGGGGAGTAACGACTCTCCCTTTAAATGGGATTATTCCTGGTGCACATTCCATGGCAATTGCTCTGCTGGGCAGACCAGACCGTGAGCCCCACTGTCTTCTTCTGCGATCAGAATCATCTGGGTTATCCTAGTGGCCTAGAGACTGCACAGAGGTAGCTGAGATGTAGACAGAGATTACAGAGGTTGTGTTATATATAGCGATACCATTATAAAATTTCATCCTAATGAATTACAGAACTAAAGTAATACATACATGCACGTATATTATAGTAACATAGTTAAGCTATCCTTTCAGAGCAAAATAAATTAGAATAAAAAGTAATTTTTCATGTCTAAGGTCACTGGCTTTGCAGGACTACTACCACTGCTAAGCAGGAAGGATCCTACGCAGACGCTGAAGCCAGCTGATGCAGTTCTGGCACCAGAAAGGAAGCTGATCACTTAAGTGTAATGGTGCCACGTTATAGGCTCTCACTCTTCTAATTGGACACACGCTTTCAAGGTTGAAAAAGGGATGTCTTTGTTTCACGCAGCACTACGTGTCTAGAGGTCATTAGTGATTTCAGCACATGAAGGGTGACTATTTTAGGATTTTCCAAGACAAATTCCTCTGTGGTATAATTTCACTATAGCCAAAGACATTATGGGAGGGAGGAATTTGGCCTTGTATACCTTAAACCCAAATGTTCCTGTCAGCATTACAGGCAGGTTAAGCACTTGCAGAGTGTTCCATTCCAAGGTTCCAGCTCAATGCAAGGCTGTGACCACACGGCCACGGTAAGACCCGCAGCAACACGACCAGAAAGAAATGGGAGACCCCCTCACTTTGTAGAAGTGATTGCCTCCTTCCTGGCCCTCCCTTTGCTGTGGAGAGATGCCCTCACACACCGCCCTTCTCCATGCGATGGTGGCCAGCAGGAGACAACCTGAAGAACATGGAAACCAGCAGAAGGTTCATCCTGCAAAGGAAACTTGTTGCCCCTGTGGCAATGGAGCGGCTCAGCCGCAGTCGGATGGTCCCCTCCCTTTTGAAGTCCAAGCAGCCTGGCACCAGCTCCTGCCAGCACTGCTGGCCTGGGGCACGAGGGGGTGAGCAGAGCACGGCCCTCCCACATCCCAGACCTTGTTCCCTAAACTCCACGGCTACCTGCTTCAGCTGGGAGCGGGAACTCAACACACTCAGGTCTAGCAGGAGAACTCTGAGTTGCCAATTAAATCACTTCTCTGAGGCAGCAGCAAAGAGAAATGCTAGAGACCAAGCGTGCCAGCTACCACGCTTGAGGGCAATGAGTTATCAAAAACACAGCATGAGACCCTGCTTAATTCACAGAGGCAGTGAAATGTGGTTTTACTCTTCTTTTAATAATAAAAAACAAAGCGGGTTTGAGTCAGGAAGACTCAGAAAAAGAAAATGCAAAAACATCTGTTGCCCATTTGATCAAAAGTGTACAAAGAAATGTACAACACCAAACACTTATGTTGTAGTGTTATTTCATATATATTTCCTATTCCTCTTGTTAACTGAAAGGGAAAAGAGGAATTAAAATACAGTAAACAATACCATGACATAGAGCTTGTGCCAAGAAAGGTGATGTGCTCAGATATATAGTGTTTTCCAAATATTACTGTTGCTTTTCAGGATATTTTAATTGTACATCACTAATATTTTATCTCTGTATTCTCTTTCTTCATTGATTCATATGTATGTATACATCCATATACCCACACTACCCCAGAATTCATGTGTAGAAATACACACACACATTTGAGAGTGTGAAAATGGAAATAAAATTAGACATCTGAGTACAACAAAGCTGTCACACTGCTGCCTAAATGACAGATAAATAAATGCACGGACCAAATAATTAAGTAATATAGGCAAGATGGGCTGAGTCCCATGACCCTTTGGATAATTGCAAAGAGATCGAATATCCCCAGGCAGGTTCTGTTTAGCCCACAGTGTCTTGGTATGTTGAAACCTTCTGGTTACAACCACTATTAAAGTACTGTCTGGGTAATTTACGTTCCCCCGTTCTGGGTTAGGTTACCCTCCTTTCAGATGATCTGCTACATGAAATACTACTTTGCAAAAAGGGGGAACAATTATTTTAACAATGTTTCTGGAAAGTAGAAGCTATCAGATTTCACTTGAATACTTAATAGTTGCACATTAGAGAAATGATACTGTCTCTTTAGGAAGTCTATCATTTGCTTCCATTAGAGACTCGCAGACTGCCAGCTCCAGCAGAGCCCAGAATAACTTCCACTGCAGCTGTAATACCAGTAGTGGTACAGAAACACCAGCATCTCCCCTGATGAATGGCATTTTTGAGCAGTGTAAAACATGGGGGCATACGTGAGGAATGGTTTTTATACTTGGTGTGCAATACAACTGTCTTACAACACACATTCCTGAGGTCCTGGTCAGTATATCTGATAACTGTGTACAGTAGCTATGCCTAGGAGTGAGAGTCTTTACCACAGTACTGTGTCTCCAGTGAAATCCTGCTCATCTACAGTATCGCCTTGAAAAGGAATGAGAGGGACTGGCATGGGTGATCTAAAAGGCTCAGCCCATCGACTGATCCCCGGAGTCAGGAGTCTGCGATGGTACCTTCCCTGACCTGTTCATGATGGTGTATCTTCCTTACCACTCCCCCCTCCTTAAGTCACCTTTATGCTATTTTTTCTCTGCAAGGTGGAGCTTCAGTGACTTGAGTCATGCAGACCTTTATTGTGATCGGTGTAAAATCTCTCGCTTCACTTTTAACGGTGTAGGTTAAGGAAACTGAGGGTGGTCACCCTTTGGAGGCAGGCAGCCTTTGGGATGGAGGCGTGTTTTGGTTTTGTAATAGGATTATAATGAGCACAGTTCCCACAAAGGACAGCATTTCCTCACAAAAAACCTGACAGACTGTTGGCCCAGGCTAGCAAATATGCCGCTTATCAATTCCATAATACCATAAAATTCCCATCTTCTGCAGTCATTCCCAGGGCCTGGCCGCAGAGTCTTCACTTCACCCTTGGTGCTGTTCCGCAGACAATGTGGTCCAGGGACCCACCGTGGGATGGATTCCTTCCACACCAGCTGCAGCTGCGCTCCATCCCGGAGGATCCCTCGGCATCGCACCTTTCCTTCCACACGACAACAAAGCCGTGTCTTTAGTACCAGTTTACTTTTTAAGTCATCCTGTGGTAATTAACTATTCCACAGTGAGTTGTGCTGCTTTAAAGCTCCCTGCTTACACCCTCTGTTCCAGGCTCAGGCAGGAGTGTATCATTCAGTTTATTCTGCTGACTCAGGCGCTGTTCTAGGAAACGCAGCTCAGCGAGAGAGCGACTCCCAGGCGCTAGCAGCCAGCCTACCCTCACCATCGGCTGGAAGGGGAGAAGACAAAGTTAGCTTTTTCTGTGACGTGAGAACAGATCCTTCACACTTTGTTGCAAAATTATGTCATAATAACATAGACAATGTCTCTTCTCAGTGAAATCTGCCCTCCGGATACGGCTGAAATAGGTAGGTGTGTAAGAAAAGTTTTCCACAAAATAAGGAAGGAGGCACTGACGTGAAAACGGGCGTGAGCTCTAGTTCTTGGCTGCTTTTCATTCTTTCTTTGCAATAACATCTTATTGATGAGGAAAAATCAAGAGCAGAAATGAGCTATGTTTGAGCAGTGAGACCATGAGTTTATGTTGGCTCCGGAATGATAACAGCATTTCTGCATGTCTATGTTACATGTGTATGAAAAATAAAAGGAGCTGGTGTTTGATGCCACATGGCAGCACCCAGATTTGCAGTCACGCTGGCGCTAAGGTGATAGCCATAGCATTTTTGGTATTACCACTGTAGTACACAACAGACAGAAGGATATTACTAAAACAATCAAACATAAGAAATAACTTACTATCTTAATTACGAATCACCAAACAGAACTAGAATGAAGCTTAAACAGAGAAGACTAATGATTGTGGAATTATATTCTTATTGTGAATAAATTAGCTTATCTTATTTTTAAATAAGGTGGAATTTATCTTCTACCACCTTCTAAAAGTAGGGAGCAGGTGGCTTTGTTATTTCAGGGTAGGAGAACAGCAGTCTGAACACTCCATTTATTAGCATTATTCATAAACTTTCTATCATGAGCAGCATTACACTGCTCACTATTCAGCACCAGGGTATGAAAAGCGCACTCAGCCTTCAAAAATCAATGACAACTTGCCCTCTACCCACCACTTTTCTCTGGCAAGCAGCAGAAAAGCCACTCCTAACACTCAGCATGCCATTTTTTAATTCACAGTTATGTTTCCACATGAAGGGACAAGCCAAAACAAACTACTCCTCCCTGAGAAGCACCATGGGAATAAGTTCCCTCCCAACTTCAATAATTATTAGGCAAGAGTGCTTCTCCATTCCCTCTTCCACCGAAAACATAACCTGTGAACTGGAAGCTTGCGCTGTGCCGCTGCTTGCCCAGCTGACAGCTGGCAGCCTGCAGGTTGGCTGCGCCCAGCGGAGCCCCAGCTCTGCTCTTCTGCGGCAGGTTCAGCGCTTGCGCGGCCGCAAAGGGGCCGCTGCTGCCACGCGAAGCGGTAGGCCAAGTGCGACAGTGTGAGCAAAAGTACAGCCTTTCTCAGCTGAGCACGTGCCTCGGACTATTTCTGACCATTTCTTTAACGTTTAGGACTTCAGGCACGTGTGTGTCCCAGCATGGGTGCCTACAGCCAGTGTGGTTAACCGTAAAGAAAATTCTAACAGCTGTTTTCACGTCATTTAGACCTCCAGCGTTTTATTCCTCTAAAGAAAAAAAGTGGTAATTTACAAAACATACTTTTTAGTACTACCAAGGTTTGCAGAGGAAGCAAATACAGTGCTGGTTTTCTGTAGTCATGTGGCCTTACAAAGTGGGAAATTATTTTCCAGACACCATGTAAGACATTGTTGAAGTGTGTTCCTTTGACTAATTGGCATTGTAAATTATTCAGTTGAATTCTGCCAGCACTATGCTGTATTTAGTTTCTGTCTTTTGAGCAGCAAAGCTATGGTGATACTTGCAAGGAAACCAATGACAGAATCTTGAATGAAAGCAGAAGGTATAGTGAATAAAATACCATAATCCAAAATAAAAGACCATTTGACAGAAGGAGAAATGACAGAGTGGCACAGCTCACATTACACACTGTAATGAGCCTACACAAAACCTCATTATGTCAGAGAAACAAGACGAGAAAGAGATGTTCCCTAAAGTCAGCAACAGCAACAAACAAGCCAAGGGGTTTTAGATACTCACAGTGATATTTATGGCATAGCCATACAGCATCAGTAGAGAGATTTCAAGGTAAAACATTGGCTGAAATAACCAGTGATGAACTACTTGCTCTTCAAGATGGAAATGATCAATCTGCTTTTCAAGAGAAGAGTATTTTCACCCCAGAGCCCTCCTTTGTGCTGATCACATCTTCATGCCTAAGGCAACACCTTAACAGGGAGCTAACTGTGTTAGAGACTGGTGAATGAATGTTTCATGTGTTAAAATCATTCTCCTTTCATATGTGAGGACACACAATTTATTTCATTCTTAATTCTGCAGAACTGATTAACTCTATCTGAAGCGTGAAAAGTTTTCATCAAGTAAGAGGTTTGGTTTATGTATCAGTGCATCAAAAATATCAGCAATTGTGTACCCTGTATTCACAGCAGTTAAAACTAAAGTTTCTGCAGAATAAATGAGTATCTCATGAGTACAGGGATTTCCAGGCACTTTTGGAAAATTTCTGCTTTCTTCTACTAGCTTTTTCGGTGTCTATGAAAATCTACTCCTGGTTCAGGTGAATATTCAGAGAGAATATGTGTTTATTATAGCCCTTCAGATGGCAGCTGATGGAAGTCAACACACTTCCTGCAAAGCCAAGTGATCACACTCTTTGCCTCCAGAAGAGATCTTACACAGAAATGTTACACAGTTCTGCAGGTACTTTTAAATGGTCATTAAAGCTAGCATTTCATTCTTGGTTTTCTTCCATTTCCCTGTGAAAGACTCCAAGCCACATCAGGCTTTTTACTCATTGTCACATCTTTCTGACAATGTTCTCCTTGATATTTCTTTATAACTCATAGAATACTAATTTCTAAATTGATATTCTTTCATTAGACTCATCTACTTTATCACTGTATTTTCCCACCGTTTCATAAGGAATAGGTTCAGTTCAGGTTTCTCTCTCAGTCTTTCCTTCTCTATGGGCAGGACAAATAAGTTTTCTAGTGCTTACTTTGACTCCAGTAGCATTTTCTCCTCCTGAATATTCCTAGTAGACCAGCCTGTGAATAATTGATGGGGTAGAGATCAAATGGCGAGACTAATGTAAAAGGTCTCTTTAAGAGTTGGGTTAAATCAGGTTTGTTTATATTCTTTAGCTTCAGCTTCACCAAGTTTACATTCTTTATTACTTTCACAAGAAGCTTTCTCAAAAGCTCTGACGTGTATGTAAAATGTATGAAGAAACTCTTCCCTCACCTCCAGAATGCCAGTGGGGGCCACAGAAATAAAGAGTAACCCTCAGATGAGTAGTATCTCTGTTTTTTTAATAAAGGATGTTATGTCACTAAGGGAAAGAATGTTATTGGCACTGTTTTCCTACCTTATTGTTTAACATCTTAAAGCTTTAACCTCTTGATTTCTATCCTCCATTGAACACATCGTGAGAGCAGTCTGGTTGTTAAACTGCCCAGAAATACACCTTCATATTGTGAAGGAAATAACTAATACCAGTCCTGATTTCACTGTTTTACACCCCAAAGCCTGATGACAAATGAACATACTAAGTCTGAGGATAATATGAAGGCATTCTTCAAAATTCAAAGTAAATTGTACTGAACTGTAACATTCGAATGACAGCACTGTGCATCTTTAATCAGTTTGATAGTGTTGTGGTTTCAAAGCTCCACCAAACATTTTTTTAGGTTGTGACTGTTATTCACCAAGACTTTCAAGACAGTCTTTCCTCAGTAACCCTAAGTCTGACATTTCTAGGCATCTAGTATTTTCATCAGCTTTCAGTAGGTATCAATGCTGAGAGAGAATATGACTTTTCCTTACAGGTTTGATATAGTTTGACTGAGAGAAAGAATAGCTAAGCCAGGTTAAAATCCTTACAAGGAGTGCTTAGTTTAAAATCCTGTTAATCAAGATGTTTTGTGACTTTTGCCTAGAGATGTTGGATCATGTGTATCACTCTGTCAATTAATAAAACTTTATTTTCATTATTAATAACTTCCTTAAGAATCTGTTTTCAGAGGCTTTCATAAATTTATATAAATATTAAGTAAGCATCATTATGCCCATGAAAATTAACTAAGTATGAATCTTTTAATTTTACAAAAGAAGAAATCAAAATACTGGGAAGCTAAATGACTTGTCCAAGGGCACAAAAGGAATCAAAAGTCATTTCAATCCTCGTGCCAGGGCAGTCGGCAGAAATGAGGCGAAGATCACGCTAACACCTTCAACTGTTGGGTGCCTGCTGGGGTGAGGTCTTAATCTGCATTTTCCTCACACTTTTCAAATTTTTCTGAAGCCTTGAATACAGAAGATCATAAAAGTACATAAAAAGGAAATCTAAAATGTTCATTTGAGACATAACAATCTACGTGTGTCCTTCAATTGTTCTGAACGCTGCATGGAGAGCCCTCTCTCCAGTTACAGCTCACTTCAGGCAGAACAGTCCGTTCAGGACACACAGCCATTTATTAACTCAGGCAGCTTTCATAAAATGTCAGTGTTTTGGCCAGGAATTGACATTTTGAAAAAGCTATCCCCACTTAACAAATTTCAGTAACTTGAACATGCTGCTCTATCTACAGCACACCGTAACGTAACAAGTATTTATACTGGCAGTTGAGCAAGCTCAAGAAATTCCAACGACCTGCAGAACAAGACTGTACATTCAGGAATGTATGTAGTGAATTGTATTGATGTACTGCTGGTTGGTACTTCCAGAGCTTCCCGCTTTTATTTCTATTGATTATTTGACATGTACAAGATCATTAACAACCTCAGCGAATGCAACATCAGAACAGCCGTGTCAATAGAAAGCAATGGGAGTAACCAACTTACAACTGCAGGCTTGCAACCCCGAGTAAGCGTTTAACAGGACAAGACAGGAGGGAGGATCCCGCCAGCCCTGGATCCACTTCGTGGCAGGTGCTTTCTGGTGTGACTTGCAGCCTTTATCCTTTATTCATGTAGGAGGAGGCCTCTCCTGGGCTGTGCTGAGGGCTCTCCATGGGAAATGGTGATGCTGCACTGACAGCCCTCCGGGCATGGTGTGGAATCAGGACACACACAAGCTGTTCCCTAGGGATGAGGACCTCTCCTGCCTCACAGGGCAGACACGGACACAGTCAAGCAGCTGGTTCAACAGCTGGCTTCAGTTAATTCATAACTTCCAGAATATGTATTAATTCTGCATGTGAGATCCTCTAAATTCTTTAGCTGTACAAGGACAGTAACAGTACTCAGCTTCTTCACTCTTCTTCAACACTTCAATTTTTTACATTTTAAACTCTGGAATTGCAAGTATGAGCCACGTCTTGCACAATATGGTTTCAGTATCAGCTGGGATCTTGCTCAGGAAAGATGCTAACCAGCATGTCTTGCACCACTATATCATACGTGCCAGGGACACGTCTATTTAATCTCTGAAACAGAGCTAGGTATTTGGATGTAATTCCTCAGTGAAATGTGTAGTCAAATACTGCATACACTGAAATGTTAATCCTGCAAAGTAGAGCTTTCAACAAATAGGAAGTATTGGGAATAGGACTGCCTGCACATTTAGCACTAGGATATTTTCTTTACTAATGTATTTACTTATGTATTTTCCAGACAATTCTTCCATCATTTAGCTGAAAGTACTTGCTCAACTGGCTGTGAGCTTCCTCTTCACTGCTCAATGCACACCTTGTACAGCAGATTCGCTTTCATCCTCTGCTGAATACAGAGTGAGCATCCTCACAATCTTTTTTATGATGCTGTTAAAATATCCAAAAGCTTGTCTTTGCTCATTGCAGTAGCTCTAAGGAGCAAACACATGTTAACAATTCCACTTTAGGATAGTGAGAATCTAAAGCATGACCTAAAGTTAAATCTTTGTACTTGTTTTTAAGTGTATCCTCTTCTTTTCTTTGTCCTAGCTTCCAGCAGTCAAGGCAAGATGAAGTAGGTGGCTACACAGAGAGGCTACCACTGATAGCAAAGTTGAATTTCCCCTTTTGGTTCTTATTTTATTCTCTACTTAGACAACATTATGCATTTATGAAACATTTCATGATGCACGGTAATAAATAATTTTAATAAATGCCACTAATGATAATGACGGATCATAAATTGTCTTATGTTTTAATTTCCTTGGGTAAATATATTGACGCGCAACATCTCATTTTCATTGCTGACCTGAGGTGAAAGCACAGCAGCGTGACATTTACAACAGATACTTCAACTGTAATTACCAAACAGTTAATACATCAATTTAATTAAAATTCTATAGTGATGGACAGCATAAAGTATCAAAAGAAGTTAACCCAGGCAAAAACAGACAAGGGGATCAAGGCAACCAGTTCAGGCAAAATGAATCAGAGTACTTGTCCCAGCAATTCAGAGGGTTATTTGCTCCTCGGACATAAAAGAACTTGCCACAGAAGTCTTTCAAAAGGATTTCATACTGTTTGGTGAAACAACAGTGACCTCCATTCCTTAGGTTTATCTCCTGATAAAATGCCAAATAAAGACACGCCAAGTCTTGCTGAAATTCCTTCTACTGGTTCCACTGCAGAACTTCTAGAGTCCAAATTCCTGTAATTTCTAATTCAATCCATCTTGGACCTGTCCATCTTCAATACTGTCAAACTGCTCAACAGCTCGCAACCAGCTACTGCTGATTCAGTTCTCCCTGTCTGAGGCACTGCTCTCATCTACCAGATTAAGAGTGACCAAAGTCAATTACCATTAGCAGAGGAGATAATGTACATTGACAGAACTCTTTTGCCCAGAATCTAACATCTGATCTTTCTCTTAATTCTGTACATTTATTTTTTCTTACACCTATTTTAAGAGCAATCCAGCCTTCTTTAGATTTTGCTCAAGCAAAATCTTCATTCCTCCTCTCTTATCATCATGTGTAGCAGAGAGTGAGTGAGCACTAAGGTGGAGAAGCTCCATTTAAGATTGCAATTTGAGGCTTGAAGTGGGGAGAAAAGCAAGGAGCAACTGCAAACACTTCAGCAAAAGCAGACTGTTGGAGTTGTTTGCCTTGAGAAGGATGAATTCAAGGCTTGAGCCATGTCTGACAAATAGACCTTCCTCTCCAAACAGCAGTACATTCAAGGATTTGGTCACAAATAGAGTAATTTTGACGTGTGAAGTATCAAAAAGTGTTGGTAAATGCCCCAATGGAAGTTTTTCCTTCTTCTTCCCGTTCTGAAAGCTGCTCCAATCTCTGATGACATGGTTGATATGCGGATGATTTATCTCGCCTATCATTAAATCAGTTCACTAGATTGTCTCCCTCTGTCAGACTAAGGAAATTAGTCTTGAAAATGCTTTCAACAATAGCTTTAAAAACTTAACACACAGAAAACCACATTTTAAAGGAAACCAACTTGAAAACCTCTTGCATTTCTGGGAACATACAGACAAGGCTGCAGGGAACTTGTCCAGGAAGTACCATGCTACTGCAATTTAAGCACCTCTGGGTATAAGGAGCACTTAGGATGGAGTATTCATAATTGCTGTTCTGAACCTTGCCACCTAAACTTAACTTATGTTCTATAACTTATGTTATGGGCAATTTGTTTAGATATAGCTCTCTTTATTTCTAAAATACCCAGTAGCAGTTTTAAAGCCCATTAAGAATTAATTCTCTGGACTGTGTTGTTTTCTGTTTACTCTTTTTCTATCTGTCAATATTGTCCAAGTTCAGTATATTTTACTTCATTTTTGCAATAAAACTGGCAGGGTGGTTTTTTTTTTCCTGAAAAAATGTTTAAATAGTATCCAAGCATTACTATGTAAAAGAATGCAACTGCTCATATTGTTATTGTTACTGTGTGTAAGAATTTGGTTGAGTCTTACAGGACATCACCAAGCCCAGCCCCTTACCACCGCAGCATCCCAAACCACGGATATTTACACTTACTTTCCTTCCTTCTGGCCAGCCCACTGAGTGGGATCCCTTGTTCAGCTGAGCTGTACTTGTCGCAGGAATCAGAGTGGGAGGAAAAAGCAGTTTGGAAACACTGTGTACTGGAAGCAGTGTGGGCCTGGTCCTTAGAGGCTCTTCACACTTCTTTTGGTTCCAATTGTCTCCAAGGACCTGCTTCTCGGCAGAACCCAGCTGAAGCAGTGTCCCGATGTCCCCTTCTCTCCAGGCATCCCCCCAGGATTTGGTAGAGGGCCAAGCAGACTTTTATGCTTGAGAGACCCCTCTGACAGGAATGCGTGCTAGGAGTTTGATAAGGCAGAAAGAGGCCAGCAGGGAGATCCTCATCTTACTTCTCTATGAGTATTGGTCAGCAAGCATGAAAAACAAAAAAAGCCAAAGTAGTTCACCTGAAGGGCAGAAATAATGACCCTGGCTATGTACTTTTAGTAGCATCATTTAATTTCTTACCTATTTTTCTACTGATTTTACTGTGGTGCTTATTGCAGCTACTGTATAAAGAAATAATCATTCCACTTTCCCTCTCTTTGTGAATCCATGTAAAACCACCTTGAATCAATCCCATGGGCTCAAAGGAAGACAAGCAGCGCTCTGAGACTTATCCTGCCTTCTGGAAAGCGCAAGAAGAGCGTCTAGAAGAGGTGCAGCGTGGCAAAGCAGGGCATTGCCTCTATTCCCCAGCTATGCCAGCGGCCCTACTTATCTGTGCAGGCTGCAATATGCTGCCATAGTCAGAGGGCTGTGATGGGTTGGGTTTTTTTTTCCCTGTATGCAGCTGTGACCTCCTTTTGCAAAGCTCTCGTTTTGGTATTGTGAGACTAGAATGTTTATTTAATTAAAAAATCCCAATGTCAACCTCTAAATTATTATTCACAATGCAAATACCGGTAATTTTGTGAAAAAAAGCTGTATAAGCTCATATCACATCTGCACAGCTAAGATGACAGCTGATAGTGCTATAATATCCTTTTCTTTCTACACTTCCAACAATGCTTATCCTTGCTGGTTTATATGATTATAAATGCCTATTCTAGTTTTCTCATCTTAACTCCTTTTTCTATCCTTCACTTCCCTGGGAGCTGTAAGAATTTGCATCATTCTATCCACACGCAGTTATCCTTTTCCAAAGCAGTCCTGTTCCTGTGATCTTACAGAAGAAGATCTGTCCTCCCTCTTTCAGTTAGTATCTCAAATCTCAGTCGTAAACAGATCCCTTTTCTTTCCTACCCGTGTCCATACTACTGAGGATGTGATGAAATGAGTTCTATCAAACGACATGGAGACTTGAAACAACTGCCAACAATTTGATATGCTAACTTTTTAAAGAAATCACAAAAGAGAGGTGTGCATAAAACCATGGAGAGAAAACGGGTCACGTGTGGCTGAAAGGGACAGGGTCGACATTTTCACACTGTTTCAAAAGCATTAAGCACCTGTATACCCCAGATAAAAGTAAACTCCTGTAACTTGTATTTCTAACTCCAGGTCCATGTCCAGATGTTCCAGCTACAAGGACTTGCTTTTAAGCAATGCAGCTCTAGTCTTCCATCAGCATAACCTGGATTTGTGTCCAAGCTATTCTACACTAAGCTGGTATGGACTGAGGTTAAATTGCTTTTTATTTTTCTCTTTCCTCCACCACAACTGCTTACTTTCAAGGTGAAAGGCTCTAAATGTGCCCATATATTGTATTAAAATACCAGTCCCTTTATTGAGAGCTTACATTTGCAAATGGCACAGCCAGTCTGCTGCTACTCCGAGGATGGGAAACAGCACTGGGGAAGAGAAAGGCTGTGCTGCTTGTGAACAGCTGCAAATCCACTGCCTGCGAGAAACAGGGTAGTTGTGGTTATTTGTGAGACCAACTTTCAGAAGAACAAAGCATGCTTGGCTAGTTTTTATGTCCAGATGGGACTACATAGACCCTGATCTTGAACACTGGCCCAGTGTCTTCAAGGAGAGAGGAGATGGCAAAGATTAAACGCTCCAATTCTGAGTGAACAGGAGACATTCCGTTATCAGTGCGGGGTGGCATAAGGTACAGTTTGGATCCAAGGAAATGTAACCAGACATTTGGCACTTCAGAAAGAGAGGTGTCCTTGACAGTCCAGTGTGAAACTCAAATACAAGCGTTTTCAGTAAGCAATTTGTGAATGGATTTACTGGTATTAGCAGAAAACAGGTAACTTTGCAAGTTCAAGTTGCAACAAAGAAGTAAAACCAAATAACTAGAAACAACTAGGGTAGCAGCTAGTAAATTCTGGCAGGATTTGGCCTTTTACACAAGTAATAATGCCACTGGATTATTTTTCTAATAAAATGTAATTTATTCTTTATGCCTGGGAAAAAAAACCCCACATCATCTCCATAAAGAAGGCTTGTTTCAGTTCATTTCATAGCCACAAGGTGTTTTATTTTTAACATCTTATTGTCATGCACAGTTGTAACTTGAGAGATAGCAGCTGAGGTGCTAGTCTCTGGCAAAATAATTGCTATTTTAAACTGTGGAAGGTGTACTATAGCCATTAATTATCAGATGGTCTAATTAGTATCAGTAGTGATCAAGTTTTGCTTTCATAATTATAGCTGATGGCTGTACCTGGTCTGTTTTATTAAAAATCCTTCCAGAATGACAAAGAGAAAATCCATAGCAGAGCTCCAGCGTGCCTGAGAAATGATAAGAAAGCTCAGATGTGACAGAGAGGCCCCTTGGCACAGGAAAGGCCAAATTCCACAGAACAGTTTTCCTGGTTTCTGTAGCAGGTGTAACGAAATATTCACTAGGTATCCAAACTCAAACAACATCACTAGTTTCCGGGTAGAATTAATTCTGGTATTAGCTCCACAAGAGGAGAACTCATGGCCATGCATAACTGGCTGCTAAAGCCGAATACGCAATAAGCTCGTAACGAGCTATCCAGTGGAGCTGGTTGCTTCCAAAGAATGAATGCAACAGAAGAGAGATACTGTTATTATTAAGACTCCTAAGTGAATTCGAGGAAGGTTTTATTTAAAAAAAAAAAATCACCACAAAACTATTGGACTCCGTGCCTCGCTACCCGACACGTTCTTAAACCACCCCTGGCACAGATTTCTGTGTTCCCCGTTTCCATTTCAATGTGTGGGAAGTCAAAAATGTTAAATATCAGAGAAGAAGCTTTAAAACAAAATACGAAATGACATGTTGGAATATAACTTAAAGATATGCAATTGCTTTGACATTATTAGATGAGAAAAGGCCTTTAGTCATAGGCCTGTGTTAAATGCACAGCAGTTCTTAATAACACCTGGTAGTTAATGATAAAGCAAGATTGGTTTTTGAGATGTGGCTTATGTGACATTTAGATTACAGACAGTAGTAACGAGCAGATATCAAAGGAGAAAGGGACCAAACAGAACTCTTTTGAGCAGAAAATGTTGTCCAAGGTTGCAGTCTTGCAAAAAAATTCTTTACATAGTTTATGCTGAGTGACATTTAAGGTGGCCCCCAAAATTTTCAGCTTATGGACAAATTTCTGTACGAGTGCAGACTTTGTACAATTTTAGCATGATAGAAAATGAAATTTAGGCCTTTGCAGGAGAAAAGGGTATGACTGCATCACATGCCATGCAGCAGTAACTTTTATGTGCTTTACAGTCCACGTTTCTCTGCCTTTTCTGACAAATCAGCTGGACATTTCTGATCTCTGGGACACCTCATTCCTTAACCTTGATTAATACACACAATTCAGTGGGAAACAGATGCCAAACATACACTTTGTGTGACACCTCTTATGAGGGTCTACAGCTTAAACTAAAGCTTGTGACTCAAGCCTATAAAATCTCCTCTGTGAGCTTTATCTCCTCTGTGAGTGCTATCTCCTCTATGAGTGTAACCAAATTGCTCTTAAGGAAACAGACCACATTTTTACTCCATTAACCTAAGTACTGTGTGATTGTTCTGTTTTCTATACATTAATCTTCCATACTGGCAATATAGTTCTTACTCATAACTGTTATTAAAGTCTTTAAAACTATTCTGACATCGGTAGACACCTGTCCATCAGGCCCATCAAGGTCACCAGTTTGTACCAGGTGAGATGCCAGTCAGGTATTACAGTAGCTATTGGTCTGAGCTGGATGTTGCACAAGCCACCTTCAGCCTAAAGCTGTGGACATTTACTGCCCGCTCACTAGAGTTATCCAGTTACTCTCCAAATTCTTTGAAACAGAAACATATGACTTAGAAGGTATTCAGGGTTTTCTGTTTATTAGCATTTCATTTATCATTAGAAATTCTGGGATATTACAACCCATTTTCAAGAAAAGCCTTGAAAGAGGAAAGAAAATGCAAATGCACATTGTCACTTCAGTCTGTGCAGGCTGCTGCCATAAACCAAGCATGAACAGCATCAGAAAAGCCCATGTTATGTGTAGGTTTTCAGTATTTTTTAAACATGTCTCTTTCTCTAATACTATACCATGCACTCTTCAGTGTAAACACCTGAGATTTCAGAAGTGAATTTTAAAAAGACCAACTACAACCAACTTCTGAGCCACTTATTTCAGATGAGCATTATTAAAAATGGGTAAGCTTGAGTGAGAAAAATCCTAAGCCAGTGTTTTTTGTAGCTACATGGATGGTTAGATGACTTTGAAAAGCTTTCCTTGCTTTTGCTGCTGTTTCCTAGCATGCAAAGTAAGAACAACACCACCATTAGTAAGGTAAAATTAGTCATTATTAACTACATGACTAATATTAAATTACAAGTGTACTTCTGCCTTGAGATAGATCAAGTGGCTTTTAAAGCTCTTCAATACCTTTGCCTTTATCAAGCTGTGATTGTTACTAATTAAATCTTGCCCAACTGATACTTAGCAACATGGGTTGCAGTACAGACAAGGTAACATCCATTTTGTGGTCTTTTTAGACAGATTTTTGACTTGCTAACAGCTTTCCCAAGTTATGTGCAAATCCTTACACCCTGAAATGCTAGGGCTTGCAGTGTAACGCATGTGGCCCATCTCTGCACTGGCCAGATCTGGTTAGCTCTGTGAGAAAAGCCCTGTTCATCAGTGTCCATCACCCCTCACATATCCTTTAGGAATGCTAATTACTCAGGTAGTAGTACAAAGCACAGGCAATTAATTTGATCCCTGTAACACAGGAATGAAGTATAGAACTGAGCACTGAAATGGAGTATCCTGCATGGGCTTAATTCAAGGGACCTCAAGGAAAAAGTGTTTATTCTGCATGGCTGTTTGAAAGGTTCTTTCATTTCAGCTTGAGCAGTGACAGATTTCTCAGCCATTTCCACAGGAAACTCGAGAGTTAACTCCTCAGCAGCAAAACAATGGAAAATAGTCAGAAAATAAAAGGCAATGAAGAGAAAGTCTTTGAAACTGTTGCTGAACCAACACCAGAATTCACAAGGTAGCAGCACACCCACATACAGGTTTTGGATAAAAATAGCCCCTTTACCAAACGGAATGAAATGAAAATAAATGCTTTTAAGGATGAAATTAAGGCCAGTAGCCTGACTGGGAGGTCGGGTCCAGAGGTTAAACACAGACATCTAGCACCATGTAAAATGTTACATGGCCTGGTAGGTATGCTGGGAAGAACCAAAATCTTGTCGAGTGGCAGCCAGAAACCGACATAAAAATGGCACTAAATGCTTATCTTGAAGCCCTTAAATTGTTTCCCTAGTACTTTGAGCATACATGTGTTAAGCAGTGTGAAGCAGAGACTGTGTGGACTTATGCAAATGTGCATACAGGAGGCTGTACACAGAACAAAGCTCTCTACGTGGAACTATCCTGGTCTATGCCAGACACCTTGTCTTTTTCCTTTTGAACAAGATTAAAATAAATAAATAAAAGGGGAAAAAAAAAAAAAAAGAAAAAGAAAGAAAGGGCTTCATGACAGCTTGAACACCTCCCTTTCCTCAAAATAGATGATGTTTGTTTTATTTCTGACAGATTACATATTTGGAAGAAAGCAGTTAATACATAGCAGAGCTACTACTCTTGCCATCTTTACAAAGCATCACTCAGGCTATTTACAGGACCAGCTCCCTAATGAGTTTTTGTGACTGGTCAGATCTGTTCTATGTCCCTTGTGGTGACTTCTACTCAAAAGGACAAAACCCTTCACTCACCAGGGCCTTGCTACTGAACTCAGCCAATACGTTGCTCAGGACACACAAAGCTGCTTCTAAACCCAGCGCCTAAAATCAATAAAAGCTTGATAGGATTTTCTGCTTTCCCCACTGGAGAAAAATAACTGTGAGTTTGTTGTTTGGAAAGGCATTGATTAGCATATTGCTGGAACAGAGTGTTGACCTAAGGATCACAGACTCAGCATGAACAAGTCTTCTAAGTAGAAGTATCTAGCAGAATAAGTACTCATTTCTCTATCAGCATTAACCATTTCCTTAACATAGAAGTTCTATAGTCCACTTGTTCCACTACTCAGGCAACTGAATAAAAGCAATAAAAATTGATCATCTAATAAATTCAAATCATCAGCTCAAGTAGAAGAAATAATTCAATTTTGCATTCAAAAACTTTTCAAAAGTAAAGGTGTAGCACTTTCTTGTGCTCTCTATTTTTCAAGTGATTTATTTCAGTAAAATTGGAAATGACCATGAGATGGTTCAGGCTTGTCAGGACACCCCCAGAGCATCAGAAGGGTATTTGCAGACGCTCTGCTATCCAATTCAAGACAGCAGGACGTAAGCAACACGGCTCTACTGTATTTGTAACACTCCTGTTCACCCAGCTGCGATGCAGAACTCGGAATGATTGCTACAAGCTTCCGAGATGTTTAAAGGCACCCTGTTTCTCTTGATCTCGGGAAAAAACAACCAACCAAGCAAACGAAAGGAAAATAAAGTCATGCTGAACGAAAGCCCATGTGGAACTGTACTGGGAGACGGATCATTGCGTACTGCAGCGGAACAGAGCGGGTTGGGGTAATTGAGAGGATGGGGACTGCAGGCTTTTTGTGTAGAATTAATGGCATAGGAGATGCACGCACACCACACTGCCACCCTCCTGCCTGCCGGCGCTTGGCCGGCTTTCCCAACGAGCTGCTTCGATTTTATTCCCAGTCCCAGGTTTGGATTCATGGGGCATCCACATTTCCTCGGCGAAGATCTGGTTTTAAAGTACTCCTGTTCATGTTCTGAGCACATGCTGTACAGATGATGTTGAGAATGGAATTATACTGAAGAATGGGAAATTTTTAAAAAAATTATATATAAAAAAAAATCCCAGGCAGATTTTACCATGCTTCTCTGCCACTGCCTGAGGACAGACTGTATCCCTTGTCCCTAGGAACCACAGCATTTCTCATTCTCTACCATGCTGTTGTAATAAAGAGAATGATGTTTTACAGGTCCCAGAATGCAGAGCAATGCTTCTTCATCACAAGCAAAAGTTTTTGATGAACCAGTTCAGAGGTGTCCAAAGAAAAGGTTGGATAAAAAAATCTCTGGGTATATCTTATCATGTATCCACTTCTGTGGATGAATGTAAATTAGTTTTATGTATACTAGCTCTGTTACAATGAGCATACTCATTCACCAGTATAGATCAGAAAGGCTTTAGGCACACACTTATGTGTGTATATATATCTATATATATACGCACACCCACCTCTTTTCTAAACCAATAAAAGAGGGTTCAGCATGGTTCTTCCAAGACCTGAGTTTGTTTATATCCTTTTCTCTCTTTTCCGTGGGGAGAAGTAGCAAATTCCCTCAGATCTAGAAATATATTGCATCATTGCATTTCTCCAGCTGTTTTTTTTCGAACAGTGGACATATTCTAAGTGCAAGTAAGCATCTGAATAAAGCCTGGAGAAGTTTTTCAAGTGGCAAATGAATGAACTCAGGGACCTTTAGTTGTTCCTATTGTCTAAGTCAGTTTGTGCCCATTTATTCAGCCAGTTTTTCATCCATTTCATCATCCTCTCATTGACTCTAATATCCTTGAATTTGCATAACAACTTCTTCCGTGAAACTTTATCAAAGCCTCGCTCAGATCTAAGTCAATCAGATCTATACCATCCCCAGTCTCTAATTTCTTTGTCCGACTTGCTCCTTGATTAATTCTATCCCATTCTTCTGACAAGATCTACTTCTATAAACCCATGGCTCTTGGCTACTGCTTAACAGACTTTTTATCTAACAAGCTAACAAGTTCATCCTTCATGAATAATTCTAGAAATCTTTCCCAACACAGCAGTTAAATCTGCAGGCCTGTTCTTGCTGCACAACCTGAGTTAACTGGCAATGACCAAACGTCAGAATGATACAGTTCTGGCAGTGTCCTATCAAGTGAATGTGTCCTCTTCCTGAACTGCAGCTCTGTAAGACAAGGTTTAGGACATGCCTGGTCCAAACCGCTGTGGTACCGGTGAGCAGGGGAAACAGACAGCAAAGAAACTGACTTTAAAGGCTGTTATGTGAGAGAGGATTTGGGGAGCAGGGATTTGATTCCTGGGACAATGACACTTCCCCAAAGTGGTACAAACTATGGACAAACCCAACACAAAAAGATAGAACAGTTCACCCATTTGGCCAAGTGTTTTTCCAGAGAGTTGTCTAACTTGTTCTCAAAGACATGCACTGACACACCAGCGTAACCCGAGATACGGTAGATAAAAATACTACAAATGGCTCAAAAAGTAATTAAGCTACATTCAACGTTTAAAACAAAATGGCAACTAAAAAGCATGATAGCTAGAATCACACCTTTGAATGCAGGATTTCCCCAAACTCCAACTTAGTAAAGGCTGGGAAATATCTCAAGAGGCATTTTGTTCCATACCTATTGTTAACACTCTTTCCCTAAATACCCACTGCCTGTTAATGTTAGGGACAAGATGCTGAACTAGATGGAATGCTCAGTGCATTGCAAGTATCTTTTTGTTCCTGCAGTCTTGTTGCTCTGCATCGGACCCTCTCCAGTGGCTCTCCATCTTTCCTGGAGTGTAGCTATCAATTCCAAGGCTCTCCAGCTTACAGTCAAGCTGCACTATGCAGGACTTCACTGCCACCTGCCCCCTCACATTTGTGTCTCCACTTGTTGCTTACAGGCCTTTGAGACCACAGATTTGATGCGATGGCCCAAGCAAGCAATGCTTCTTTAAACTGATATCCTCTGTCTAGCTGCAAAAATACCCTACTGCCCATGGTGGTTCTTAGGATGGTGTACACTATCTGCAGTTAGTCTGTCTTTTCCATTGCACACCGTGATTTTAGTCTTCACTATTGGTATTAATATTATTGCTATCTGTTCCATTGTAAGGACTCGAGTGAAAGAGGAGCTCAGCTCCGTTAGAACTCCTTGCCCTCACCTAGGAGGAGGAGATCTTTACTGTTTTTCAGGGACACAATTTTCCCCCCTTTCTTCTTTTATCACCAAGGCTACAAGCCTTGGCAACAGGGAAAACAGAACTTCTATTTATAGAAGCAATGAGTGAGGAGTGCAAAGACCTGGAGATGGAACAATTAGTAACTTCCCTGTCTTGTTAGCATTCAGTTTAGGGTAGAACAGAATAGAAAAAGGCAAATCTGAAGATCCTCTGTATGAGATACTGGAAACAATGAGACCCATCTGATACTGCCTAAGGGAAATATATAATTACAAAACAGTATGGGTCCCAAAACAGGATCCTGCAGAACCCCAGCACTCATGAATGTTGCATTAAAGATAAAGAGGCTTAACTGCAACAAGCTGCTTCCCCTGAAAGAAATATGATTCATGCAATGCTGGATAATCCAGAAGAGATAGCTAATCTCAGCTGCAGAAACTGATGTTCATTGATAACAAATGCTGCAAACAAATCCTAAAATAGGAGATTAACATGTGTTGGGTTTTTTCAGTAAATATGTTAAGAGAGCTCTGCTGGGTACCTCTATTAAGCACCTGGGGGGAATGACAATTGAAGTTGGTACTGACATTTCTTTCATATTTCACTTACTAGGAGATGGTCTTCCATCTAAACCACAGCTACATCTCCAATGAGTGCATGTTAAAATAGGGCATACAAAAACTAACTCTCTGTAGGAAATACTGATCAGTTCAGAACATAACACAGCTAAATCCAAACATGTAAACCAAAACATTGTTAAACAAACAAAATACTGGGACTGGTAGACAATCTGCAAGGAACCAAATTAGTACAGTAGGGATTACAAATAACCACGTCAGAAGAACGTACAGTCTTCTACTACTGTGTCACTAGCTAACAGCTGAGATTTTCTGGAAGAAATGATTCTGTTTCAGCCTTCCTTATCTGGGAACCATCCATTTTGAAAGCACACTAACAATTATTCATGCTGCCCAGACAATGACAGTTAAAAGTTTTATTGCTTAAAATTGTATTCATGAAACACCAGTAAATACTGGCAAATAAACATAGCTTTTAACGGCCCTGGTCTTCCACACACTCTGAACATGGGTATTTGAACAAAGAGCTTTTATTTTGTGGGTACCTGTCAACAGGATAAATCTAACAAGAGATTTAAAACTGTAGTTTTCCCGAGGATGTTTCCTTTACATTGTGAATGAAAGCTTTGGTCACTTGGAAAGACTTGTTACAGTGTGCAGTATTTCCTGTTTCTGAAAGCCACACATGAATCCAGGTCATGAAAACAGACACTGAGTTGTAAGAAGGTATTAGATGGGCAGTGAGACCTTATCAAAAGAGGGAGAGTAGCAGCTCAGGGTAGAAAATATGGTTAAAAGGTTGGAAAAAAGGATGCATTACTAAAAATGTTATGAAACCTAAGGTATATACTTTCTTCAAACACCCAATCTTGTCTGAGAAAGCATTAAGTAAATAGGTAAATGAACTCCTAAAGAAAAAAAATATCCTTTGCCAAAGAAAGAAACAGAGAGGGAAAGCAAGAGAAAGTCTAGGGTTGGTGTTCTGCAGCTGAACAGATGGACAGGTTCACTGCTGTAGTGTAATAAACCCAAGGAAAAGCCCCAGTAGGTCCTGGGCTTATAATTTTAAAACTTTATTACCCATTACAAGGAGAGGTCACAAAATTGCTGTTTCTCTCAACAATTTTTTTAAGCTGTCAATCACAGCTATGCCGGCGACACAGCAAATGCACACAGCTGAACTGAGTGCTGTACAGCTCAGGCTCTGCCTGCAGGAAACACCACCGTGGGCTAACCCACCGGCCACCGAGCCGTGCAAGGCAAACGAAACGCTTCCCTTGACCACCAGACCAGTTCCAGTGGATTTCAGTTGTGATGTTAGAGGATCATTGCTGATTATTTACTGACAGGGAAAAATGGTGAAGGGAAAAGGTGATACTGAACCTCTGAGGTCAGCCTAAAGCAGTGGGCATCTCAATCGTTTCATTTGCTTGTTTCTGAACATTTCTGAGAAGCCTTTCAGTATGTGGAAATTCAGGCCTCTTTGGGTTATATGGTGATTATGTGTCCAGTGCATTTCACCTCAGGGCAAACCCAAACCCCCCTGTGTTTTACCAGTTTTACATGACAGACAAAAGAGAGAGAAAATAATAATAAATTAAAAAAAGATTACTACACTAGGAACTCTAAGAAAAAGGTGATTAATAATCTGTCACATCCTAGGCCTCTTTATCAGCTATTTCTCTGGCAGAACAATGCAATGGCATTTCCCTAAAATAGGAAAATTTCATTGTGACACAGAGCTGATTTTGCCACCTAATTCCCTAATAAATCATGGGTGTATTACATGATATTAAGTATAAAGAAAGAGCTTCTTCTGGCTGTAGAATCAGCCTTTGATGGCCATTACAAAGGGTAATGTAGGTAATTGAGATAGGATAAAAGTGTACACGTGTAGGACAGCTCCTCTCCAGAAATACAGCTTTTGCACAGCTGGTTTGAGCTTTGCTTTATTTTACCGTGTGTCACATGGAGGAAGACACAGCCTCAGAGTTATTCATTCTTCTCTGCCAGCATTTTTGTAGGCTGACCATAAAGAAATCCAAATTAGCCTCAATTTCAGTGAGCTGTTTTTACCAGCAGTCACTTTCCAACATATGTATTTTTAGAAACTGTGGCCAAACACATGGATTGGTAGCTCTCTCTTCTTCTCATCCAAACACACCTACAACGTTGATCTCCGGTTGGAAACTGCCTGGATAAAGCGTTTTTCATGTGAAATAATCCCACAGTGTATGACCTTGCAATTTTAAGCATGAATTAGGAGCAGGGAGAAAGACACAGCACCTGTGAATCCGAATGGCTTTTTACCAGCAAGTTTCATTTGCTGTCATACTCAATTCAAGACTAGATACATGATTTCACTTCAGAAAAGTACAATATCCATTGTTATCTTTTATATTTCTCCTTTATTCAGCAGACAATATCATTTCAAGGACCCTGATGTTTCTGCAGTTGTGTAATAGGTGAGGAGTTACACATATGCACAGTGTTTTCACTAGTGAATTCTTCACTGTCCATGATGCAGGGTCATGGCTGTTCTTTATTCGTTTGGCAAATTGATTATAGCTCTTTAAAGCCTCTCAAGCAACACAAAGCAGGCAGAAGAATTATGAGCTAGTTTAATGCATTTTACCTTGATAGGAAAAAACCTGTAGCTCAGAGCAGCAGTGAAGAAATTATATACACACACAGCCTTCAGCTTGAGGCTCTCACTGAAAGCTGCGTGACTAAATCAGAGGGTTATTAGTACCTTGACAATGACATTGCTTTGAAAACGCACCGGATTACTGGTGTAAGAAAAAGGCTGTGAGCTACTGACCAGTGTGAGGTGTAGCTGAAATATTTATCAAGCCACTGTAGCTGGTTGACATGTGTTCTTCAAAGAGCAAACATTGAAGTTTGACTGAGGTATAACAGGCTAACTGATTTAGTGATGTTCGTTACACATTCTACACTTAGGAAAATGATAAGCAAGACTTTGTACCAAATATTAGATTTCAATCCAAAACTAAATTTCACAAAGTATCTGAGATAGGGGATAAACATCCCAGTTTCCATCCTTGCCAGCTGAACTGCTTTTTTCCATTATCTAACAGATCGTGGCAATTTGTTTTCCTCATGTTTAGCGAGGCAAAGACATGAACTATGAATCTTCTGAGGAACTAGGCCAGATCTTCACAGTCACTTAGGGCTGACGCACCAAGGGGAGAGGATTAGGAAGGACATATTTTAATCAGCTCTAGGACAGAGTTCCTAAAAATTTTTGAAGTCCATTTTATAGTTTTCATCCATTTGCCAAAGCATTTATTCAGTTTATAGTGTCTTGTTTCAGAAAGTCACTTAACAGGTTCTTTTTAAGATTTATGGCACAGTACCTCAGTGCCAAAGACTGACCATACTCCCGAACACCCCTTTTTTTTCCCCCCTGAGAACTTCTGCACAGCTAGAACTTCCAAAACCACACATTTCCCCTGATTTGTCAAAAACCGTGTACTCTTCTCAAGCACTGACAACAGATCATTACTATCAGATCATTTGTTATTTGCTGGGGGGCATTTCTTGCCCGTGTAAAGAAGCACAGTAACACAGTAAACTGGAAAAGAAGGTGTTATTCTCTGTCTGTTTTGAAAACTGGATGCCTCGTGTGAAGAATGTCACAATGGAATCTGCACATTCACTATTTATTAACAGGAGGCAAGCGGCAGCACTTGCAGACAGCAGAATATTTGGGTTGCTCAAGCTTAAAAAAAAAGACTGAGAGAATGTCAAAAGGAGAGATATAACACAGTGAGGCCTGTCGTTCTATGACAAAGGCACTATGTATACTGAATAGATAATTAGTGATTGCAAATCTTCCATACGTGTGGAAAGAATGACTTTGAATTCATCTGGGGCACCAATAAAAATACCTACTTCGTTTTCATCAGTAGCTAAATACAAGGTAAACAAAAAGATTGGGATAGCAAATAACTGAAAATGAGTCATTAAATCAATTATATGTTTTCATTGACAATAATATTTTCTCTCCCCATCCCTTCAGAGAGGGACAAGCAGGCATAGCAGAAACCCAAACACGGGTAATAGAAATTTGTAGGAGAATGGAAAACTTGCTTTTAGCAACTTCTAATCTCCTGCTGCATGCTGGTTGTTCTCAGTGTCTCCCACTGATGTATTTCTTTTCCTAACTTATCTGTATCTGTGGCTTTCCTCTGTTATGGAAATTCTATCATGCTTAAAATCACAGAAGTTATTAGCCTAATGAAAATTCTTCACCCTCCCCAGTCGTGACACCACTAGTCTTTTCCTAGAACACTCTCAAGTGTGTATTCCCTGGCAAATATTTGCACTCATTTGTGAAATGATCATTTAAATATAGTTGGATGATAGGATTTCTATATTCCCCTAAATGCAGGCATCACATTTAAGGCAAAATTCCATCTGGGAAAATTTGTCATCTTGTACTGGAACCTTAGTTTCAATTTCCATCTACGGACCCTTCTTCCATTCTTCCTCATGCAGGCAACAGAGAGCTGAACCTTATTTGGAAGCATACAGTGTGCCAGATGGAGCAGACTGGTTTGAAACTCCAAGGGACATGAGAGCCTGCTTTCTGTAGGAGATAAACACAGAATGTTCTGCACCACCAGCACCTCTGAGCCCTCCTGTACCTTGGTGCACCAGACATCAGTTGGCTTTCAACTGCTCTGCCGCCCACTTTGGCTTAATTGCATGAAGTCCAGAAATACCAGCATCCTTGTCAGCCCTAACACTGCTGCTGAGTGTCAACTGCGAGTTTAAAGCACTGGTGTAAATTTGCTCTGTCTAAAATAATTAGGTTGAGGGGCTGAACTATCACAGTGCAAAGCTATCTGTAGGGTGATGCTGGCTCCATAGGTCACAAACATTTTAGCGAGAGAAAAAACTCTCGAATTAGCGTTGCCTGACACTTTTTGTCAGGAAAGGGTAACGGTGAAGGGTGGATAATGTGGGCCAGAACCTTAAGGCACTTGCTGTGAGAACACCTGCTATGCTAAGAGCCAAGAGCTGGTTTGGTCCCATTTAGAAGGTACAAGTACTATGAAGAGCTGCAGAAAAGTGGCGGGATTAACTACATGTGAAGGTCTGCCTTGCTTTGGTATTAATGTCAGAAATCTCACTAAAATCCTCATGAAGATCACAAGATTTTTCTCAGCTTTTTAGCAGACTAAACCCAGTATTTATTTTTTTTTTTATATCTTGTGTAACCACCACCTCATAGCTGGCACTTAATGTGAAACAGTAATACAAATAATGTGGGCAGTTCCTAAAGGAACCTAAAGGTTCCTGTTTGAACTATTTATATTTATTATTTGCATTAACAAAACCTTCTTGTTATGTCTTCAGAATCACAAGCAAGTAATCTGATTATCAGCCTAGAGCCCAGCCAAGTCAGTGGAAGGCTAAACCATTCAGAGGTTCTCCCAACCAAGTAGTTGTAACCAAGAGGTCACTACAACTCGTAACATAAGAAGAAATGTTATGTCTTTAAAAAAAATGACTTCTATCAGATCTGTTCAAATGTTTAAGTGGCACTAGCAGTCTCTGACTGACAGACACCCAGTATTTCTGGTGTGACAGATATTCACAGAATGCCATTCATCAGTCTTGGCACAATTATTCCTATTGAAACAGGAGCCACTCTTGTTAACACAACACGTACGTGGCATAGCAGGTTTAATCAAAGTAACACTATTTTTGAATTTTTGATTGACAAGTTCTTTCTGCTGATCCCTTAACTCAGCTATGACATTACCAGAACACTCACTTCCAATCAACGTACCACTAAACCCGAGGGGTTTTCTAATCATGACTTATCCATGAAAATGGGTAAAGATTTTGTTTGCGACACGGGTCCGTTAAACCTCTGCGTAACAGACCATGCTGCTGCACCCCAGCACGGCAGAACCTCCCTGCACAGAAAAGATCACCTCTGCAGCTCTTCAACAGATGCTGCAGTACTGGTTAATAATACCTGTTCTACACCAGGGAGGCTCTGCTCCAAGCAGGGTTATTGATAAGGTGGCTTTCCCTTGACACAGAATACACAATGGTCTGGAGACGTAAGCCATCTGAAACAGTGATATCAGTGATATCAGCTGCCCCTAAATCTTCAATGAGAAACACAATTCCAGAACATTAATTTTGGAAGAAAGAGGTTTTAATACCATTTCAGACGTAGAAAATGAGTAAATCATTCTTGATCACTTGGCTCTTAAAAACAAATAATGATAATTTATGTTCATAAGCATTTCTCACAAGTGGGCTACATTCATCTGGAGTCAAAAGGTACTTTGAAGAGTTTTGTTGTTCTGAGCATGAATTGTGAGCTGATATAAACAAAAATAAAGAAGAATGGTGTTGGGACTTCCGAGGAAGGCTATCAAAATTGGAAGTGACTGGCAATCCAAAAGCCAGCTTCACCTTACTGGCATTTAAGAGTGATTCTTTACAGCACAAGACTTCTTTTTCTGGGCACAGACAAATTCATATGTAAAATTCCTGAAATGGTGAAGCTCAGCTTTTTGACAATGGACCTTGACTTACATTTTTAGTAAACCTACTCTTATCATCACAAGGACTAGCAAGTACTGTGTGCAGTCTTGGGAAGTGCAGAAGTCTGTGCTTCCCAAATAATTCAAATTACATTTAGGGTTTGTAGTTTTTTGGGTTTTGGTGGTTTTTAAAAAATAAATAAATTAATAATCACTTTAAGTACTAGAGGTAAGTTTAAAGCATACAGAGAAGGTGAAAAGTACTGAGGAAGTTAAAGCACTTCTTTATATATGACATTGTCAGTACAAATGCTATTATATTGCCACAACACCTGCACAGCACTTTGCAGTGATACTTCCACTCTGGTGCTGGTATTCTTGCCCTACACAACACTGCTATCTGTGCAAAAAAAAAACCTCAATTATTTCTTGGCATCTGATAGGAGATAAGCTCTGCAAAAGCCATCCTCCTGTTTACAGAGAGTGATGTGTATCCTTGCAGGAGTGAGTGTGACCACCTCCTGCCAGCTGTGCTGGTAACACATGAAGCAGACAGCCAGCAAGAGCGCAACTTTTGATCATCACTTTAGCCTTCCCAAAATGATGTTGCACATCGTTACTTACACCACAAAAGCACAGACAATTCTGCAAGATAACTTCACAGAATTAATTTTGTCCTCAGGAAATGTATGCACGTGAGACAGGAACAGGGACAGAAATGACAATCCCACCGCAGCAAGAGGACAACAGCGAGTTGTGCTCATTTAAATGTTTGAGAGTCCTTGTAGCAAAGAAACCCTAAGCAACAGCTATGGGGAAAGATGAAAGGTAGCACAACCCAGAGTGTCAATGCTAATGAGGAAAGACTATCAATGCAAACTCTCTGTTGGCCTCATCAGTAGGACAATGAAGCTCAATTTGCTGAACATTCCAAAAATAAAATGACAAATTAAGCATTATCATCACGCTTTTAAGTGTATGGCAACAGCTTCTGTGCTTCCTGCCGAGAACCATACATTACTGGGGAACACATGTCAGTGCACACTGCATCACAGGGCTGGGTTTTTTGCCTCTAAAAGCACATCCATCCCAAGCATAAATGGGAAGTTTAAAAAAATAACAGCGAAACAGCAGTGAAATAAAATACAGGGTGGAAGTTGTTTCTGTTGGCTACCTCCACAAACCAGCTGATGGACCAATATTGAAAACCATCTCTACAAACAAAACATCTCTACCCACAGGTGAGAAAGACAATTCATTGTTCCTAGCGACCCCGAGCGCTCGAGATTAAACGGAATCAAGAGCTATGGTTGCATTATCACCAAAAGCAAAATCAGAGAAAATACCACAGGTCCCACTTACTGAGAGGAACTACGGTGTCTGATGAAAGAGAGTGCTTCTGAGAAGAGGTGATTATAAGCAGATAGCCAATTGATGCTGCTGCAGCTTAAGCAAAGGCCACAGATATTTTAATGGAGTGAAAGGGTGACACCTGTATTATCTGAAGATCTTAAGTATTGTGAGAAGCTGCGTAGAATTTAACCCAGTACAGATCCGAAATCACAGGATAATGTGTTTTGTCTTGAGAGAAGCACACCTAATCACATCAGTAATTACATTTTGCAACCGTTTTTTTCTCATCAGCTTGGCATGTGGAACACTCAACAGGGCAACTACCCTACTTACCACTACAACTATTATGCTGAGTAAAAAGCTCATAGGCAGAGCTTGGCGAAGGTACGGTTATTTAATCTCCAAAACAGGTCAGTAATTTGTCACATCAGCCCTTTTATGAACCATCAACCTCATTACCGCAGTTCACTGCACAAACTGCCCTTGGGACTCCAGTACTAATAGTGTGTAGAGAGAGGTAAGACACACAGTCCAAACTACCTCATTATAGATCCACTTTAAAGAAACACTTACATATTAGGGTGAAACAAGCATTACATTTAGAAAAACAAAAATCGATAAGAGGAACCCAAAAGCTAAATGTGTGTTTTCAAGTAATACCATCAAAATTAGCTCTAAGAAGCAGCCCAGGAAACCATACACGTGACAAGTATCATCGATCTGGCTGTTAGTGAGGCTGTATGAACAGCATCATTACACACTCACCGTTACTGGTAAGGGCACTGCGTGAGAGAAGAATGGCATATCTGAACAGGAACACGCTTTAAAACAAAAGGCACAAAGGACCCGCAGTTTTACATCCGTGTGCTTGTGTCTGCAGTATTCTCCAGGGGTAAATAACAACAGCACCTACAGCCTCAAGCCGTCAAGTTGCCAGGTGCTGTGGGACAGCCCTTACTGCTTTTGTTGAATGTACTGGCAGCACTAAGTGCCTTCTTGGCATCATTGATGTGAGCTTCCACCTATAGAGCTTTGAAAATCTGTGGCATAGTAAAGCAGAAATTAAGTTTCCTCATGAAATTTCCTTGACAACATTAAATAAATATTCTAAAAAGGTACCACACCTCTAATTTTTGATGCAGTCACTGTAGAATAAAAGGACCAGCAGTCTTTTTTAAGGATGAAGCTAATGAAGCCAGAGAAACTGTAACATAATGTCTATTTGTTGGCAATTGCAAAATACTCTGTTCTGTTTAATGCAGAGTATGTAGCTAACCCCTAGATGTCTAGTGCTTTATCAATTTTAAACCCACTTGGTTTTCAGCTCTTAAATTTGATCTTGGCCCTGTTGTCCTCTGTGGATGCTGAAAAGCTGCTAGCAGAGGGATTTTCCTAGGTTCTCACAATATTTGGTGAGAGTTCTGCCTTTCTCACCTGTGTTATGAGAAACAGTAGGACAGTTTTGTAAACTAGACTAACACCTGGTGTTTTGGTAAGTTCTGTTTATGGTACATTGGAAAAATATTTTGAAATAGGTGCTGTAGGACTTTAGCCAATCCCCCTAGGAGATGGGGGATCACTGACCCATCGCCCTATGGGGCTAGGGGATAGAAAATGGGGTTGTAAATTAATAAAGTTGCTTCTTTTGCCTGCTCTTGCTGAATTTATATGTTGCTGCATCTCTCCGCTCCCGGCATAAACAGCGACAGTCCTCTTTGTGACACTATTGTAGTCTTCAGTACAAAAAGGGCAATGTTGTGTCTAAAAAAGCATTTTGCAAGTTTAATGCACACATTCTGTATCAACTTTGTCTTCAGCTTCCCTCCAGATTTGAAAATAACTCATCCAGGGGAAGAAGAAAAATACATTGTTAAGACATCAGAAGGGCCGAGAACAGAGTAGTTGTTCATTTCTACACGCTTTATGGGCCATTATTTTTCTTACAATTTAAGTTGACTCAGGCCAAACTTCTCTCACACACTTTTTTACTTGTCATAAACCACCCCAGATCCAAAACAGCCACAGTGGAGAAACTGTTTCTTGCTCGTATACTGTGACCAGCTATACTGATATTACTTTTCTTCTTCGTATAATAATGTTTAGCAAAAGGAGATGTGTGAACAACAGGTCATAGAAGGACAGATAAAACAAATGCATTTAGCAAAGCAGTCTTACCAAATTCTGAAAACGTAGTAAGTCTGAGGTTTAAGTTAAACCTTGGAGGCCGGAAAAGAATGGGAGGAGCTAGCAAGCAGTAGTAGGGTTGTACTTTTAAAATGTAACCCTGATTTATTGTCTAGTTTAGCAACAAAAGCAAGACAACAGCCTCATTTTGGGCCAGTGCCCAGATTGTAAGGGGACCATGCACACCCATAAATGATTTTGTTAGCATAAACTGATGTCATATTCTTTAATACATTATTTTTAGCAATGCTCTTCCCCTGTTTTCCATATACTGCCTTGGAAGTAGATGGACTAGAATTGAAATGCAATGGGTTTCAAACCACATGGATGAAAACCAATGAGTTTCCCCAGGTTTTTACCAACTTGTACCAGCTAAGTGTCTGGGTCCTTGGATCAACCATTTTTTTTTCCTGTGGTATGAAGATTTCACTTTAAAACTAAGCCAGCCTGTTGTACAAATGCGAAGTTTTGCTCCCTTCATCCTTCTTTCTGTCAGCATTTCTTCGACTGAGCAGTAACCATCTCTAGGAACCAAACATGAAACCCACAGAAAATGACTAGTTTTCTACTCA
>JANVCC010000059.1:2253456-2486076 GCA_025345505.1 Todiramphus chloris collaris
AGAAAATGACTAGTTTTCTACTCATTAGGAACCAAACATGAAACCCATAGAAAATGACTAGTTTTCTACTCATTAGGTTCCAAAACCTACCTTGCTGTGGGTCAGACAAGCCCTAGAGCAAGTCCAGAGGACAAGGTGGTACAGTGTGTGTGAGAGAAGCAGGAAAAGGCACTCTTTTGTCCCCAACTTCTCATTAGACTGGCTTACTAGCCGAAGGCACACTCTCACAGAACCTCTTTCTTTTCACAAACATTCCTTTGTAAAAAACACATAATGATTTGATAGTGTGTCCTCTCACAGTATTTGCAGAAGATGTCAATGCCTCCTCTAAAACACCCTGGACCCTGGTAAACTCAACACAGTAGTACAAAGCCTCGAAGCTTCCTGCTATGGTTACGAGTGTTTTTCTAATTTCCCCTGCACCTTTGTTTCTCCAGCTCTGCAGATCATATTTTAGAATGACAAGGTCTAAAAATGTGGTGCCAAAATTCATGCTTTACTACTTGGATCAGCAGCCTGATTATTAATGCATAATCCAACGAGTGTTCAGCACTACTGAAAGTCAGGCCACCTAAACACAGGCAGTTTCTACCTACCTTTGAGCTTTGAGAGAGAGAAGTCTGTTTTCTTCCCAAGAACAGCTGTCAAGAGGTGAGGATGTCTTCTACTTCCTGCACAGATCCTGAGTGAACATATCCACTCACTTTTCTTTAGCTGCCCCAGAATAAGGGAAACAGTCCGTTGCTTTGGTTTACTGACTCTTGTCCCTGAGGCCCAAGAACAGAGCTCAGCAAAATAATTGTGACCAAATCCTGGAGAGTGTAATAAATTGACAGGACACAAATGCACCGTGAACCGCTTCCTATTCATCAGAGTTCACGTACAAAAAAATCCACCAGAATGGATGAAAAAAATGCGTCATCTCTCTCTCAAAATCTTACGTGAAGAACATTGGAAGTCGCACAAAGAATAAACTGAAACAACACACGCGTGATGTCAGCTACAAAGGCATTTCAGACACGACTGCATGAAGAGGTTCTGCTGAAAGCAGGAGTTATTCTCGAGGAGCACAAGGCCTTGTCCTTTTCCTTTGCCATCCTCTTCAGCACTCAAAGCCCAAGCAGAAGCACTTTTGAAGCTTTCCCTTGAGAGAAGACGAGAAACCACAGCGCCGACAGCCTTGGGTTTAATTAAAAGCGACCGCGATTCTTTTCAAACACCCCTCTACTCGAGGCACAGAGCCGAAGCAGCCCAGCAACGCCTGCCGGGCCTGCGATACCTCCACGGAACTGTGAGGAACAAAGCGGTCGAGGCTGCCGGGAGCAGCGAAGGGGAGAAGGGGAGAAGGTCCTGCGGGGCTGGGCACACGCTGCCGGGCAGGCCCCGGGCAGGCCCCGGCCCGGCCCCAGCCATCGTGGAGCCTTCGACGCGGCCTCGCCCCGGGGCAACGGCGACGCTCCAGGTGTGGGTCCTCGGGTTAAAAACCGCCGGGTTGCTACAAAGCGGCTGCCGAGGAGGGGTTCGCCCGCCGTTCCGGGCCCGGGGGAGGCTGCCCGGCGGAGCGCAGGGTGCGCTGCTCCGGGAGAAGCCGCCGGCGAGCATCCTGGTGTGCCTGGACCTTGAGGAAGGGGGAAGAAGATGACAGAAATAAACTCCTAACCCTGTCTCTTTGCTGCTTGCGCTCACGGTAAGGGTTTGGGCGTTTTCTCTTGTGTTTGGGTGTTTCGAAGCGCGTGTGTGCGTGTTCGCCCGGGGGCTGTGCTGCGGGTGTAGGCCCCTTCCTCCTGCCCTGCCTTCCCCGAGAGGCCAAGGGACGGGCCTTGCGAGGAGCGTTCCCTAGCCCTGCTCTTCGGGGGAATGGCCTTGTCCTGAAGATCCCCCAGGTTTCTTCCTCCCCGAGGGCCGTGCCTCGCGGCCTGTCCCGGCAGGGCGAGCAGCGGCCGTGGTGCCAAGGGCTCGGGGCTCAGGCTTTTCCAGGCTCCGTGGGCCTGTCCTCTCCTGGCTGCTCCTCGCCATGTCCCTGCTAACGGCATCAGCTGATGAGATTCCCGGCTCGGGTTATGTACCGGCACCTCCCGTGTTTGCAGGAGTTCCTTTCTACTTGAAGGCTAGGTAATGAGGTTACAGTGCCTTGTCTTGTATCATTAATCTTAAACAATATTCTAGTATGTTTACTACGTTTGTGAGGCCACTGTGTGTTTGAACTCTACTGAGCAAAATTCTTACGTGTTTCTGTATTACTCTTAAATAATGAGAGCTTAGAAACACAAGGCATTTTGCTCTAACGTAAACCAGGCATTTCTGGCTGAGGTCATACCAAAGGTCCATCTAGTTCCCTTTCTAGAAGTTGCTGTCAAGAGCAAGACTAGGGCAAGGATGCTCCATGCTTTTAGCCTTGCTGATGTTTCTGTTCAGGAGACTTGCTAGGCTGGCAGTAGCCATGAGTGCTTAGTAATTGAGTTTCTTTTCTGTCCACCTTGAATTCATGTGGTCTTTGACATGCTTACATCTTTTGTTAGTGGGTTTTACAGATGTGAAATTTATGTTGTGAAATAAGTGTTTTACTTATCTGTTGTGAAGCTAGGCAGACGTATTTCCCTTCAAGTCTGATGATAAGACCTTAGAGCAAGAAGATCCCTCTTCTCAATCTGTGTCTAGCATGCCAAATGAAGCTGAAATGAGGCCTATGAAATGCCTCAGAGCAGATGTGCACCTCCCTTCGTGCTCACGTACGTGCAAGACTCCCCTCTTATGGGTGGCCTTGCCTTCTGCAATGGCTGCAGCTCAGCCAAACTGCTGCACTTGGTTATTCATCCCAAAGTTCAAGTTGGAAAAAGGTACAGTAGTTTGTACTGAGCTGCAGCGCTGGAATTAGACCCAGCCTGAGGTGATGAAGTGCATCCACAGCCAGTTGTCTTTCCCGTGCAGTCAATGTGCACAGTGACATCAAGCAGTAGCTTTTCATACACAAGCCTTGACTAACTTTTGCTTGTGTTCTGCAATAAGGAGGAGGTGATGGACAATCAGAACTGCTTTCCTTTGGAGGTCTTGGTATGTAAACACTGTGGGCCAACACTTGTGGTCCAGGTTCCCTCCAGTTTGCAGTGTGCCAGGCTAAATTTTTTGGCAGATCTTATTTTAGCTTTTTGATCAAATTTTTGCTCCCACTAGGTGGCATACATTCTAAATGCAGATTTAGATGCACACCAAGTCTCCTTTGGGGAAGGATAAGTCATTATAAGCCTGAGGGATAATAGACTGTATGGCTTTCTCCCTGCACTTTCCAAATAATTAATTTCCATGCTGTCTCGTTTAGTTCAAAACAAAATTCAAGACTAGTACAAGGTACAGAAGGGCAGCTTTTCAATGAAGGTAAAAAGCTAGGCTTTTATACTATTAATCAGCTCAACACAGAGTGTGGATGCCTTAAATTGTTTGTAACAGCCAAAGATTTACCCAGAATTATTTCTGCCTCTTGATCTGAAAACTGATACGTGCCCATTTGAGTAGATTTCTGTCTGTTTGGTTTCCACTGTGCCAGCTTTGTTCTTAATTTCAGAATCTGTCCCAGTCCCCTGTTGTTCCTATTATGGTATGCAGGTGTTAAAGGAAGGCTGGAAGAATGTTATTTTTATCCCCTTGCTTAGGACATGATTCTTAGGATACGCTGCAATGCCTGCTTGTTCATTAAGTGTCTATTAAATGAAGGAGTCAGCATAATAGAAGTAAACAGCACAGCGTACATTAGTTTTCAAAACCTTTATTGTCCTCACTGTTTCTCTTAAATTGCTTTATCCACATGTAATGTGTTTATCTCGCTGCTATATAGTAGGTGTGACCAGTTCTCTGCCTTTGGAATGTCTTGTAACTAGGCTGTTTTAGTGAATTAAAATTTCCAGCACTTTTCTGCATGTGTGTAAGGAGTATAAATTAAAAATAGGCACTTTGTCTGGACACCATGAAGCCTGCATTAGAGATGATTACCCCAACACCACAGTGCAGGAGTAGTGTTTATTAAAGGGCAAAGAGGGAAAGCCTGGGTTACAGCAAGAGGCATCTAAAACCCTGATTGAAGTGCTGCAGTAGAGAAGAAGGATACTCCCTCCTTGGGGCAGATGCTAGTGGTGGAAGGCATATTTTGGATTGGTTAAGTAGCTTGTGACAATAAACCTACAAGTGCTGACTTTTATTTGTTTTGGGTATGCATCCTGGTCGTGCATGTCAGCATTATCCCAGTGCAGTGTTGCAGATGATTTTAGACTCACACTGGCATAATACCAAGTAAGTGAAAGGAGGACTTCCCCTGATAGTTGGTTTTCTACAGAGAATCCCTAGTGGTGCAGGCTCCTTTACACTCCGTGTTGTGTAGGAGGGAGCAAGGATGCATCCGTGTGGGGTGCAGAGGGGGCAGAAGGGGGATGCACCCGAGTGCACTGAAACGTTGCTGATCGTAGCGACGATTGGAGCTGTGTTAGTACTGTAGCCTGATGTAACTCAGATTTTAAACTGTTAACAGTTAATTTGATCAAGTAATCCTTATGGGCCTTCTCTCCACTGCAGAGAATCTTAATGTCTTCTGCTTTTTACTTTACATATAGCTGGATTGTAAACCTCTCGAGTGAGCCAATACCTTGTGAATAATAGCATTAACTGCAATAAGATTTCTAGGGGAAATACTTGTTGATTGATGGTAAGGAAAGACTCCCAGTCTGCTTCTTTCACCTCTTCCCTGCTTCAGTTTGGGATGAAATTAAAGGGGAACTTTGTTGATAACCAAGTAAAAACTACTGTGTGTGAATAACTGCAATTCCAACAGGATTTCTGGCTTGCTCAGAGTGTTACCATCAGCTTGACAGCTTGGAACTTAAGGTAAATACGCTGTCATTAATTTCAGTCATTATTAGATGGAGGTTAGGGAATGAAAATTCCTTCTTCATTCTCCTTCAAATTGAAAATTTTTACAAGTGTAAGGAATATTTTTACTGTTGGCTTCTTACTGGATTCCTTTTGAGGTGAAAGAAGCTTATACTGGGAGAACACAGAGCATAAGGTCTCTGAAAATCCAGCTGCTTTAGGTCTTCATTAATAATTGTTTGATACCACTTTTAAAAGTTGTGGGTTTGTTTTCTCCTCTGCTCCTTTTTTGCCTTCTTAATGGTGACTTTTTCTCTCTAACTGTGCTACGTAAGTATTCTAAGAGAGAACTGTGGTTCTTGGAGTGTCCAGTAACTTACTGTGTTTGGACTTCTGCTGAAGTCTGTGGGACTAACCTGTGAGGTGTTTTAAGCACACTGTTCATAGAGGAGTTCTGTCTCCCCAGTTTATTCTTTTGCTCAGTGATTTAACTTTGCTTCTTCCGTGACTTTCTCCTCCCTGCTTTTATCTGCCGAGACACTGCTTTGGTTGGATTAAGATGGAGAAATTAAAACAAGTAAAGCTTGCTGTCATTCTTTCCTTCTGCTATGAAGAATGAAATATCCATGCAGATCCCTTTGTGAGCCACTGCCTACATTTGAGTTAAGCTTACAAATTGCACAAAGAGAATATTGCATTACAGTTTCTAGTTTCCGAGTGCAGACGCTGATATTACCAGAGTTAGTTCAAAGCTATCAATCATTAGAAAGCTTATTGACAGTTCAAAATAGTTCTATCAATATCTCATTTGCTGTCTGATCTAATGCACAGGCTGTGTAATGCCAATGCAATGACTCCATCTTTCAAATGATAAGACATAATTTCTTATAAGCGTTTGTAAAAAGCCTACATTTTTATGTTTGCTCCATTGAGTTAGATGGATGCGTTTGGTCTACTGTGCTGCTAGGCTGATACCTGGGAAGAAAAATTGCTCTTACAACATATGTTCCAAGTACCTGTAATAAGAGTATTGAAAGAAGTACTTACTTTGATGAAATACTTCTCAAAGTTAGGCTTCATGCAGTCTAGGTTAAATGGCACTGCCTTTATTAGGGGCAGTACAAAACCGTGTTTAATGGAACCTGATCTAGCTGAGTGGTGTCTTAAGGAAGGTAAGCCAAGACAGTGCTGACAACAGCCAGCTCCAGACCCTCCTCTGGCTTTGTACCCTTCTTTGTATCTGCTGACTTGTCCCAGTGCAGTGTTGTATAGGAGCTGCAGCATGTGTTGCAGGCAGCTTTGCTCTTCCTGGAGCTCCAGGAAGCTTTTGCAGTCACTGAGGGCTAGGCTGTGATTTGGGTATCAGTCTGAGTGAATCCAAATGTTGCCCAGTCCTCCTAAGAAGACTTCCCAGCCTGAGGCCAGCACATGTATGCTGATTCTCTGGAGCAGACAAAGCAGAAGATGGACAGAGATGTATTTCTGGTTTTTTGCAATTCAGAGGCCAGCACAGCTGAGCTAATGTTTAGGGGCAGGAGGGGTTAATGATTTGCTGCTGGTAGAGGCCAGCAGCTAATTACTTTCTGTCTCCAGCAACAGGGAAGCAGGATGGAATTGCCTCTCTAATTTGCAGTCATTCCAGTGGAATGCTCCACTGCAGAAACATGCTGGTCCAGGCTGTGTCTTAGTGACACTGTTCAGCCCTCAGTAAAATATGCAAGCACCAGTAATGTCGTAGGGGGATAAGGAGGCTTAACTTCTGTGGGAAATGTATGGTAACAACAGACTTTTCAGCATCTCCTGGTATCTGAAAAAGGTTATGATGGGTGTCACAAGGAAGCAGGGTTTTTACAGAACTGTACAAATGTTCAGTACAGTATTTTATGTATACCCAAACCCAAGGGCTGCGTGCCTTTGCATAACATGGTAAACTAATGAGCTCCTCCTAAGTGCAAGTATGAAGTGGAAACCAAAATATTTCTTGAGATACTGGTATCTCAATATTTTGCTTGTGCTGGAAGGACAAACTGCCTAGTAGGTGTATTCTTAGATGAATCTGGGATGAGTGGTCATGCAATGGGTTGGTTTTCAGGTGACTTGATGATATATGCTTTAAAGATGGCCAAGGATGGGCATTCTGAAAAGCCTTTCATAAAATTTTCTTCTCTATAATGGGGATTAAAATTTCACAATTCTAACAACTGCCTTTAGGAAATGCCATCTCAGTTTCATCATTTTTGAATGTTTCACTTACCTGGTTTTATTACTTCTTCATGTATTTTCTCATTTTAGAGATAAACATGCAAATACTTAGGATTTTAAGTAGATTTTAATAGTGAATGATTAAAAAATACTGAAACACTTCTACAGTTACAAAAACAGTTACATGAAAAATCGAATTTGAACCCATTTGTTTTGAGTCAGAACCAGTCCCTTTTGTGGGGGTGGAAGGGAAGAAAGCAAAATCATTCCATGATTGGTATAGTCAGTCTGTGAAATGAGTAAGCTTTTGCTGCTACAGTATTGGGGAGGGGGCGATGTGATTAAAAAAAAAAAAATCAAGTTTGCAACAGAACGTTGGGCTGGTTTGTTGTTTTTTTGCTTGCTTGTTTTTTGTTCACGTGTTTAGTGTTTTCCCTGACTTGTTAACATCACTTGCAACTTGGAATTCTGTGGCTTTGTGTTGCCACTGAGATTTGGGAATGCTAAAACTTAGTTCAGATCTGGAATATTCTGGTATTATAAATTCAGGTATTATGAATAAAACGGAGATTGTGGATCTGAGGATTAAATCAATACAGTGAGTGCAAAACAACCCATATGCAGTCTTAGGGTGGGAATCTGTGCTTTTGATCAGAAGCATGCTGGAATGTCGCCCAGCAAATGGATATTAATCAGAACCACAGACAACTCGGTGCAGAATCTCCTCAGGAGACCAAAATACAGAGGCCTGAAAAACCAACAAGTAGCTCTGATGTTGCTTCATAGAGAGAATACTTAAGACTAACTCTTGAGAATGATTATGATAATAACTGCATTAGATGTAGGAGAATTTAGAAGTAGTTATGGTAAACGTGAATAAAGAGAAGCGAGCGTTTGAGGTGGTAAAAAGGTGAATATTATCACTTATTTATACATAATGATGACTCTAATGTTTTTCTGGGTTTCCTCAGGCTGATAGCACAGAGTAAGACTAGCTTGATTAAGCTACTGTTTATTGTAGATAATAGGGTGAAATACAAGCTTTTGCTTATGTATGTGTGTATACGTTTGGTAGGCAGGCGAGCATGCGAGAGCTGCTGTGTAAGTTTATCTCCCAGAATCTACAGCAAACTCTCGATGTTTCATTAGGGGCTGTGTACGGAGCATAAGACTTCTTGCAGAGCAGAGGAATTATGAGTGTAAAAACTGAATTAAAATGACTTTTCTAGCATGAGTTGAGGTCCAGTGTTACACTACTTTTGTTTCTTGACCACTTAATGGTGGGATATCAATGTGACACCGTATACGTGCATCACCGCACGTCTTATTGTGGCTGTTTTCTGCAGGAAAACATACAGAGTTGGTCACAGTTCCTGGAGACTATCAGTTTATAATTGTAAATATTTTTATTTGTCTGTACTGTAACAGACAACACCATGCATTATTGAGTGCAAATTTGGCTACTGAGAATGCAGAAGATTACACAGTTCATACTTCTGGTATGTAAATAATAGAGAATAATGCAGGTACTTTAATGTAAGTACCTGCAATTACAAGCGATATAATTAGTTTATTTTTGGTATACATGTTTGTGTCTCTTCACGAACATAGCTCGCTTGTGTGATTGAATTACTGGACAAAGTCAGAAGTCTTTGGTATGTCAGTAGTGCAGAGCCTGCGGTTTATTAGAAATGACCATGTAGTTTCATGAAGATGTTTGGATTGCTGAGTGTTACAAAGAGCTCTGTCTCTCAAAAGCAGCGGCAGGTTATCCGGGGGGAAATGTTAAGGTGCAACATTTTATTATATATGCTACATGTGTTTTCTGTATATTGTTTCCATCTCTATTTCTAGATATTGATGATGTGTGAACGTTCTTTCAAAAACCATAACTTTTATGTTAGAGTAGAGCACTATCAGTTTAAGTGGGGAGTATCAGGACCTCTTAAAAGATCTTTTGTCTTCATGCAAATGTAGTCAGTTATAAAACTGGAGAAGATGACAAAAGTGTTGCCTCTCAGGTGCTTTCATGGACGAGAAGGTGTTTTTGCTAAAACTATGGTGGAGATGTATAGGAGAGACCATTCTGTACTTGTCATGCATGGTGGAAGGGAGGTAGTATGTGTCACTGTCCTTTTCCTTCTGCCTGGAAAAATCAGCTATAGTACTAGGCACTCCCTGGGCCCTGTGAGGAGATCTTGGTTGAACTTAGGTCAGAAGAGACAAGAAGAGCTGGGCTGCTGAGTCTAAAGAAGCCAGTAGTCAGTTCAGGACTGAAGAATATCTTCTTAACATAGAGAAAGCAAGCACGCTATAGGTGCTGACCAGCTCTGCTTCATGCTATTGCATCTGATACATAGCTGAGAAAAGCACAGTGCTCTGTTTCATAGCATTGCACAGGAGGCCACGTACCTGTGCCCCTCATCTGGTGAATTGATGGCAGTGTAGGTGAGCTGTTGGTGCCCTCGGTACAGAAACCTGTGGATGTAGAAGCATTGCTAAATAGCTTGGTAGGCTGTGAGGTTGAACTGAGTAGCTACTGGAGACGTGACCCTTATGGACAGAGGCATGTCCTGCAAACACAGACTCTGTTAAATCCAGCAAGACTGTCCTGCCAGTTCTGTTGCTAAATGCAGCAAGACCCTTCACTGGCAATGAAATCTAAGTACAAAATGTAGAGTCTAGTGGAAGATTTCTCCTTGCTGTGAAGAGCAGAAAGCTCCCAGAACTCATTGTTCTTTTGTGTGTGTATGTGTCTATTCTTGAATGTTGTGGGTTTATTTTACCATACCATGGTTGTTTTGGTTTTTTTTTTTTACCCTACACGTAAAAAAGTTCCTTAAAATTCTGAAGAAAATTAGATTAAAATGTTAAGAATGTAGTGTTTTTATAGAGGCTTGGTTCTTCCATAAAGGAGTAAAAGCGTTTTCAAAAGATTTGTTGTGATGCTGTGGTGTGAAGTTGCAGCTTTGGAAATACCCTACCCAGCTTTTCTGGATTGTCAGTGAGCTAATGGAAGGAAGAGGGGGGTGGGGGGCAGTGTCCTTTGCAGTGCTGCAGTATTTTGGAAAGGTTTAACCCCAGCAGATGAAGTGAAGATGATAAATCACACTGTCAGTTTGACCGCTCAAGCAGGGAAATGGCTGTAAGAGGATACTGCTTTCTGCTACAGGTTTGCTTCGGGTTTCTTGTGGTGTGTTTGTTTGTTTTTAAGTTCTTTGTGGCAACGTTTTGCAAGCAACTGTCAGTTGCCTTGTTTTCTACAGGATGATTCCCACACTATAGCAAAAGGTTTCTTTTGATGCCATACTAGTTAGACCTTCTCTGAAGTCACAACTGCTGTGTGAACGGACCACGGGTTTACCAGGGGATGAGAATTGATGCAGGTGCTTTGTCTTAACTACACCTCTGTTTAGTCTGAACTAACTTTGTCTTCTGGGTAGATTTGCATTGGCTTCAATTAGTGAAGCATCCTGTGAGCCTTTTTTTGTTTGTGTTTTTTTACTGCTAAACAATGGATTCACAACAAACATCGATTTAAGAACGCAGTTCTTTTTGGTTTATTTTTTAAACAAATGACCATGTGCCATCTCTTAGCTGGGAGTGGTAGCTGGAAGCATCACCTTTCATAACTGAGTATCAGACAATAATTATTAACAGTTAAAGAAGCCCTTTGTGAATCTTATTATAAATAGCCCCAGCTATTCCCCCTCCCCCTTTTTTGAGATATTTGGGGTATCTCGAGGACTGTGGTTTGTAAACATGTTTGGAATGAGCATAACCCTGTTTCCTTGGAGTCCGTGGAAATGTGTTGATTGACTTTAGGAGACAGGCACAAGCCACTAATGGAGATGTTACCCTCACGTACCCAGTAGAATGGAATGTGCTTTATGAGATGCAGAAAGTTCAGCCTTTGAGCAGGAGCAGTTTTCTGCTGGATCTGTCCCCCACTTAGGGGGGACTCTGGGAAGAGATTGTGGCCTGAAAGAAAGCTTCTCTGTTGCCAAGCCTGAGCTATACCTGCTTATTGTTCCCTTGCACGGAGGGGCTGTGTGCAGTCCTGAAGTGTCCACACAGGCCCTTGCTTGCCAGGAAGCAGAGCTCTGCCAGCATAGTGTGAACCCCAGCACGGTGGCAGTTTTGGGGGCACACGGCACGGCTGTAATGACTAGATCCATAGACTGCTGGGGATTAGTTTCCTGGGCAGTGGGGAAAGCAGGTGCTGTAGAGCTGTTTTCTTGTGACTCTGCAGTTCAGCAGGAAGGCTGTATCCTTGGGGGAGCTTGCAAGTACACACATGGTTTCTACAATTGCAGGAGTTTCATTTAGCTCTAAATGACTTATTCATAGAGGTGTTAATTTGAAAGATGGAAAAAAGACTCCAGTATTCTAACAATGCATAAACAGAATATTTTACAGTATTTCTAGTTAATATCTAATGAGACAACCCATCCTTCCTGGAATTCCTGCTTCTAAATCCAATTATTGTTAATGAGAATTTTAAACCCTCTGCATTAAAAAGAATATGTTAAGGATACACTCATGCAACAACTTGTGGCTATATATTCATATTTAACACCTTCAAAGGGGGATGAAGATAGTGTGTGTGCCTGTATGTCTGTAATTAGTATTGTCATCAATTATAAATAGAGCAGCTTGCTGTAAACTTTGAATCTGGATTCATTTAGGGACTGAGAACATGCAGCATACCAGGCTGTTTGGACTGTAGCGGTTGATGTATAAGATCTCTGAGAGGTGTGCTACATTTTTATTAGAAATCTTAGCTATAACAGCAGCTATGTTAGTTCAGAGAAGTGTAAAAGACAGCTGCTCCAGAAGCCCATCAGTGGAGCCCATCTGACTGCATGCTGTACCCATATACGTTATGTATATTTTACAGCCTTGGGTTAATGGAACCTCCTAAGTGCTGATATAGGGAAATATCTTTTATGCTCCTGTTGAAATATAGACAAATCCATAGCATGTTCCTGAAAGTCACGTGTGGTTGTCCAGGTCTGACCAAATAGAAAAGTTATTCTGGCCTGGTCAGCTGTTCATCTAATGGGAAGGTATTGGGATTTTTTTGCTTTCATTCGAATTCTTGAAGTTTATTATAGTGTGAGATAAAGGAGGACACAAGAACTCTTAGATTCTTTAAGATAGAAATAAACTGAGAGCTTATTTTGGACTTCAAACTCCTTGGCATCCTTTGAGTTGGTGGTCTGCACCAGTGATTGGCTACATCCAGCTGGCACCTGGAATTACCACGTTTCCACCTAGCGATGTCCACAGGTAGAGTAAGCAGGAGCAGTCTCTAGGAGTGACCTTGAGCTGTCAGTGGAGATGTTTTCTTTGTTTTATGTTGCTAACTTTCCATGGTGGGGGTGGTGGTAGAAACATCTCTGATGCCCGATAGTGGAATCCAGGCAATATGGTCTTGGACATGTTCAACCACTTAAGTTCTTAGCAATCTTCTTTGTTTAAAGTGCAAACAACAGATCTACACAATATGTGCTGCACACTGTGTTAACCTCTGACATACTGTACAGTTTAAAACGTGAGGCAATCTGTACAGGCTGAGATTTCACTGCAAGCTGCTAGGTCCTTTTTGCCTTTGTATGGCTTGCTGATCTCCTTAGTCAAGCAGTTCTCTTTAGACACTTGAAAAATGCCAGTCATTTTCAGCACAGTGAACAGTCTTCGTGTTGAATTATTTACATTAATTTGCAATGTGATCTATAAAAGGAAAGCGTTTCAATTTTTGTCTGCTTGCCAAATTCTTATAAAAGAAATAAATAGGGTTTTTTTCCTCTGCCTTCAAATTAGATGTCTTTGGCATATGGTGAAAATATAAATACATGTATTCAGACAGTATCCAAGTGGATATTATGTGTGTTTATATCAGCATTCAAATCCAGTCACGTTCAAACATTGACTTTCCTGGAAAGGTAGTAAAGGATGGTTTACTTTTCAGTTGGGGTCTGCCATGATATCTGGAGGTAGAATTCCCACTCTCTTATTGAGAGCTATATGTCAATTTATTTATATCTGGAAAATACAATCGGTGGGGGATTCAGCCTTTGCTCTGAGAACTGTGCTTCTGTTTTACATTAAACAGTCCTAGGAGAGAATTCAGAAATGGCCCTTCAAAGAGGTACTGCAACCCTTCTTCCTGTTAAACCTTTTCTCATCATCTGTTTGTTGTTTGGGTTTTTGAGATGTGAATAAGCCTTGAGTTTTTCAGCTGTTGTAGTGGAATGCCTTGTTGCACAGATAGCTCTCCATGTAGTATGGCATGTCGAGGTTGTCTGAGCGTTTTTCCAGGCTGAGCATAGCTGACAGAATACAAGATCAAATTCTTTGAGAATCTTGGTTGTATTTGAAGCTTTTCCCACAAACTGGAATAGCTGTTGAAAAGAGATTTTTGCTTTTGGGGAAAGTTTGAAAGAATTTGTATTTATCAAGAGTTGTGAAGGGTGGGAAAATGTGGTGGGAGAGGGAATTTGCATATTGCAAGGGAGGAAGGAGGGTTGTCTACCAGGAAACCTGATCAAGCATGGCCTTCTGGAAGGGTATGGTGAATGAGTGGTGATGCCAAGAGGCTGTCCTCTTACACATCATGAGAACTGGTGTCACGTTCTAGTGAGTGATCAGCTTCAAGAAAACAGAATTTAAGTGCATACTGTTACGGACTGGACAGGAGCACCCACAGGAGATTGCCTGTGTGTTTTACAAGGGGCTTGCTACTGTCAGGGAGTTGAGCCCAGAGCCCAGGAAATAGGGTTTTGAAGAAAGATGTACATAAATAGCTTCCTGTAAAAGCCAAGCCTACCATCTCAGAGTGCCTTAAGCCTTACAGTTAATGACAGTTGAAGGAAATTATGACATAAAAAGCTTTATTCTCCTTTTCAAGTTCTGCAAGCTCAGTATCACACGTACTTAATTGGATTGTATCACAATACCTTTTTTCATTTCTGTTTGAAATGTAGAATGGCCAAAGCATGTCTGTCTGTTCTGGCATCCTGGTTGCTCAGCACCAGCTGCTTCAAGGGTAAGTGAAGGAAGCACTGTAATGGGTAATTCTGGATCAGTTTGTCCGTTGGGAAAGAGTCTTTGTGATGCCTGCCAGCAAGAAGCTGACTTATTCATTGAAGCATCAAGGTTTATATCTCACATATTATTTTTAATCTTATCTAATGTAGCTGTGGATGTTCTCATTATGCATATAAATGTCTAAATCCTTTTTGAATCTTGCTAAGCTCTTGTTCTTAATAATACCTCCAGGAATACCACCACTGGTTAATTGTGTGCTGTGTAGAAATATTTTCCCCTTTTCTTTTCGAACTGTCTTCATTTGACATCACTGTCTATCCATTTGGTGTTGTATTATTAATTGTGGCAAATAGCAGTACACGATTTGTATTTTCTTTTTTATGATTGTGTACATCTCGGTGGGTTCTGCTTATGCACCTCTCATTTCTCAACCATGCAGTCCAAAGCTTCACTCTTCTTCCAGGTTTGAAGTCTTTCATTGTCAAATACAAGTATCTTCCCTCAACACTTATACCTTAGTCATGAACAGGACTGAGGAGTAACTGAAACTCATTGATCAGTGTTTCCCCCCAAAATGTTCAGCAGTGAAATTTGATCATGTGGTCCGCTGGCATTCAAAATACTGCAAGAGTTCCAGCTCTCATCTGAGTACCTTCCTGTACGGCTACCTGATCTCTGCAGTTTTTGGTTGGGTTATTTTCAGTGGACCTCTTTAATTTGAATATGCTGGGAAGGCATTTTCCATCTTCATGTGGTTGACATACAGTAGTTTTCTGCTTCTTCCTGTTGTTGTCTTTCCCTCTGGTTAATATTACTGTTAAATCCTGTTGTGCCTGTTACAACATTGTGTTTTTTTCCCTTTCATCAGAGAGGAAGGCAGTTTATTTTGTAGGTGCAAGTTTTGTTATGTTTTCACGGGTATTAGTGGCACTTGCTATCAGAGTGTAACAATTATCCAGTCCCGACACTTTGCTTAAGATCAGTGAAATGCTCTGAGTAGCAAACTGAAAGAAAAGACTGGAGAGAACCTTACAACCACAGGATAACTAACATAGTTCAGCTTCGGGATTAAATTCTAATGGACATGTAATCTGCTCCTTGATTCTTTAAAGTACTGACCCTCAGACCCATGGTGAACATTTGGGGCCTCACGTAATTTACACTGACCTCCTGTGAGCATGCTGCGCAGTCCCGTACTTCTCTGAGCATCCTGAGAGCAGAACCCATACTTCTATTTGTATCTCTTTTGTCAACAGTCCTCCTTTTCTAGTGATTATACCTGCTAAGTAATTTGGGCTGCTGTTGGCTCCTGCCAAGGGAGTGAGAGGGCAGGGAGGTGATGCTGATCACTTGGGTGATCTGGTGAACTGCTAGAGCCTGCTCTGGATGGAGCATGAGCGGTGGCTGCTGCTCCCAGGGTGCAGGCTCATTCTGTAGGGGCAGCAGGCTGCTGCTGCTGCATCTGTTTGCTTTGCCTTGAGGATTGAGGATTGCCTTGTGGCCTCTTTCTAATGACTTGTTTCAAATGTAGATACAGCGTTATGTGGAGAAGATAAAAGTGACAATTGGCAGGTTTAATCTCTGTAGCTCATTGAGGCCCACAGCCACATGGTAGCTGGAAAATGTTCTCCACATCAAAATTTATAGGTCTACCTATGAAGATTTTGTAGTTTTTCTTAACCTGCTTCAGGCTGGACCAGCTGGGCTTGTTTCTGTGGCTTGCAATAAATAATGAGCCATCACTTGAGTGCTTTTTCCAGTAGGGACATCACTTTCCAGCTGGTGAAGGGAGAAGTTAAGGACACTCAATGTGTGTCCAACGCCTCATTGTCTGAGCCAGCAAAGCTGTTGTGCAGCTTGGCCTTGAGTTGTTTCAGAGTGATTACTGGAGCTAAAAGTTGCAGTTGCCTTAGTACTTAGCTTGATTGGGTAATAGAAAAGATAATTCATAGTGGACTCTTCTCACTGGATTTTCCAAGTGTCTGTGTGAAACAAAGCCTGCAGGCATTGGGTGAGAGCAGGAGGCACTCACTGTGTGCTGTGCTTTGAAAACCCATCAGTACTTTTGCCAGTGTACTTGTGTGTGTCCCTTCAAACTTGGTCCTTGCACGCATACACTGCACTTGCTAAACACTGTCAGATAAGAGACTTGTGTTTACTGTGACAATCAGAAAGCTGAGCAGTGGTATTTAGTACTGGAGAAACCTTGTTAAGATTTCTTCTCTGAAAAAGAATCTTGCTTCTTTGTTAACTTGAGCTTAAGTTTCTTGAGCAAAAAGTTGAATATTGTACCTAAATACTTCATTAAGCATACTGTGATCTTGTTCCACCTTCATGATGTTCTGGATTATTCTGAGAATTACTTTCTGTGAAAGATTTGCACAGTCTTTGATGCAGAATCTGCTGGAATAATTCAGGCTGAGAATTCTGTATTAATTCCCCCCCAGAGTAGTCCATGAATAAGCTCATGTCCTAGATTTCCAGATCACTGTGTAAATAACACATTACACTGTTGGGCCAGCAAGTCTCTGCAGTCTGCGAAATACTAACATTTTGCTCTGAGGTATTCCTGCATTCTCTGTGGAAAAATGAAAAAGCAAGTCTAAGCTAAAAGGATCCTGTATCATTTGACCAAATCAGATTATTTTAATGGGAGAAGTCCTTTTGCTGAGCCACTGTTAGAATTACAGATGGCTTCATGCAGAACAAAGGCTGCCTGTGGCTTGGTAATTGTTTCTTTTAGCAACCACGTATGCCTTGGTCCTTTATCCTCATTTTGCTGCTGTTCACTTTCTGCAAGCTTTCTGTTTGTCCAGTAGTCCAGCTCATTGCTGCAGACATTTACCTTCTTTCCCCCTGCAGTCTTCATGCTAACTGCCAATAGGAAAAGAAGGCCTGAGAGAAGTTTTGTAGGGTGTTGGCTGTGCTTTTTAGAAAGCTTTTCGAGATTTTGAAGTAACTGATGGTCCCTCAAACAGCAATCCAAATCCATGTCCAGAGACACACTTTAAAACTCCAGTGCTTAACAAAGCAAAGTTGGAAAAGCCCCAACTTCTCATACTTGTGTTTAATACCAGTTCAAGAGTCCTGTTTTGTGGAGGCACTGGGATATGTCTGAAGGTATGAACAGTCTCTTGGACTTTGGTGTGGAGTTTGAAGCTGCGTTTGTGCTCAAGTGCTTTTCTAGATTAAAGCTGGAAAGGCATCATACCTCATTTCATATTTCAGCATGGAGTGACAGTCTTTGTCACTACATCAGCTTTTTAGTTGGTATCTTCAGTTAGCAACTTTTCACCATATCAGGAAGCGTTGAGCACCAAAATTAGCTGGTTTGGGTTTTCTCTTTTCATAGGTAGAAACTAGATAAAGGTATGAGAAGCAGAAATTGTATTTTTTGAAGTGACACATTTATATTTCTTTTTTAATGGCAAAAACTGTGTACTTTATAAGTGAATCTGAGATAACATTGCTTTGACTTCTAGAACAGCAGTGATGCTGAGTTTGTAGCTGTAGCATTTTTCTACATCTGCTGCTCTTCTCAGAGATGGCTCCCAGCTGAACCTCTCTGCGTACCAGAGCCCACCTCTTGCCTAACACGCCATAGGTCACATTTACATTTTTCTCATCTCTGCTCACCCCTTTCCCCTTGCTCGCGGCAGTGCCTCTGTGTAAGTGAGAAAATACCATTGTCTGCAATTGTTTGCAAGTGGAAAAATTCCCTTGATTCTCTTTTTTTGTGATTTCAGCTTTGGTAATGTGGATGCTGCTGCTAAAGATGTGTGTTAAAGCATGAATGTGGATTAGAAAGTTACCCTTATCACTGTGGGATTTAGAAACAACAGCAAAACCAAAAATCCCAAACTCTTGAAAGGAAGGCTGTCAAATATCCCTGAGAATAAATTAAATGTTTCCTGAAGATTCTGCCTTGATTATCAGTGTACTGAGAGAGTGTGTTCTCCATAATATTTTACAGGTTTGAGGATAGCCAGCGTCTTGCTCATCGTACTGACCCACTGGACAGGTGGCAATCAAACATTTGCATAAGCACAGATCACTCACATTTGCTTGGTACTTTAATGGGAAGGCATTTTTAGTTTTTGCCTTGGAAAGAGCAAGCCAAGCACTCTATCCAGCATTAATGATTCTTCTCAATTCATCACTCAGTTGACTCAGTAACTTGACTATTATTAACCCAGGCCATTAAATGCTTTTAACCCTTTTCCATGGGAAGAAGGGACCTCTCAAGTATGAACAACTTCAATTAAGGTATTAATTTCATGCAGCTGCCATTTGCCCTACAGCGTGTGATTGCTTTGCTGATACGTTCTATAAAGACAACTGAAAAAGTGAAGTAAGGTTTTATTCTTTGATATGTTTTGCTGTGCTGAAGATATTTGTCAAGAGATGAAGCATTGTGTGTTGGATGTGTCAGGAGAAACTGTCATAGCAGAAGCTGGTATGTTCCTTACAGGTGTGAAAAGTGCATGCATTTAAGGCAGCTAATGAAATATCCAAGGGGTGGGGGGAACAGCTATAATGCAGTGAAAACAAAGGGCAGTGAATGAAACTTTTGTTCCGCGGAGTAATTCCAGGAGCACAAGGAGTGTCCAATGCAAGCAGTGTTTGTCTTGGTACATAGCACTGAGGTGTGGCCAGACGCTTTTGCTTTGACCACAAAGGAAGCTGCTTCAGAAATTAGTACAAATACTAATTTGACTTCTGTTTTGGAAGGAAGCCAGTTGTCCTGCTTGGTTGGGGTTTGATGCTGGTACGGAATGCTTTTGGGAAAGCTTTTTTCCGAGGCAGTAAAGTTTTCACATTCATTGTTTGCAGAGCTGCAGAGTAGAAATTAACACAGACTCAGTGCTGAGTGTTTCTACCAAGCAGCCAGATCTGTGTCTGGTGTGAAACAGGTCAGTCAAGTCAGTGAATGTTTGCTACATGATACCCAGGCAGTTTCTATTCTAAGATATTGCTGCCTATCTTTAACCACTCAATTTGATTTCTTTTGGCCAGACCTGTCCCCATTGATTCCTCTCCCATGCCACTGGCTGTGTACTGTAATAGTATCTCAGAATTTAGATCACCTTGAACAGAATTTTAGCAGGTATAACTTCTCCTACCTGCTTTCAGGGAGGGGGCAGGACAGGGAAATAACAGTTTTCTTTTTTTTTATTTTTTTTTTCATCTGTTTCATTTCAGCCAGGGCAGTCATACTCTGTGTGATCCTCTGACTACAGACTGTGATTAAATCCTTTGTGGTAGTAACAACATGGTTATAACTAATTGCTTGTGGCCAACAGATAAATGAGAAGTCATGTTATGGACAATCTGTTTCTTCATTAAAAAAATTAATGTCCTAAAAAAATAGACTAGATAATGACATAGACATACAAGATGTCACACAGGACACCTTTAGACTAGGCTAACAAAAGACCCTCAAGCTCTTGGTTACTTTTTTTTTAAAGTAGTACAATATGAACCCTTCTGTAATTAGAGATAGCAGCAGTTTGCCCTTACATGCTTCTTTCACCTGAGGATCAAAAAGTCTTTTACAAACATTACATAAACCTCACAAGCTATCTCTGGATAGACAGACGGATATATTGACTAGTGCTATTTGGTCTGTAGGAGCTACAAATGAAGTAGTTCCCTTGAGGTTCATCTAGAGATTTTGAATCAATTGTGTATTGAGCTGTTAAGAGGAAATCTTCAAAGCGAGTCCGTCTCTGCTCACTAACTTCCCCCTTCTTTCTCCATGTTCCAAAGTTTTATGCCCTAGTTGTGCAGATAAGGTGTGAGAGAAGACATGTTTTGACGGGCAATTGCTCTCAGGCTGTGAAAATGAAGAAGACATGTGAATTCAGCAGCTCTTCAGCTATTGATACTCTGGGGATGTTTTTATTTATGGACAGAGATTTATGAATATGACTGTTAACCTCAGTGGTAAATAGGACTCAGGTTTTTTAGTCTGGATTTGACTCTAATTTAGTTTTAAGGAAATGATTACATTTTAAGGAAATGGATTACATTCCAATGGGTATTGCAATTTCTGAAGAGCTGGGGATCTGTGAATGGAGGGCTGTGCATAGGACTAGTATTGCTGCAGTGACATGTGCAAAGTCTGAATTAGAGGCACTTTATTGGCTGAACACAATTGCTTATCACCTTTTCATTCACTGCATTATAATTTTTAAACTGACTTTTTGTTTGAATGCTCTTGTTGTCCCTTCTGAGAGATAGCATTTCCACTGGTCACTGTAAGGAAAAGGCAGTTACTCCAGGGGGCTTCTCAGCACTGTCTTTGGATAGCTCAGGGTTTAGGACAGTCCCCTGTTGCACCGAAGTGCAGTTCATTGCCTGCACAGGTCCTTTCCTCAGCACTGGAGGTTATGTGACTTCCAAGGAATTGATGATCTGTCCATCTTAAGCCACTGCATTGTTATAAACTCTGAGAGATAATTAAATCTAGGTTGCTCATGGATTAGGTGGGTATCTTTAGTGACCTTCGTGTCCTTTCTTGTCTCTCTGGGTTACAAAATGCATAGTCTGGAATAAACTAGACTACGGTGAACAGGAGAGTCCTGTCTCCAGACTCCCTGGAGCACAGTGGTGTACACACAGAAGGTGTGATGTGTCAGTTCAAGTTGGTTTTGTGGATCAGAGTTCTGAATCCAGGCCATCAGCATCCTACTCATCTCTGAAGTTCCCAGACTGTTATGAGTTACTTCATCTGTTAATCCTAACTGTTAAACCAGTGTATTTTGACATTGCCAAAATGAACAGTTTGGATATTGTTTTCATATGGGAAATATCCATGCAAAACTATTGACTGAATTTTATCTACATTTGTCATTCCATGCTGATTAAGTTTTGTTTGTCTGGCAAGTAAATTCTTCTCTGTTCCTTTCCTCCTACCCTGTTACACCTCAGACTTGTGATTTGACTCCTCAGCCAGTGCAGCATGGGTCTCTTCTGAATCTGATGCAAAGGGGAGTCGTGCTGTCCGTTTGTACTTGGGCTCATTGCTCCTTCCATTCTAATAACAGAGTATTCTTATCATGTGGTAATAATGTCTACTGTATAAATATTGCTGGCTGTCCTATGATTCCTACAGAGGAGTCTGGATGGAGGCAGAAACCCCACGTCATTCTCTTGTTACAAACCAGGAACCACTGTACTAGTAACTGGCACTTGCCCAGCTTCTGTGCCTTGCACCAAGTGCTGTCCTGACACGATGCCAGACTGACCCGATGGCAGCGTGAATGTTGCTTTAAGGTCCCTTTGCACATTGCCACGTTGTTTGGCGGATGCAGTCTGAGCTACTGAGCTGTGGTTGGGGCCTTAGATCTGTGAATATATAATATTTTATTTGCAGATGCTTTGATTAAGAAAAAAAATGTGTAAGGAAGGGGGGAATATAAGCTAATAATATTTTGTTTCTGTTAGATTAGTAGCAGCTTGCTGAAGTGGCCTGCCATCAAACAGTATTTACAGCAACGTATAAAACACATCAGTGACATCCGTTTGAAATTCAAAAGCTTTAGCTAATATTACTGTCTGCATTCAAAGCAGAGCTCAGTGCCTAAAAGCTGGTCAATAAACATTTTAGTACTGCTCTATTCCAGTGATCTGAATTCAATAACGTTACCTTTCCAGGAGCTGCAAAATGGAAAGTGAAAGAATGATTTATGAAGCTTAGCTATGCATAGCCAGATAAGAAAGCTTTAACTGATGCTAGCAGGATTCTCTTTAATGAAGTACAAGTTGCCAAGATAAGTTTAGGTAAATGAAGCCTCTGTCACAATATGTTACAGCAAAAGAAATGACAGACACAGCAGAGCAGATGGAGGTTATTACAGAACAGTGGTGTCAAGAAATGTAGTCTAGGTAACTGCACAAAGACAGAACAGATGCGTTGGGTTTGTTATTAACAATTTCGTGATGCCGCCGAATATTTATAGAATTTGTTTAAATTAAGCCTAGCAAGCTTCTTTCCTTAAATTGTCACTTAGCTTTCATTGAGATCATCTTACTAAGCCACTGCTTGCTTTTGAGTAGAATACTTCTTTCACCACCACTCTTCCATTTTTCATGTTGTCATTAACTGCAAAGCCCTGGTGCTTTTCTCTTCAAAATGCAGTTTGTTTTTTAATGCCTGCCTTGTTGACAATTTGAAGCAGCATTAATTCAAATGAGTAAAATTCCTGGTTTTTTTTTTAACATGCTAATTTAATGTATAACAGCCTATTGTGAATGAGATGAGATAGGCGAGCCTATGCTTGACACTTGGGGCACAGGGCCTAGAATTAGTATGTGTGAGAAACTTGTTTTGAATTATGCCCTTTTCAGGAAGGAACTGGGACTGCGTAAATGCAGCATTTGCATTGTGTTCTGCCCACTGCTCTTTTATACTGATTAGGTAAATGATTTTTAGGGCAAAGGAGGAATCAATAGGGAGCTAATCTAATATGACTTTTGAGACTGCACTTGAACATTAAGCTTGTTTGGTGATTGTTTCTTGAAGAACATCCTCTCTGCTTCTAATTTTATTAGAAGTTAGGGCATTTGGAAAAAAAAAAATCTATTTAGAGCTCTCAAATTTCAAACCACAGCATGAGAAAAATACAACTTTTTTCTTCATCTTCTCAAAGCTATACTAGCTTCCAAAGTGAGCTCTGTCACACCTGTAGGGTGCCAGCCTCTCTGCTGGGCAGGCTGTCGGGCAAGAAGATTGGGTTTCTCTACAGACATGCTTAGGATTGGGTCTCCTGTGTCACACTGTCCTTCTGCTGTGCTAGGGTCCTTTGTTCCTGTGTTTGCCCTGACTATTGAAAACCTAGCAGAGAAGGCATGTGCTATCTTCATGCACTGATAGTAGGTTAATTCCATAGCTGTTTGAATGCTTTGCCTTTTCAAGGGGGGCTGGAGGGAATGGATGAGAATGGATGAGATGTTATGCAATGTCCTCTTACAATTTCAAATATCTCTCGAAGAACTAAGATTAAACTCATAAGTAGAGACTTTCTGTTTGGTACAGTAATATACTTTTTTTTGTCTGCTTCTTTATACATCAAGAAGTTTTCCTCTTTTCTTCCCCAACTTCAGAATTAATGTCTTGATCTTGTTTGTATGATCACCCTTGTTTCAAGGCTTAGGCTTTTCCACCTTCTGTGATGTTCAAAGTCTCTTGACAGCATCTTTCTTATGTTAGTGTAGAAAGAATGAGGGGTGGGGAAAAAAAGGAAGAGAGGAGAAGAAATGTGGGTGAGTAAAAGTAGGAAGAAGCAAGGGAACCTGCAGACATCCCTTGTTTTTCCCCTATGGCTAACAAAATAACAGGGAAGATCTGCCTTTGCTGTGGTTAATTCAAATGTGCCTCTCTAACATGAGGAAACTGTTGTCCATTTATTGAGAAATGGCATTAACATCGAGGCAGCACCCCTGTGAAATGTGTAGTAGCAAAGCTTATGTTGTTGTTTTGGGCTTTTGTTTTGGTGGGGTTTTTGTTTCCATGCTGTCTTCAGCTCTAGTCTGATAAGTTGCTGAGTTTTCTAATGAAACACGAACTAAAGCCACAAAACACACACACTCTCTCTCTCTGTGTGTGTGTGTGTATATATATATAAACTTTGTGTCTTCTTTGTCCAGATCTGAGGAATATATTGGCTGACAATTTCAGAATCAGAAGTCTAGCTGAACATGTATACATTTTCTCTGGTGATACTTTTTTATGTGCACAGATAACTATGTTATGACCCTTCCTGAAAACCAGCCTTTTCTGATAGCCTAAACCCATGAGAATTAACTTTTCCCTTAATCTGTGAAGCCATATATATTAACTAAAGTACTGAAACTTACTGCTAAGACTAGCTCATGCAAGTTTTGCTCTCTGAAGGCATTTGTGTAACGTCCTCACTGGTTGAGAACACAGGGGGTTCCTGATACCAATACCAGAGGTTTTTGGCTGTGAGTGGAAAGAAGCAGCCATAATGCACGTACTGCTGTGGTTGTCTCTTCTTGAAAGCGTAGATATTGTGCCTCTTATTTTGAAGAATTTAATTTGATTTCTTAAGAGGCTTATGTCTGAACTGCTCTCAGTTTTATTAGGTCCAAGTAGTTTGTGGTATTGATCTTTTAAGTAAATACTAAGTGATTCAAATAGAAGCTTTCTAAAACCTAACTCACAAATATTTTTTACTTTTCTAAGTGTTTATCTTAGATTTTCAGCACATTGGAAGAGCAGTCTGCTGTCATTTAGTATGCCCCTTGTCTGGTGGACCGTGAACGTCTAAATCTGAGCTAATCCTCTGTACAGTGGTGCAGAGACAATGTGGGGGAGGCAGTGTCAGAAACTCTCGTTCCAGGTTCTCTGGACTCGTCTATCTGCACTGATGAAAGTTCTCATAAGCTTGGCGAAGAAAGAAAAAGTTCAATGAAAATTGGATTTGGCTTTATTTTTTACTTAAATGTGTATTGACGGAGACTTTACTGTTCATCCTAAGTCGAAAAGCTCCAAAACTGTGAACATGGTTTTCTTTTTCATTATTACTTTGTTTGTTTCATTTTTAGGCAGGACTAAAGTTCATATTTTTAAGACGTTGGCTACAGCATATCTGTCTTTCACTGTGGCTTTAAGCAGTTCAATTCTGGACAAATTTACAAGGGTAACATAGATTTGGTTGAATATTCAGACATTCATAACTCCTGTATCATAGCAGGCATATTAATTCTCCCTTCTTAAACAGAGACACTGAATCCTTGACTAACCAGAAGCCTCCACATGAGGTACACTGATCTACAAGTGCTAGGCTGCTAGGTATAGAAGCCTGTGACTGGCTCCAAAGCTCCAGACCTGAGGGCTAGCTGGAGAGCAGTGAGGGATGCAACTGTAAAGTTGTCAAACCTGAGTACCTGTGTGTGTTTGTGGTGCTGAGCTCTGCAGGTTTCCCCAGCTCACAGCTGTGATGCTTTGCTGCATGACATGCAGGAATTCTCTTGCTGGCAATAAGCAGAAGGACGCAAGTGTGTTTTAAAACTGTACCTCGTGTTAATTACTCTGAGGAAAGGAGGAAAACGTTAAATAGACAAAGAACAGTTACAGGATATCTGATTTTTGCCCGGGTAGGTATTCATTTCTGTATCTCACTTGAAACAGCTACATTAGCAACTAAATTTTTTTACATATTTACTAGTCAGAACACTGCTGTGCTCTGTAAGCTGTCACTAACCAGATCAGACTAACAATATAATGGTAGGGAGCTGATGGAATGTAAAGCGAGAAAAGTTGTGCTGGAATAAAGCGCTCTTATCCGTCGCTCTGGTCTTTGGATGTAACAGTGTGATGAATGTGTTTTGTGAAAGCATTGCATTAAGGAGGATAAATAACATTCCAGGAAAAGTCTCTCACTTCTGATTATTGAAGTGATTTGTGATACCTGTATCGATCTCGATCTCCAAAGCATAACAGATATTTTCTTCTGATTTCTTAGAAAATCAATACTAACAGTTTTCAGAGGAGGAGTTTAAATCATGTGGGAAACTTTTGTATACTATGATGTGCCTTTTGTTTTCTAGTTATTGTTATTTACATCAGCCTTGGAAAGATGAAAAAAAATGCGTGGCTTGTGTCACAGATCTTCTCTCTCTAATACAAACCATACATTATTTTATTTTTTCCCCGTAGGCTCTTCTATGCTGTTCATTGTTTGATAGTCGATGTCTTCACACTTGTTTAGAAATTAGGCTAGGTTTCCTTAGTTTTCATTTTCTTTTTAGTGTCATTTTACTGCCTTAAGTTATTCAGAATACGTCTGTCTTTATTCCAGGAACTTTGGTTGTTGAAAACCTTTTGGGGGGGGGAACATCCATCTTCTGCTGTTTTCTTCCTACTTTTGTTCCCTATGTGTTTAATCAGTCACATTATGTGTCTTGGACTTAACTTTTCATCCTAGTATTTGATATTCTATCATACATTTTTGTTAGCACGTTCTTTGTACAGTGATAATTAAGACCTGTATAGGTAAAACCATCACTCAGCTTTTCAGGTAGGTTTGTGTTGTGCTTCTGCCTCTCAGTGTTTTCTTTAACATTCTCACATTTTTTCAGTTGTCCGCCCTCAAAATCATATTTTTAACCTTGAGCTCAGCTTAAGTGTTGTTGGAATTGCAAATTCATTCATCTTTCAAAGTCCTGCAAGACTGCATCCCTAGGGCTATGAAATTTGGTGAAATGTCAGAGCTCTGGTTTACGTTGTATTGTATTTAATTAGAATTCCAACTACCGTGCTTTCTAGGGGTTTTTAAGTCTGCATGATAACAAGAGGGGGTGGAAAAAAATCTCTTCTCCTAAAACTGTGGTGGTACTGAGCTCCAGAACATCAGTCTTCTGCACTTATGTACCAAATGTTTAAAATTTCTTTAGTAATGAACATTAATTGGGTATTAGCTGAGCCATAAGATTGTCAACCTAATGTAAGTTTTAATAGATATTTTGAAATTTGTTCTATATACTGAATTACTCAGGTTTTTTTAACCAATGAATGTAGATATATGTTTATTTATAGAGCAAACATTACCATAGTAGAAGAGAGTGATTAATTTACAATATTAACTTATAAAACACTGAGTTGGAATTGCTGGCTAGATTTTTCCTCATTAAAGAGTCCTAAAAGGATCTGGAAAACTTTAGAAATACGCATTTCAGTAACTGTTTGTCCATCCACTTTAAGACCATTTCTGGCTGACTGGGACGACTGAACAAATGATAATTCTAGAAATTTGTTGGTGTTTGATATTAATTTTGACTTTTATTGATGATCAGCATAACCTGCGGTTGTCGGTCCCATTGATAGCCCGTGTGCCACAATGACACACACAAATACAGCTGGGTTTATGCTGCGAAGATTTACGGGCATTCCAGCAGTTCTGATGAAAAATTACCAATGCTTATGAAATAAGTCAGCTCTGCCTCGTTGCTTATATAGAAATAATCTTCCTACTAGCCATAGGCAGTTCATCAGACGTGAAACTGCGATAAAGGGTAAGGCAAAAAAAGCATTATTATGGCATTTGTCAGTAATGTGTCTGATCTTAAGAGGCTGTGCAGATGGATATGCAGATGTGTGAAGACAGAAGATTATCTTTCCATCATCTGGATTAATCTCCAGAGTGTCTGGTAATTTCCGACAGGGTTAGAAGCTGCCCCGAGCCCGGGCTGTGCGCACCACGGCTGACAGCAGAGTAAGAGACTGGCCTCTTCTGCAATGTGCTGCACAGGCACTGGGATCTCTGGTAGTCTCTGCTCAGATTTACAAAAGAGGAGTAAATACAGTATTTATTTTCAAACCTTTCTCACTGAACTGGCTATTTCTGTCCAGGACGTGCTGTTCAGGCAGAAGGCGTCTGGTTTATTTAACAGTTCCTACTGAAACTCCCAGAACCTGGTTAACTCACTTGATGTGCTGTGGCTGTTTTGATGAAGACAGTAGTTATGTATTTGTCATGGTGTTTACAGTAACCTTGTTTTACAGATCTCTTTGTACAAATAATTTTTGTTGAAACCCCCAAAGAGATTAATTTCACGCTACTGTATATAGTACATATTTATGAAACATACAGAAATTAATATTGCTTCTCTACACTGCGGGGGAAAACAATTCTTATTCCCGCAGTCAAATGAATGATCTACTCTTAGTTACCATTTTAGTGCAATTGCAGAAAGCAGTGATTCATATTATAGTTGCTCTAGGCTTCTCATCCATCCACTTTCATGGATTGTTTTTCACAATCTAATCAGCAGTCAAAGGTAGTATAGATCACAAAATACATTATGAAGATCCCTTACGATAACTAACGCTGCGCTTTCCGTCTCTGTGGAGCAGGGATTGGCAATCGGGGCACTGTTCAGAGGGGAAGTGTCTGAGAGAGGGCAAATGAATTCACATCTCGGTTTCACTCGCATTCTTTACTTGATAAGACTGTAAATTCCTCAGAACAGTCTTCTAATACATAAACATATTTTATACTGTCTCAAGTATGATGCAGGTCTGATATCTATAGCTAGAATAAAGCAGCTAGAACAAGACAGCTATGCTACTGTTTAATCAGCGCTTTACATTTGCAGTCGGGTTAATATGCTCTTGTTTCAGTGCTTGGTGCTCTCTCTATTCCGTGTAAATAGTGGGTTTGGGTTTTTTTTTGTTTGGATTTTTTTAAGATAAGCAAGTTTTAGTGTCACAATATTGTTGAATTTCACTATGGGCTAGTAGGAAGCTAGGTCATTTTACTAACAGTAGTAGGTTTAGAAACCGTTCCGTGTGATCCTTTCAGGCAAATAGGACCATACAAGGACATCTAAAAGTATTTTCCCAAAGCTAGGGACCAATAATGAAATACAACACCTGTAAGGGAATGAAAAAAAATATTAGTTTGCTTCTGTATGTTTTTAAAGCTATATTAAAAAAAGCATTCATTTGACTTCAATAGGACTACTGTCATGGATGTAGAATTAAGCAGATGTGGGACTGTAATCAGGTCACACGTAATGGTCAATCTCCCGTGATATATTTAAGGTAATAATTCAGATTCTCAACTTTATTAGCCAAAGATCTGCATACAATTCAACATATTTACAGATATAGTTAAAACTAACAATATGTAGTTGTAAGAATGTATGGAATTAAAGATGCTTTTGGCTTTTGCTGGCTTCTTTCCAAATCAAGAGAAAGTTCTGTAAGAAAGAAACCATCACACACTTGATAGCCAGGCAGTTGCCACTAATTGTGTTCTAAGGATGATGTTGCACGGTCTTAGCAGGGCAAAGCCTGAGCAAACACAGGTCTTTGTGTGATGGTGAATCAAATGTTCCCTTTGGAACAAAGGCCCATAACCTATGGTTGGTTCTGCCTGTTTGCACTGCAGTTGTTTAGTCCTGTTGTGTAGGAATCGGATCCTTGCTGCAGCTAAACCTGTTCCTTAGGGGTAAGGCAACTGCACTGAAGTGTGGCTCTTTGGTTGTGAGTGAAGAACACGACTTTGATGAGCATTTCCAAAATGCCCTTTTGGGAAAAATCCCATTCCCTGATTAAGCCCCTGTGGTGCTATCCCATGCAAATGCTATTAAGAACTTAAGGGTGGAAATAATCAGAATGTTCCATGGAGCAAAATCTGCTGAAAGCAGAAATTGAATTATCCAAGGTGTCTGGTAACTGAAAAATTGGATTTTGTGCAATTTAAAGTGACGTCACAATGGCCTGTTTAGCCAAGTGTTTTAACTGTGTATCATAATTTTGATGCCTAATGTTTCTTCCCCCCCCCCCAATATGGAACATTTTAAAGACATTTTAGGCACCCCTTCCTCTTCCACCCAATGTCCTGAATATCTGCTCATATTTAAATTTTATCGCAATAGGCATGAAAAATCACTACTTATTAGAAAATCTTGTCCCTGGGTTATAGTTATCTTGGGTTTATATACTAGGTATATAGCTGAGACTTGTATAAAGCCAATAATTTAGATGGAATGGATCCTTATCCTTACTCCACAGAAGCACTGAATGTAGCCTGTTGAGAGGACTGACTACTGACATCACCTACATTCCTGTGTAGAGAGAAGGTTTTTGTGACCATCTGTTGGTGTCTGAATCATGTTTTCCTTATGATTTTACGGCAGAATAAAATAACAGGAAAGAGAAAATGAGAAAAAAGGCAAACCTATTGGATATTATGGTCTGCTAAGAGGTTTCATCCTGTTATCATGGAAGATTATCAAGCTGGTCAAGCACGACTTCCCCTTTGTAACGCTAGGCTGACCACTCCTTGTCATGGTTTAGGGTCAGGGCAGCCCCTTAGACCTATAACAGACACTCTATTAACCCCCCTCCCTCCCCAAAGGGAAGGAGAAAGGGAATAAGGGAGAGTGATTAGAAAAGGAAACTAGAACAGCTTTCATGAAAATGGAATTAATAAGCCTCTGATGTCTTAAATCCCTGATGCATGTGTGTTTCTTTTAGTACATGTCTGTACTGCTTTATATACCACCTCTCCAGCGTATCCGGGTGCCTAAATAACAGGTCCTGGTCCCTATGACTTGTGAGAAAAAGCTTCTCTGAAAGTTGCAGAGATCCTGTGCTTGCCTCAGTCATTTGAGCTGCCTTGAGGAGCAGTTTTTGTGTGTGTTATGCAGGAAGGAATGGGACGTGCATGTTGAATCTTAGTTCAGCAGCTTGCTGGGAGAGAATTCCCTTTCTCTTCTGTTAAAATTCTTCCTTTTCAGTGTTAACTACTTGAAATTTATCCTGTGCGTTCATGTGGTGAAGTGTTTGTGGATCGGGGCTTCTTGTTAAATAAAATGTGTCTTTACTATGGCTTTGATAAACTGTAATAAAGTCAGCCAAACTGCTGTCAACAGGGAGGGGGGAGCACTACATGCAAGTAACGCCCACAAACCAGTAGTTTTTACAAACTGGCATCATCACCGTTTACTTTCCCAGCTAGATTGAGAGAACGTTTTCCCTGCCTTGCCCAGAACAGATACGTAGGTGGGTGAATGAAGTAATGTTCTAGAAAGCTGTGCCCATAAAATAATCCTCCACATCACCTGAAGGACAAGCTGTTGGCTTGTGTACAGGGTATTTTTGGTTTGAAATAAATGATGTCAGCAGGAATCCAACAGTATTAATCATTAAAGAAAGGTTTTTAGAAGAAAACTAAAGCAATAAGCGAACAAGTGGCATTATTATTAACTGTCTTTGGATCTTAGGCAAGCAATTATTGGTCGATGCATATGGAGTGACTGTCAAAACACAGCAGCAATTAATTCACGTTAGGAGAATTCCAGAAGTCTTTAACCCCAGTGGGTGGCAGTCCAGCAGCATTGGCTTCCTATTCTGTTATCAGGAGTTGCTATCAAAAGATGGAGTGACAAGCATGTGGCAAATGAACCCACAGAAGCTACTTAAAACTGAGAATCTCTGGAAGGGGTGGGCAAGAAAGGAGAAGTGGTGGGGTAGCCCTGTCTGTTAGGGGGTGTTTTGATTGTCTAGAGCTTAATGATGGTGATGACAGGGTTGAGTGTTTATGGGCAAGAATCAAGGGGAAGGCCAGCAAGGCAGGTATGGGAGGCTGTCCTGAAGGGCAGAGGGGTCCAGGAAGGCTGGACATTGTTCATGAGGGTTATCTTCAAGGCACAGAAGCAAGCTGTCGCCATGTGCCAAAAAGACAAGCTGCTGGGGAAGAAAGCTGGCCAGGGTTGTAATCTTCCTTACTGTCCTGCTTCTTCACGTAGGATCCTGAACTCCCCCATCTCATGGTCACTGCAGACAAGGCTGCCCCAACCTTCCCATCCCCAACCAGACTTCCTTTCTTTGTTAGAACAAGGGCCAGCAGCACTCCTCTCCTCACTGGCTCTTCCACCACCTAAATAATTCTGTGATTCTCTAAGAGAAAGTGCATACTCTGAGCTGTGTAAGGTACTGTGCAGATGATGAGAACCATGCACCCCTTGCTTTAATCCAGAAAGCTGCCATTCTGGGTCTGTGAGTGTCAGGACAGAAAGCAAGATGTGTGCATTATGCAGTTGTTGTTCCTTTCTTTCTCAGCTCCACAGCATCCACTGAGCCTTGTATCTCCCTTGAGCGAGAGACAAAGGGAAAGAAGAATGGCAATTTTTTTTTCTGGGTTTAGACATTTCTATATCCAGGGAAGAACTTCTGGTATATCATGTAGCTGTTTATTTTTCCAGTCCTTTTAGCTGATGGGTACAGGAGGGTGGCATCAGCTGGGCCCACTTCATTAATCCTTACTGGAGGAAAGCAATTGCTACATTAATATGCTCAAGTCATTTTGATGTTAAGTCATATGTCAGATCATGAGACATGATTCAAATGCTAGTGAAATGACCTTTCCACTGACAAATGGCACAACCTTCAACTTTTAATGGTTTTGGGGCGAGCTTGTGTCCAGCTAGTCATGTTTACATACTCAGGAAAACAGACAGTGTGTTGTTTTTATCTGGTTTATCTGTCACATCGTATGAGCTAGTTAAAAACAGAGGTGTTTATTTGAAAGAGATTTGTAACCTGCATTCTGCACTCAGTTTATGGGCTTACTCTAGTGTATTTCTTAATGATGATACTTTTGATATTGATAATAGATACGAGTAACCTCCATATATTATATCTGGATAACTTACTTTGCATTGAAGAGGTTAAAATGTCAGCTCTGCTCATGACCCATTCACATCAAGCTCCTCAAAATCAGCAAAATAATAAGGAATAATCTTTGGATCAAGCCTAAGAGTAATTGAGGTGTGTATCTTAATTATTCATAATTTTCTTCACATCGAGTCACCTCTGCCTCTTAGATCTTTTGGGAGGGCAGTACACATAGGGGTCATACCTTTTTGTTTCAATACTGCAGTAGGTCCTGACTTAGAAGAAATTGTTGACTCCCTTTAAAGTAAATCCATAATGACAAACCACAAGGCTTAGTATCTTTAAGTTCAGTGTAATGTGCAGCTGATGCAATGTTCTGTGTATGATAACCTAAACATGGCTTTATAGATGAAATTTCTTGTAAGAAATCCAGAGAGAACGAAGATGAATTTGGCTGCTGTGCTCTGTGTGTGCAGCTGCCTCATGTGCCTAGCCCAGCTTTCTCATCTGTTAGAGAGAACATTTTTCCAGCTTTAAGTGGTGAGAAGAAGAAAGGTCTGCAGCATACAGACTTCAGAAACGGGGAGAGATTTGGCATACTCATTAACACACTTTGTTTTGCAGATGATGAGAACATTGCAAGCTGTTTGGCTCTTTTGTCTAAAAATTCCCACCAGAGGCTCCACCAGGGCTTTCGGTGACCGATTCCTGTGGAGTCCAAGTCTGGTTTGACTGTCGCTGTCAGCTGTTTCTGGTGCCTCTTGGTGCCTGCTCTGCTATCAGTGGGCACCTTGCCAAAGCTGGGAGGAATCAACTGGCTTTAGGTGTCCTTCGCTTCATTCCTTTCTTCGTGTCTGCAGTTCTGATCAGCTTCTCATGGAAAAGAGCTGTCACTTTGGAGCACATCACTCGGTGACATAGATGAGCTGGCGCTGCCGCGTCCTGGCTGGAGCTGCGGCGGGGCTGGTGACTGGCAGAGGAGGGTGAGGTGCCCCAGCCCTGCCTGCCCTTGGCCGTTTCACCCAGACAGCACCAGCAACAGAGACTGGGACGTGAATGTTCCAGTGGATGCTGCAGACTAGGAGTGCAACTTTCCCATTCTTGTTAGTTATTAGTTGTATCATAAACATCTTTAAGGCTTTTCATTTCCCAGCACTTGCAGCTTATTTGTTTATTATTTTTTAAAAGCCAATGCCCAGCAAAGGGCACCAGATACCATAAATCAGTGAACAGTAAATAAGAAAGCATCAGCCTAATGGAATCATTTGATTTCCAGAGGATTTTCAGAAGCAGTTTTTCATGCATGGTATAGGTAACCAAGTGTATTTTTCTCTGATAATGTGCACCATTGAACTCCTTAGTCACAGGAAGATAAAGTGCTGCTTGTGAATGTAGTTTCTGTCACTCTGAGCTCAATGTGAGGTCTAGCTCCATCTCGCATCTCTATTTTGCTTCTGTGCCCATTTTTCTCTGCTTATTTCCCCCTCTACTTACAAAGGCTCATCTGCTTTGTTTTATGTAACAACTGTCTCCACTAAAAATGGTATTTTAGAAGTGTATTTTGTTTAGTTTTGGTTTGGTTTTGTCTTAATTGGGAAGAAATATCTTTGTATGAATCCATATTTCCTTTCTCCAGACAGTTTTTGTCCTGTAGAGGCGAGGATTCTAGAAAAGCAGAGGTTGGGTTTTTATACAAAGCCATGTAGTTGGCAGCACCAAACTTGAAAATCCAAATACATACTGTCTCTTGCCTTAACAAACCAGTTTCACAGCAGAGGTGTGTCCTTTCCTAGGACTGTAATAGATATTCTTGCTCTAATCACTGCTCTGTAAAAGCAAGCAGGGCACAATCTGTAGGAACACGAAAGCACGTCAGTGTTGAGTACAAGTGTAGCATCAAACTAAAATGTCAGGAAGATGTATTAAAGCATCTGCAACAGATTTCTAACAAAACAAATCTAATTTCTGGTTTCCAGTTCTATAAAATCTTTGGAAAAAGTTGCTACTCCTCAGCTCCATCAGTCTAATAGGAGATCTGTCTCCAAACTTTGCTTTGCTGTAAGAAAACAACAGTTTGCATCCCAGGCTGAAACACAGTCCTTCAAACACACATTGTGACTGGCTGTGCTTGCTTCATAGCTAATACTGCAAATTAATGACACTGCTTTTAATAGGGAGCAGATTAACACTGAATTAATGACATTAATATGCTCATGACCAGTAGAAAGACACTTATTTTCTTGTAAGACTCCAAATGAAAACTGATATTTAGGAAATGGACAACAGTTAATCAAAGATGATGAGCATTTGTATTGGGTTTCATGTGCAGATTGCCGTGGTGATTTATGCTGTTGAAATTACATCTGGAAGATCACTCAACACCCCTAAAAGCTAGGCTCTTTGTTGGTATAATTGAAAGGTATTTAGGAAATCTTAGCAGCCTCAGAGTAGCATATTGATGGCAATGACCTGTGCAGGAAGAGAGCTGGTGAGACTGCACTGGACTCACTGATGGAGCTCATAGTTGGCAGGTAATGTTTCTTGAATTTTTAAGGGTTGTTTAAAATCTACTATCTCATGTAGTAAGATACTGTAGATTTGTGTTGGTATTTTTGTTGCCAAATATTTTTCTTTGTCCCAGTCCTGTTTACACTGACAAATTTCATGTTAGTAGGCTGGCAGTGAATGGGGATGGAGGACAAGTCACTTATTTATGTTTCCTTAAAGTGCAGTGAAGAATCCTTGCTCTGCAGGATGCAAAGACACAGCAAAACCATTCCAGTCAATATCCTTCGTGCTCAAAATGTATTTTTCCAGTATGATCATAGCCTGATGATCTTCAGTATCTGTAGTGAAGCAATGATGTACATGAGAATGCAGTTATGTTGTTTTGGGGGGGGATGAGGAGAGGAGAACAGGAGAAGCAGCAGGGATCTCATACCAGAAATTTGGAATTATTTCATGGACACTAAAGCAATGAGAAAAGGGAAAAACAAACAGCAAACCATTTTAAGATTTTGAAGAGAAATTTTCATAAGGCTTCATTAGATATGATTTAAAATTTACATTGAATAACCGTGCTACTGATGCTAAAGATGGTTTTCACCTCAAAATGTTTCTGGATAATCTTACATGTGCTTTTTCACAGTCAGATTATATGTTCAATATATAAATACCCACAGTATGTAATTAACTAGAACCTAGTTCGAAGATGTGAATTTTCCAGAGACTCAGCCCTCACAATATACACAGGAGTTAGATCAGACTTCTCTGGAGTGGGGAGTTCTCTGACCTGCTGCTGGTCAGATGGAGCTCTGCAGTAAAGGCCAGCTGAAGACTTGCATCTTGTAATGAGGGACAACACTTTGTATAAATCCAGGTAAAACTTTTGGGGAGAGGACGTGAGAAAGGAGGAAAAAGGATCCCGTGTAGGGAGCACATCTCCCGAAGTTTCTCTGTCTTGGGGCTGGTCTGTTCACTGGGTCTGCTGCTGCTTCCCTCCACACCCCATCTTCTTTCCTAACCCTGGCAGCTCATCTAATAAATGACAGTCTCTCTCCATACAAACTGCCTTCTGTGTTCTTAGGTCATCTTGGACTTAACTGTATTAAGATCACCTAATGTTCATCTGGCCAGCAAAACAATATATCCCTTTCATGAAGCACAGTTGAGGTTCACTAACAAGACAGTGCAGAAGTTTGGGGTTTTTATGCCTGTCATAAGTATTTTACAGATGGAAACTTTTTCCTAATGGTGTGTAGTTCAAAAGAAGAGTGGGATTTTTTTGCTCATTTTCCATCTCTTGGAGTTTGTTGTTGGGTTTGTTTTGTTTTTTTTCTCCCCTCTTCTCTTACACCCATTAATGATTCACAATCCTTTCACATATAACAGCACTAACAGACAAACATGCTTCAGCCAACTCTTATTAGAATGTGTTGCTTCTGAACTCTTTCACCTGTTCTGAGCCTTCTTTTAAGTTCACCAGAAAGGTTTAAGGAAACACCTTCAATTTTAGTACTTTCATCTCTTGATCTCTGGATGCTGTTGATGAGGGAGCTGCTCTTCTCAGCTAGTGATTGCCAAAACCAGTCGTAGTAAGTTAAGACAAGAACTGCTTATGTATTGGTTGTGTTTCTTTGGCTCCAACACCCATCAGCTTTGAACATCTTATTAGAATGAAGTATCATTTAATGCTATTAAAGTCAGGTATTAACACACCCTTCTAGCAGCAAAGAAAATGCAAGGTACCTCCAGGATGTGCTTCCAATGAGCAGTTTACTCACTCCATCTTAACGGTGTGGAAATAGGAATAATCACTGAGGTACAAATGTGTATGTATTTAAGATGCTCCCAAAGATTTAGTGAGGGTACTTTCAGTTTTATTCTCTTTGAATCTGTAATATTTGTAGATTTCGGAAGATTAGAGAGTAGTTGTGAAGTTCAGTGTGAAGGTAACTGCCCCACAGTCTGGGAAGCCAGGTCTTCGTGGTTACCCTTTTGGAGGCTAACCAAATCTCTCCTGGCCTTCCTTTAAGGGTTACTATGCACATTGACATTGTCAGCACCTCAAACAGAATTCAAAAGGACATCTGCAGGAAAATAGAAGGTTTTGGTGATGGTACCTGATGATTTTTCAATCGAGAGGGTATTATTAACACAGTGGAAGTCATAGTCAGTAGGCAGATAGAACAAGTCGCTGTTGTAGTGTGGTGTGTTCCCCCTGGTTTCCACCTAAACAAGTTTTCCAGGATTGGCAACAGGTTCTCATTTTGTTTTCTGTTTTCTAGCACGAGGCTTATCTGGCCTCCATCCCCCTCTGTGAAGAGCAGACAGAAATCTCCCCCAGCTCTGACTTCCCAGCAGGTCTCCCCAGGCTGTAGTGAGGCCTGCACAGCGCTAGATAAGAAAAGAGAGTACTTCAAACAGCTCGGCATTAATCAGCCAGCAAGGCTTCAAGCTCAGTGTTGGAGCAAAGGAATGCAGTTCAGAGGCTCGCTTACATTAAATGAAATTAAACGAGACAGACTCACTTAATTCTTGCTTTTAAAAAGCTCTTGAAGTGCTGTTTTAAACTAGTTATTCTGTGATGCCACTGAGCGAGGAGGTTAATCTGGCTCATCGGAGAGGGAAAGCAGCAGACCCCGTGGGATTCTTCTGGAGAATTGCTGGGCTGGCCTCTAAAACAATTTCCTTCTATCTTATTCATACCTTTTTGGTCTAGACCATTGCATCATCTGTTACCTTTAACTAGGATACTCGGCTTCTCCTTTAGCATCACTGTTAGGGCAATCCTTGTGAGGAAGGTAGATGGCAGCTTAATTGTTGTGTGAGGCAACACAGGGCCTTCTGCTTTGCACCCGAGAGCTACCCTTGTGTGACTCAAAGGCAGTGTTAGCTTGTGACCTTAAGGGCAGTGAAGGAGCTGCCAGTGAAATGTTCTCTGTAATACCCTCTGCGTGGTCCCGGGGAGGGACACTGGGGAATTTGAGAAAATCAGTATAGAAAGCTGAGCAAAAATTCATCCTTTATCTGTTCTTCTCATTTTACAAGTTTGGAAAACCAGAGCAAAGTCCATATGCTCCGTGGTATGTTCATCATACAAGGTTTTTAAAACCCACATGGATGGCAAGGAGCAAGTGGAGTCTGAAGTCTAAACAGAATGTGCCTAGGAAAATTCTGTAGTTATAGGAACTATTAAAAAAAATGGTTCCATATTAAGTAACTCTTTCCTAATTTAGGTGATTAGCCAATCAGAGCGATACATTTATGCTAATGATAGGGCTAATAGCGAATTCCCAGTTGGGGCTTAAATCCATGGCTGTAAACTCTGAAGCATCTGTTCTGATGATTAAACTGTTTACTCTGTATATATCTGATACTACCTCTGTCACCCAAACCACTGATAACTGTAGATCCTTCACCTGAGGCAAAAAGTAAGAAGCTAAGAAGACAAACTCTGAATATGTATATATTTTTGTCATTGTGTTCTTCAAACTATGCGGCAGCAAACCCAGGTCTGCAGTGCTTAGAACTGTTTCCTGTGCTCCAGCAGAAACAAAGGTCACCTACCAAAGCTATGAAGGCTCCTACTGAGCACTGGAGCCTTTCTGGAGCTCGTGGGTATACTTACCACTGCTGTATGTATTTGCATTTCTAAAATAATAGCTTTAAATTATAGGCTGACAAATAGTCAGGGGGTTTGTGGAGATGGAAGAAAGGTCAGTAGGATGCTGGAGGAGTCCTATGTGAGTGAGGGAAGAGGGCTTTCAGTAAGCGATTGACAGCAGACTTCTATGGTCCCTACCTTACCACAGAAACACTTTAGAAATTAAGATAATTGAATATTTATAACTCTCTGAAATTAAAACAACACTTTGTATCTGCTTGAGGGCCAAATCTAGATCTTGTCCTTTCATCTGTCTCTTTCTTCTAGTTAATATAATATATGTAATATTATTTTTTAAATGAAGCTATATAAAATAGGATTATATAGAAGATTATATATAATACAATTTCCCACGTCTCCTGAAGATCTATGCAATTCACTTCAACTGTGTTTACTGCCATGTGTATTATGGAGTGGGATGGGTTGGTTCAGTCTACATTTAAAGCAGGCAGTTGTTAATTTTCAGTGCAGATGCCTTTTTTGGAGAGCATTAGGTCACTGTCCCACTCTGACGTCTCGTTTTCAGATGAGCTACTGAAATAAGGCAGTGTTGCAAGAAAAATGGAATGCTCTGTTAGCAGGAAAAAATTTGTCCTCAGAATGTGCTTTAATTTATGCTAATACCTTTTTTGTTTAAGCGATGAACTGAAAGATGGAAATAATCCATTTAAAAAAAAAAAAACCTGAAAGTTAAATGGCCTTTACTTTTCTAAGGGAAAAACAGGTACTTTCCAAGCGTGTCCTCCCCATATCTCCCCTACAGGAGAGGAGCGGGCTATTATATTATGGTTTGGTTTGTCTACACAGCATTAAAAGACCCTTGAGAGTGGGACTGAGTATAAGATACCTGCTGTAAGGCCGTCTTCTCCACTTCATCCTGAACGGCCTGTTAGCATCTGGGCTCCAAGTAAACAATAGTAACTTTATTTATTATCTTTATTCCAAAGACAAAGTTTAAAGGGAATAAAGGCTCATCAGAAGGATTGAGGGTTGAAAAGGCTGATGGAGGACCACAAAGTGATTTGCTTGCCTATTTTGCAGATGAGAGAAACAAATTTTTATTCTTCTCTCCTCTCCTATTTCCCCCCCTCCTTATTTCACGTTCAGTCATCTGTTCTGCAGTGTGCACTTGTCTTTAGCAAAGAGAAGCCCACCAGCTATTGCCAATTCCAGTCTTCTGGGAGAGGCTCTTGCGGTGGGCAGCTGTCTTCCCAAAGACAGCTAAAACCTCTTACTTTGCTGTTCTGAAGGCTTCAAGCTTGAGTTTGTCCCAGAAACCAATCACCCAGTTGTCACTCAGCGTGCTATCACCATATGCTAACCTGCTGGGAAGCTGCCTGCAAAGCAAAGCCAACGTGACTGCCCGCTCTCCCGGGCAGGGCTGCGTGGGTGCGATGTGCAGCCGTGCAGGGGGGGTCCCTGTGGATGCAGGGCAGCAGAGTTAGCCTGGAACCATCCCAGTGTCGAACGGCAGGAAGAGTTTGGTATTCACACATGCTGTGTGAAACCTGGCAGCGCTCAGCACTCTCCATTTTTACTTGCAGAGGATCTGAAGCCCCATAGGTCATTTAAAAAAAAAAACCACCAAAAGAACCACAAATAAAAGAAGCTGGGGGGTGTGTGTTGCTGCAGTCAGTCCAGTAATGTCAGCACGTGAGTGGAAACACTGATTTATTCACATCTAGCCATTCTCATTTTCAGCAACTGGGATGAGCTACATCTGGAGGCAGAAACATGATAAAGAGTCCCCAGATACTGATAGTCTTTGAGAGCAGAAAGTATTTTAGAGCATTTAAATGACATTTTTTTTTTCAAAGTTGTTAGCTACTAAATCAGCTTATTAGGCATGCTTCAAAACTCCCCTGGGAATCATCCTTCTTTCTTTTTCTTTTTTTAAGACACAAATCTTTCTTTTAAAAAAAAAAATACATAAACACAAGCAAATAGCAACAGATTTCCACAGTTACATTTTGCAGTTCCCTTGTGTCTCATTGAGGACACTTAATTTAGTGGCACTATTCACATCAGTGAGGAAAGAACAATAATGGAAAGAAAGTGTGAAAACACCACTTAGGCTTCTGTGTGGAAACTGAAGGGCAAGTCTCCCAAGGCTCCGTATGGAAACGGAAAGCTTTGCCGCTTCCTGTTGGATCCAGAATTGCTCCTTGTATAATTTATTTTATTTTTCCCAAAGACAGGGCCAGTAAGAAGCATTCTTCCTCTGTGACTTGAGAAATAAGACGGCAAAATAATATCCCCTTTCACTGTGTATGAGTGACGTGGGTCAGGACAGACATCTGGGCTCGTGTCCGTAGGCACCAGCCAGCCTGCCTGGGAACGGCGTTCCTGAAGGAATGCCCAAACAGGTACATGGAACATCTTCTGTGTTGCCCTTACAGCCCTCAGAGCAGTCCGTTCCCTACCTGCTTTCTTTCCTTCTGAGCTCAGAGTAGCATTATTGGTATTGCTCAAAAGGTCTTGCACCCTGATGCCCAGAGAAACAAAAGGGTCAGGGCACTCTTCTCGGACAGGTTGTAGCTAGGAGATAGGGAGGGGTTTGTTGCTGTTGACCTGATTGGGATTTTTAAATAATGAATGGAACTAAAATCTCATCCCTGAATGGGATTTGCATGAGTGACTGAGGAAAGAATAACAGAATCCCATAATCCATTGGAGCTGGAGATCACCTAGTGTAACTCCCCCCAGGTAGTTTGCCTAGAGCGCGTTACAGAGGATCGCATCCAGGGGAACACTGCTGTTTGGAACTCCTACAATGGAGGTCTGAGGCTACAGCCGGGTGAGGAAAATAGACTGAAGCCTAACTGATGTCAGCTGCATTGTCCTGAAAGGATGGCTTCAGCAGCAGCAGCAGCAGAAAGGGCCCGGAAGGGAAGGGAAAAGGCAAGCACAGGGGTGGTCTTGGACACCAGAAGAGACTGATGTCACTCAGTTCACCCTCTGCATTTGGAAATCTGGTCTTCTTTCAGGCAGTGGAGTGGAAATGTGCTTTTTCACATAGCACCAGGATATAAACCCATACAGAGCTGTAAAAATGCATAGAAATCCTGAATGACAGGAATTTTGAAGGAAAATTTGCAGTGAAAGCAGTCATTTAATTGAACAGAGGTTGAGTAGGTAGGAGCTTTTCATTTACTTTTCTAAACCTCTACTTTGAAAAGGCATATAGCTGTTGCCTGTCAACTAAATTGGCCCGGTGTTCTGACGCCCCGTGTTTTTATGCACCAGCGGAGCAGAAATGAAAGCTGTCAATAATAAGCTTGGCCATACAGGTGTCCACCCACTTACATTCTAATCTTTATAAAAACCTATTCCATACTTCACTGCTGAGGGGTGAAACTAGTGACAGAGAATGTATGAGCCTTCCAGAGCCTCTGTGCTGCAATCTCACACTTCCTCTTATCAGGGAAGAAATTCTGTTTTGTTTTATATTCTAAGAAGAGAGGAAAAAAAATGCCCAGACACTAAACATGTTCAGTGTTCCTGTCAGTGCCAGACTTCTGCACTGGAGGACTTTGTGTGACAAGAAATCAAAAGCAACTGTTCTCTGACAGGCCTGCCTGTCTTTCAATCTGCTCCAATAAAAGAGAAAAGACGAAAATGTGGCAACTTGTGCAAGCATGCAAACGCTGCAGGGCATTGCCAGGCAGCTGCTGCCTGCCTTGCCACAGCAGCACCAAGCTCAGGGCTAACCAGCACTGCCCGTGCTGCTTCAGGGATGGTATCTGCACTGCAAACACGGGACCTTGCTGCTTCACTGCTGTCCAAAGGGCCTTGCTTGTGTTCTCCCAGGATCAGGTGGCAGCATGCGAACAACACCCCAGAGGAGCTAGGATCTGACTGACAAGTGTTCCACGGGGTATGAAACACACCTTCCCTCCATAAAGCACCAGAGCTTTCATCTACTGAACCTTCCTAGGAAAGAAATAGGTATTTGCAAATGTAATTACTGCGCTTTTTTAGTGGTTATTGGGTTGTTATTTGCATCAAGCAAACTTGAAGTACCTCACGCATCTCATTTTCACGTGTTTAATGTTGGCATTTGTGGCCCTTGGAGGGCAAGTGAAGTGCTCCCAGCTTCCCGTGGAAGCCTTCCTTCCTTTCAGGAGAATTTCCAGTTCTAAAGTGATGCTGGATTTCAGACTTCAAAATGATAAAACTGTGACTGAAGGTAAACAAAAAGAGAGGGTTTCAGTCTTCATTTAGGACATATGTGAGCTGTGTTTATTGGTCAAACTCCAGACTGTTAATGCTTTTTTTTGGCGATAAGAACCTCAGCCTCCTACCTTCAGTTATCCCAAAAGAATATTCTTTTTTTCTTCTTTTAAAGGATGTAGGAGCACAAAATAATTTTTATTGGGGGACTTAATTATTTTAAGAGAATATCTTGCATTCCTGCATTGTCCCTACCCTAGGCGTGCTTTGCAGAGGTGGGAGAGAGCTCTGTGCCTGGTCCTGCACGTGTAAGAGTACAGGGATGGACACAGTTGCCCTGGCACAAATTCCTCCAGCTATTTCACAGTATCTCTGCAACCGGAGGTTTAAACAAATAATTACCCGACTGAATGAGGCCTTTTGACTGGGTGTCTTAATGTTTTATGTTTATATTTTTTTAGGAATGACTTTGGCAAATTATCTTGTTAAATTCCATGACATTCATGCTGGCAACTGGTTTGATCACCTGCGAGTGACTGTTAGTCCAGCACATGCTCACACTCGTGCCACGCATTCACCGTGGAGCTTGTTCTAGTTAAGATCCTATTAGCTGAATTACTTTGCAGCAAATTATAAACATCACTGTGATTACAGGGACCAAACGTCTCCCTATTAATTTCTGCAGAACAGGAGCTCTGAGCATCAAAGGCACCATTGCAATTACCCTGGAATGGGGTTGCTGCACTGTATTGACAGGCAGCACTATGGCTAGCAGAGGTGTGAATACCTGCTCTCGGGGGGAGGCCCAACACAGCATCACACATCTCCAGCATCACACATCATCTAACTGGAAGGACTGGTAATTTAAGCTCGCTTCGAAGTAAATGAAATCAGACAAATGGTGGGGTGGATTTCACAACTCATTAGGATGCTCCTCATTCATAATTTGCTCCATGTATGTAAGCACCTCTTAAAGTGTTTTCACCGATGTACAGGGAAAACTCTTCCCTGCTGAGGCAGATGTGTGCAGCCCCACTGGAAACGCTGGCAGTTGGGACAGTGACATCCAAGGGCTGAACTCGGCCTGACGTGTAAAAACTGACACAACTACACCTGGGATAGAAGTGTGAGGAATACAAAACGCACCACTGTAGTAATTCCATCTTGCTTTTTCTGCTTCTCTACTGTCAGGGTACCTGCTGGAGTGAGAAACTTCTTGGCACAGAGCAGATAAATAATGTTGTTCTCATAAACGAGCTGTTCAGAGTGCCCTGGTACGTTACTCTTTGTATTGCGGTGACGTTCGGCTACGGTCGCTGGATGTTCATACAGCCAGTGTTAGCTTGGTGTCTCTGGAGTCAAATCTGAGGAAAAAGTGAAAGTGCTACCCTAGCAGGAGGACAAGGCCGGGGATATCAGTGTCCCCCATCGTGCAGAGGGTTAGTAATCTGTGCCAGGCCTTTTCTAGATCCTCTTTTAGAAAATGTGGTTAAAAATCTGATGTCAGCAACAGCATTTCTGCCAAACCTCCTTCAGTCCTTTCATCCTTTCCAAGATGAGAAACTCTTTTGTTAGCAACTCCACCCAAACTTTCACCCAAACCCTGTCAAAGGTCTGGGAAGCCTGCCATGTGAGCAAAGGCTGAGAAAACTCAGTTCAGCTTTGACAAAAGAAGGCTTTGGAGACCCCTTATCACCATGTTCCAGTATTTAAAGGGTGGCTACAAAGGAGACAGAGCCTTCTTTTTTACAAGGAGTGGAAAACAAGAAGGGCAGTGGGTGCAAGTTCCTCCTGGGGAGCTTTTGATGGAACATGAGAGAAAAAGTTTTCACAAAGAGAACAATCAGTCATTGGAATAATCTGCCCAGGGAAGTGATGGATTCCCCACCACTGGACACTCCTAAGCTTTGCCTGGATGGAGTGCTGGGCCATCTTGTCCAGGCTCGGCTTTAGCTAAGAAAGGTTGGACCAGGTGATGTTGGAGGTCCCTTTCAACCTTGTATTCTGTGATTCTGATGTTAGTCGTGGTCCATCCCTGTATCACTCACCCACTTGTTCTTTAATTTGCTGTAATCTCCTTCTTTAAATGTGCTTATTTTTCAGATCTTGAATCAGGGAGCTGCTCGTTGCAGATCCATGATTAGAGAGCTCTATATTGTCCAAGTAGGAATGCAGGGGGAAAAAACATGGATAGCTATGAATTTTATCACTCTGTTACTGTATAGTTATTTAACTTTTTATGAAATCGTAATTTTGAGAACAGTGTTTCACTTCTCCTGTAAGTCAGCAAGCATGATAATTTTCACAAAGGCATTTGAAGTGGAGCAGATTATAACCTATCAGTAACAGCAACTGTTATCTGCTGGGTTTTATCATCAGGAAAATTGCAGAAGGGTTAAAAGAAGAAGAAAAAAAAAATCCTCCAGCCCTGATAGAAGCAAGCACAGATATGCAGCAAATGAGTGTAACATGTTTCTGTTTAGTCTTAGATCAGTTACTGTACAGAATTGGTGTTTTAACTCCCATTTGTACTTCTGCTGCTAAGTGAATACCTTAGATGGAGCACTTTGCATGTGGCAGCCACCTTCAAGGACAAACACAAAGGCTTCTCGTAGGTCTCGGCACGTTTGATGTCATGCTGCAGAAAGCATCAGGAAATTGTGAAGGAATAAATAACTTGAGCCCCATCATTATGATAGTTAATGGCTTTAGGGATGGCACTAAAGCAGACAATATGGTCAGAATGAAGTCTCCATCTGTGTCGGTGCTGTCAAGGGAAATAGTTCTACATCATTTCTCATCTCTCTTTTGGTCCCTGTGACAAGTAGCCCATGAGGTGTTCAGGCTCTGCACTGAGCTGACTAATGAAAGATGATAGGATGGGAATTGATAAGTGAATTTACCTTGACTGTAAACACTGCAACGTCAGCTGGCAACTCCTCCTCTTACCCCTTTTATATCTCGTTTTAGTACGATGCCCCTGCAAACCTTCCCACGTAACTCTGCGACGTTGTGTTCACAGTGATTTAGGAGTGATCAGAGAGGCAAGCAAAATAACAGAGAGAGCGGGGCTAAATTAATGGGCTGTCAAAAAAGTATTCTCACTTGGAAGGATTTCAGGCTTCTCTCAGATCTGATGCTAACCCAGAAAAAATCTTGACAAAACTGAATTCTATTAATTTTCAATATGAAAGTTGGGAGTTCCTGTATTGAAAGTTTTGCAGTATATGCTTAGCTCACAGCTAGACTATTTCTGCTCCTTCCCCAAGCTGGGGACAGGCAAACCTTAATGCAGTTCTGATGCCTGATCCTGGAGAGGGGTCAAGAAGGTTACTCGTGTGAGTGAAGTCATACACATGCTTAAATGTGAGCACAGTGGGAGCCACAGTTTAATGACCTGGTTCACTCAGAGAGAACTTTGAATGCTCATTTGAAACAGTCTGAGCTGTCTGGAAAAAAAAAAAAAAAAAAAAAAGCACAGCAAATTAAACAAACGTCTCTTGACAAGCAGCCTCTGCCTCCCAGCCTCAGCAAGGATGCGTCCCCTCCATGCTCTGCAATAGTCAGGCTCTGAGCCAATGTCAGGAAACCAAAACAAAGAGCCCATGTCCTCCTGAACCCTTAAGCTTGGTTATTTGGGTAAACTCTGACTGGGTGCTTAACAGTTTGGAAATTGGGCGTAATTCTGGAGCAGCCCTCGTCCCTCACTCTGTTCACCCAGCCTTGGCTCCTGGGTGGAGTGAGCTGCTGTCCAGGGTGGCTCTGGAGGGCACAGGGGAAGCCAGCTGAGACTTGCTAGGTGCAGATCATCTCGTAGCACAAAGTGAGGGGAGTTTTATCAGACTCGTTTTATCAAACAAGTATCAGCTTCTAAAGGTTCGTAAATAGAGATGTAAACCCATTCACCTACTTGAGCTTGGTCACCTGTTTGAACCTGGTGTTAAAAGGTGTCTGGTTTGGCTTTTGTTCCATGAAGAAGTTACTAAATATGAGGAAGACAAAATGCTGAGGTTAGAACTGATGTTCTCTTATTTGTTTGCCGTTGGTGTGGAAGGGAGAAATCGAGAACAGAACAAAGAGAGCTATAAACTTGAATGCTTAAATTGCTCAGACTGCATCACATCATTTCCTGGGATCAGATCACATTAGCTCAAGTTTTTCAGGTAAAGAACCAAAGCTAGATCTTTGGGATAAGTTTGAGGGGTTTTTCTTTACTTCAGTAGTGAAAATTAAAAATGGGGGAAAAGAAGTCCTGAACTTACTTTAATGGAGGAAAAAAATATATTTTTTGGGAGGGGAAGCAGTTCTTTGGAAAATGTTCAAATAGGAGCCTTCAGATTCAAAGAGGTTTTTCCCTTTTTTTGGGGGGTGGGGAGAGTTGGAGATGCATGCATATGTTCTGAATTCCTGGACTAGGGCTTGTGACAAGTTATTAGTTCTCTCTAAATGAAAATCAGCTCCTTGACTCCACAAACAGAAAAAAAGAGTAGCCATTTATAGCCTCCCAAACTTTGTACTTTTGGAAGAATAAATCGGTCCTCCCACAGATGTCAAAACAATGGGGTGTGAGGGAATTATGTGAAGTTTGCTGGATAATAAAGACACACAGTCACCCAAAGACACAGTCACCTAAGGGTGGGGAATTGGTTTTCACACTTACACAGACGGTTTGGCTGACCACAACTGTGCACTGAAGTAATTCGGGAATATAGGTGGGGTTTAGTCCTCTCTCTAAAAGGAATCAGGCTCTAAGTAGTTCCTCAGATGAGCCTTTTGTAAAGTCAGGTTTTAAATATTCGGTGTGAGGCCATAGAGGTGAAAATTGCCTCGATCTTAATCTGTGGAGCAGTAGAAATTCAGTGGTTTCCCCTTGTGAAACAGCATCACAAAGCTATCTTGATTTTTTTTTTCTCTTAATTTTAAAGAGATACTTATAAATAATCAATACGTAACCTAGATAAAGATTCTCGTAGCACATATCTCAGTTTATGAACAAGATAACCTACTCCTGCTGTGAAGGATTTCCCCTGAACTGTAGTGTTCTGGCTATTGAAAAAATGGGAGGCCAGGCAATGGCAACCGACCTCACTGTAAGGTGTGCACAAGCATTAAATAAACATAATCCATGTGCATTTGTTTAGTTACTCTGTGGTGGTGGGAATATTTTTTGTTTGGATAATAAAAGCAGCAATATTTTTAGATGGGGGGGGGGGGGGGGAAGCCTTCATACAGTGATGCTGAAATTGATGAATACAGAAGCCTAAGTTGAGAGTGAAAGCCCCACCAGGGAAAACAAAATAAACCAAAACAGAAACCAAAGGAGTAAATATTAAAGGGAAGGCAATTGATTTTCCATAAGGTTAGGTTTTGCTTGTGATGAAAAAGTGTCTTTGAAATATACCAGAGAAAGGGAAGGGATCTGAGTGTTTCAGGGGGTTTTTTATTTATTTTTGTTGTTTTCTGACAGAGAACAGAACGGTTCTATTGTAGCTGTGTCAAAACAAGTGTGGAGAGATAATTTTATTTTCTGCTACTTAATGTTACTCTAGTGCGTGCTGAAAGATTTTTCTGTCGGTGGATATGGAAGTAGAAACACAGTGGATACTCACTTGACTTTTGTAAGGAAAAAACCCCACCTGATGAGATACTTTCCCTGTATCCTTTTTGGATATATCCAAAAAAAAATCTCATGTGTCTTGCCTTCCTGGTCCCTGTAATGTGTTCATTTGGGGAGCCAGCTTCTCTCTTAAGGTCATGGATTTAAAACCAAATTAAAATATTTTTTAAAATCCCAAACAAACACAAACAAAAAACAACAAAAAATACCCAAACAATCAAATCAACAAACAAAAAAGAACTCAGCCCTCCTACCCACCCCAGTCCTGGCAAAAGCAGCAAGCCCCTACCAAAAGTGGCAAGCAGCGAGCGGTCGCTGCCTGGGTTGCTTTGCCGGGTTGCGCGCTGCGTCGTGTGTGGGCTTTATTTGTTTTCAGTTTCGTGCCTAACAATTTCTTAGCCAAGCAACCTTGACAGTGTCCCTTTTACTTATTCATAGCAACTCGCAGAGATATCGCGGTTAATTTATTTGCATCCTTAAGCATTGCAGAGGCCTACAGCTTTTGCACAGAATCTTCCGCGTTGAACTTCAGAATAAAGCTTTGCTGTCTGTTGGGAGGGATGAGGTGATTGATTGATGGATTGGTGGGCCTGTAAGCCCAGGTACTCCTCTGAGAAGCTGCACTCACAGGACCTTAGTCTGGGTAAATAAACAGGTCAGTGAAGTCAGAAGTAGGTGGCTTTGCAGCATTCTTTGTGCAGGCAGCTGCCTGAGCACAGGCTTACCTCCCTGCAGCAGATGGGCAGTCCTTGGGACTGGACCACGACTTAACCGCGCACGCTTGGGAACAGAAAACAGCTTCTGCTGGCTTTGAAATGAGCTTGGGCTGACCAAGCTATTAAATGATAGCTAATACAAGATTCTGAGGAATAATTTGATTTATGAACTCATCAGGCATTATTTAGATGTAAGTTTTTTCCATTAGCATTTATATTTGTCAAGCATCTCTCGGCTTTTCATGTGTACTACAGACAGGTTCCATTTCTTTTTATAAGTGTCAGCCTTCGCTGGCATCGTGGTTAGGACTAATCTGGGACTCAGAATGACTCTTTGCATCTTCAGGTCCTCTATGAGCGCTCTGGAATCTTTGACTGAGTTGATCTGTGAGTTCCTTTTAGGCAGTGCCATAAAAAATGTAAAAGTCCTGCTGTGCTTAATTAAAAAAGAAGCATCAGTATCTCTTATGTCCAACTAATGGCATTTTCTTTTAAATTGGGAGGAAGATACAGCGGGGCTAGTCCAGATCCTCAGCAGATAATTTACATTTATTAAGAGTCTGGCATAGGGAGTCTGCCTATGGAATTATGATTACATTTATTTTTGTAGTTAATGCACACAGTTTGAATTGGGTACTTCAATCATTGCGCTGTGTTTCAGTAATGAACATCATCATTGATAACGATGAATTACAGCTTCGAGTAAAAGATAGGTACATTCATATCCTTCTTCAGGCTTTATTAAACTTTTCTGACATTTAGAAAATGCAGTTTGCTTTCCTACTGTTACGCATTAGAGCTGGAGGAGAACTCAAATGGGATATACTTGCACCGAGCGTAATCTTGATTTTGGGAGCAATATATTCAGGGAATCCATTTAGAAGGAAGTAATTCTCCTGAATGGCATCCTTCAAATGAAGGTGTGCCTGCCCTGTGCATCTCAAAGATCCAGCCTCCCTTTTCCTTCCTGTCACTGCCAGCAGTACTCATCTGCTGCGTTCCTAGAGCATGAAGCGTGCTCGGCTTTCGTTGGTGTTTGCCTGCTGTGCTCAGAGCTGATTCCATTTCATCGTGGAGCACTTTGGGAGGTAAGATGCTGTAGAAATAGAAACAAGTAGGGGAGTTTCTAAGTACTTGACCTATTCCCTGGGGTGTGCAGAGGCTCTCTAGACATTAGGAAATAATTCTTCATGGAAAGAGTAGTGAAATATTGGAATGGGCTGCCCAGGGAGGGGGTTGAGTCCCCATCCCTGGGTGTGTTTAAACATCGCTTGGATGTGGTGTTGGGGGACATGGTCTAGGGGTGAGCTTGTAGAGTAGGGCTAATGGTTGGACACGGTGATCCCAAGGGGCTTTTCCAACCTGAGCGATTCTGTGATTCTCTTAAGGCAAGCAACTGAGGGACCCCTGTGGCGTGGAAGATGCATTTTGAAGTTGATTATCACTCATAAAGGAGATTATCTCAGGTCAAAACTTAATTTGCTGAACTTTTCAGTTTCTCGTGGCCAAAATGCTTTCAGATGAGTGCTGTAAGCACAACTAGGAAGAGTCTAGGGGTTACTTCAGATTGTTTCAAGGCCCCCACCTGATCACAAGGTCAAGAAATCACAAGATCATCAGGCTATATTCGCTGTCCTTTTTGAACCAAAGGGTCTGTATCTATGAAAAGATGATGTGGGTACTAGCAAATTAAACCATCTACTGACACAAAGAGCTAAATGAATCTTAAGAAGTCATCTAGTTTACTGCCTCAGATTAAGGTCAGGAGCTTGTCAGATGCTGACAGGTCTTGTCCAACACTTTATTTAAAATACAAGCTAATGGAGGCTCTATCCTTCTCAGATGCAACTCTTCTATTGGTTCACTGTCCTTGTCTGCAAAAAGCTTTCCTGGAGATGTACTTCTGTCTTACTCTCTGCACTGGAAGCTCATGTTGCACCCTGTTCTGTCCCTCGCAGGTATCAAATCTCTTCCCTTTTGTTTTTCACACTACTCCTTCATGGTCTGTTACCATTCTTCCTTTCAGGCTTTGCTTTCCTAGACCAAAAGCTGGTTCTTTCAGCTCTGCCACGTGGGTTCACGAAGCCTTTGAATGCTTCGGTTGCTCTTCTCTAGGCCACGTTCTGTGTACGTGCTTCTTCCTTGAGGAGTCTGCCCAAAGCCAGTGTTGAATTTAGTACTGCTGGACCTGGATGGTGTAATTAAGTAGTCTGAAGTTTCTTGCAGCTTTTTGCATTCACGCAGCCAGTGGTGGTCTCTGTGTCATGCCATGGCCTGACAGTGTTGATTTAGGTTCAGCTTGTACCACGCTGTACTGCTGCTTCCTTGCTTCTCCCCCACAGCTGATCTTTTCTGCCCGACGAGATCTTTAGATGGTCCTGTTTAAAGTGTGTTCTGGCTTCTCCCAGGCCATTTCTCTGGTTTCCCAGCAATGCAGATCCTCTCCTCTAGCACGGAGCCTTTATTGTGGCTCTGTGTGCAAGCCTACTGTTCCACCCTTGTGTTATTTAAAAGAAGATGAGAAACAAGCCTTCAGAGTTTGGCAGCGATAGGCTGAGCAGGTGAGGCTGGCTGGGGAGTGCCAGTGGCAGCTCAGCCTGCCAGCCTGTTGGAGAGGCTGGCTGGGTCGGCTGCTGCGAGCGTGGGCAGACGGGAAGCAGCCAAGTGTGCAAGCCCTGTCTGCCCGTGCGACTGCAGGCTGATGGTATGGAAAACAGCATGGAAAAGAGACAGCGAGGAGCTATTTATGGGGTTTGGGGAGGATTGAGGTGATTACCAAATTGAGTCTTACTAGGGTAATAATAATGAAAAGAAATAATAGTTTGCTCTTGTTTGGTCATGAAATTAATTAGCCCCCTGAAAAGTACAGGGTGGAAGAGGGTTAGCAGTGAGATGCTGAACTGTAAGGATATGCTGTGAATTACAGTGGAAGTCAATTTTACTGAAAAGAAATTATTGAGGCAGTCATTTTTTAAGGCAATGGACTTAGTCATAACTGCAGTTCACTTGTTAATTAAAATAAATTCAATTAAAACTAAAATTTTATATTACCACAGTTTAAAAGGTATTCTTTTCTAGTTTCTGTGGCGTTTCTCCGGATTTGCATGAGGAAGAGTATCTGCTGGTGTTTTCTTTTTCCACTCTGTGACAATGAATACTGCAACTTGTCAAATGTTGAAAACATGAGTGAAGAAGTGGTTGCTAATATGCAAATCAACCAACACTATTAACAGTGAATTAGGGAAGAAATAGCACCTTTGTAAAGCTGATCCTATCAATCAGAACCAAAAAGATCTTTTGCTTGTCTCGTGAAGCATACGTGAGGTTTGCTGTGGAGTTTTGACATATGCCCTCAGTGAGGGGCATCCCTCGGTTGGTCTGGCCAAACTGACCCAGTTTTCTCCTGCTCTCTTCCCAGCTCTCCTAGTCCTCCTTGGAGGAGGAGGGGAGGAAGCCCCTGGCAGTGCTGGCTGCCTGAAATGCTGGCACATCATGCAGCCCGGGTGAGAACAGGCTGCACTGGTGCAGACTGGTGCTCTGTTCCACCTAGGAAGCAGTCTCCAGCAGTTGCCATCAGTGACTAGGGAAAGGTAATAAGATTCTCTCCAAATCTCCAGCTGTGCTCAGCTCAGAAATCTCCTGACCCCATCGTTGCTTAATTAATAGTCTGCTGTGGATCTTTATTCTCATTACCTCTCCAGTCTTCCTCTGAGCTTTATGAATTGCACCCCCACTGTCCTTTGTCACAGAGATCATCTACTTGATGCACAGAACCACCTCCTTCTGCCTGTTGTGAGTCTGGTTCCTGCTGCCTTACTGGATAGCCTGTATTTTATCCCAAACCTTATGGATATCTATATCCCCACATCAACATCATCTTTCCTGACAGGACAATCCTCATTCATGACTCATATGGAAGCTTTTCATTACGTGTGATGTAATAGTTTTAAGTAGAGTGTATCAGCTGGATCTGTCTTCTCCACATGGTCATAAACCTGTTCAGAGAACTCTCAAGAGGTTTGTAAGGTGGGATTTCCATTTAGAGAAGCCATAATAAGTTTTCCAAAGTTTACTGAATTTATCCAAGAGAGTATTTTGTCATGGCACTACAGTACTGCAGTGATTGTTTTCCTGTCACTGGGTTTCTGATCTGCTCAGTAAATCAGTGTCTTCATTCAGAAACAGGCATTCCACTCCCCCATTGCATTTCCAGCCTTCTGCCATTTGGGTGGTAGGTGTGTTCACCTTCGTGCTGATTCTTTTCCTGGTTCTCCTTAAGTGTCCCTCCATTTGTTTTTCACTTTATTTTTACTTTCATTCCAACTTCTGACCTATCTTGATTTAGAGATGATGCCATCCCAAATCATATGCTCTTATGCATATGTCAGTCTTTCCTCATTGCTCAGTTTTAGTTCTCAGAACACCCTTCCTGGTTACAAGTGAGAGCAGTTTTGTTTCCTTATGGTTTAGTGTCTGTATCTTCTCTTTGGAGTCTTCCCCCCCTCTGTTTTTGTCCCCAATGTGCAGGTACGAGGTGAAAAGAAGCCTGACTAACGTAGAAACCAGGACACATAAATAAAAGAAAATGCAATATTAACTGCACAGTTTATTCAAATTGAGCATAACGAATGTGAAAAGTGTGCAGAAGTAATACCGTGGGTGTCTCAATTTCTGCTAATTCCAGCAAATTTACTGCAATCAGATAAGAGCCTTTAAAAAAGTAATAAAAAAAGTAAGCCACAAAGGTTCTGCTTGTGAAACTGTGGTTATCTCAGCATCTCTTAAGGCACGTATGCCCTAATTCAACAGGGTTCTTAAACTCCTGCTTAATTTAGGACTAGCTGATTTCAAGAGTATTCTCCTATGCACTTAAAATTAAAGGCATATTTAAGTATTTAGATGAATTGGGATCCTCCTGGGAAAAAAAAGCTGGGTAGAGGAATGAACTTTTAAGTGTCAGATAATGTGGTCAAGAAGCTTCCTTAAAACCATCAGAGCAATTGCTGCATGTCCCAGAAGATACCAGCAGATACCCATTTGCCCAAAGGAAAACCATGAAGGGAGCAACCTGTAGAACATAAGTTACTGCAAAGAAGTTATTGGAGCAAAGAAAGGTACTTTACCTTGTGAATTAGATGATGGAAGAGATACGTAAACTACTAATTAGTTTATATTGTAACTAATTATGCCTAGATGAAGAACAGACATACAGAAGGAATCGACAGGGATTGTAAGGCAGTGTCGTGGTAAATAACTCACATATGCAATTAAAAATAATAAACAACCAAGTACTGTATAGTGTGTACACAATGTGACGTACAAGGTCATCTCTGCTGGCAACTACAGGTGGAAAACCAACCAAAAACTCCTCTGTCACCTCTTTGAGTAGAGAAATACTGTAGTGCCTGTGCAGTGTGGCTTTGTGATTGTTCTGGATCACACAGAATCACCTGTCTGCTGGGGATCTTTGAAACGACCTCCAAATAGATGTGCTTGGGGAACGTGTTGGAAAGCAGCACACAAACAGGCAAACAACCCTCTCCCCCTCAATCCGTTATTTGCTTCAGCCGTGTAACCAAATTCATGGTTCAAACATTCCCTTAGTAATTACTGTAACGAGCAAAGTCCACTGCTGAACCTCGGTGGGACCCTGCTGGAAAGCAGGCAAGTGGTGAGTGCCTCCTGAACCCCTTGGGGGTTTTGCATCAGTACTTTTGCAGCACTCTCCTAAAGGACATAGTGGCAAGATGGAAACCTTCAGATAAGGTGCTTTCAACATGGATCTGGGTTTTATTCTTACACACTGTCTCTGTCTGTGAAATCCTGAACCTGTTGATACAGCACTCTGAGAAGATATCATCTGTACTTGTAATACGTTTTTCTTATGACCTCATGGGTGAAAGCAAGGTGTTTAAATTGTAGATTATTTTTTTCCTAGTAACTGTACATTTGTAACACCTTAGGAATTCGGGATATGCATTTTGGTATCTCTGAAACTAGACTATAAATTGGAGAGTCTGCTTCTGACCTTTTTCACTGTAATGTTAACATTGAGCAGGAGCCTGGAAAAAAATTGGAAGTAATTGTTGTTGTCATTATGGATACATAGTGCCAGTGGTTACTGTGGTTAGCTGAGAATACATTTCCCTCCTGCAGCAGTTGATTCGAATGCTTATCTGTCACTGTGTTACAGGAAGATGGAAAGGATGTCCTTTCAGATACTTACCTAAAGAAAGCACAGACCAGATGAATCAAAATGCTCTTGTGAGGTTTTTTCCAGTGGTGTCCAGTAGCCTGTGCCTGACCATCTCTGGGTGTAAAATAATGGTAAGCCATGGGAGGGACACCCAAACGCCAGCAGTAGGGAAGGTTTGTTGTGACAGATCTGGACGTGAAGATCAATCTGTCACTGTCGGGAGGGCGCTGGGACTGCCGGGGAGCACATCTCCGTGTCCGGGAGGGAGAGGTGGCTGCGGAGGGCATGTTTGGAAGATGGATGAATTGGGCTGGTTGTAAACCTCAGAGCTTTGCCTGAGTGACATTCATTAGTGGTTTGTGCTAATGATTGGCTCTTGCTCATTAGCAGTCGTTATCAGAGTGTCCAAACAGATGGTCCGTAGATGGTATCCCACATGAGCTGGTGCTGGGCAGCCCCGTGGAGTGCCTGCTGTGCCATCAGCACTGGTGGCTCTGGGCGGCACTGGTCTCAGTTGCTGAGGCTGAGGGGCTGGGCTCCAGCCCTCTGTGATAAGGGGAGCTGAAGCCACAGGGCCACCTTTTCCTTCCCCGTTTTTCAATGCTTATCATGGTGGTTTTGTGCTTCTGACCCCCTCCTCAAAATGAACACGAGGCAGTTCCTGTCCTGGCTCCACCGTACGTCGTCGTTCCAGCCAGGACTGCATCTTTTGACCTGCTTACACAGGTTTACCTGTACCCTTTCAGGGAGTTACACTACAGGTTTCCCTTTAACTCTTTGCAGTTTATATACATATAGATGTGTATAAATAATATATTTATATTATATAGCTGTGGCATGCAGTGGAGCAGTTTCAGCTTTAGTAACCAGGGTTGGTTAAACACTTAAGGAACTAGAAGCAAATGGATGTGCTCCAATTGTAGTGAGAGAGAGAAGTAGGATCCTGTTACCGTGAGAAATGGAGGCATGGGTGAGATAAGGATTTTAAATGTATAAGACCAGGAAAATTGGAAAAATAAGAATGTGGCAAAAATACTATCTCAATGATGAAAATGGACTGATGGGAATAAAAATTGGATGCTATATAGGAGAAGAAAGACGCAAGCGTTCGAATGAGTGCTAAAGCACTCTTTCCTCAGAAGTAAATTGCTGGGAAGATTGTATGGGAGTACTTGACACTTGGGCAAAGAAATTCAGGAACTGAAGCACCTTTTAGAGGACCTGGAAGAGAGGCTGGAAAGTAACAGAAGGTTATTCCAGCTCTTCATAAGCTGCTCAGTTCACGCAATTTCTGGCAGAGGTGAACTAGCTGCTCCCTGGGTTTAGAGGAGGGTGAGAGCACTGAGCTTCTAGCAACTTTACAGCAGAAGATGGGGACAAATCTGAAGTTCAGATGGCCCTGGAAAAGTTTGTTACAGCATTAATGCTTGACACGGTGCCCTTGCAGCAGCAGGGAATAGGGCTTGATGGCCCAAAAGCTCCCTTCTGGTTGCAGTTTTCTAAGCTCGCTCCTTAGAGCCTCAGCTGTATTTTTAAGAAACTGTACTTGCTGGCAAAGGGTACTGAGCGAGCTTTTAACACAGTTTAGGTAGCTCTCTTAAAGAAATAAATAAATAGCTGGCTGTGTTTGAATAGATGGAACCGAGAGCGTTTTATCCTGTTGCTATGTAACGCTGCCTTTGTGGATCTAGGGAAGGTTATGATGTTTCTGAGGAAACATCAACATTTTCATTATTTTTAGGAAACACAATACATCTGCAGAGCTGAATTCCTGCTCGGGCTTTTAGGATGTTTTCAGAAATGGCTATGGTTTGAAGTGAGAAATCTGTTTTGAGAAAGCCTTCTTGAAATTACAGAGAAGGGGAAATACAATCTGTATAGATGGTGGAAAATACATCTTAATGGAAATAGGGAGTAACCTGATATTCCGGGATGAAAACCAGCCTTTGATACACTGCCCATGAAGCCCAGTGATTTATACCCTCAACAGAAGTATTCTTAAGAAAATATCAAACTATTAAGTAGTTCATGCAAAAGTATTCATTTTACTGAAAAATACACTTTTCCTGTCCTAATGACTCACTGTTAGGAACAGAATCAGTATGATATTTATAAATAAAAGGCTGCTCTTACCCTGTGCATTAAAGACATTCCTAAGATTCCACAAACTTTACTGGATTTTAGCGCCAGTCCTTACCCAAATGTAAGTCAGAAGTACCTTCCTAAAAATCCCTAGCATTTTGCTAGTGTGAGACAAATGACAAGCTGTGAACTTGGTTTATGATGGAAGCCAGTCTTGGCTGCCCTGACTTCTTTAACTCTCTGGCTTCCACTGAAAACTTGGACTTAGTTCTGGTAGCTGTGTGTCTTACACTTGGCATATACCTGTATGCAGGCGATCTTAGAATCATAAAGATTGGAAAAGACCTCCAAGATCATCAAGTTCAACCACCTAGGCAACACTATCGTTACCACCAGAGCATGTGCTGAAGTGCTACACCTACATGGTTTTGAGCATCCCCAGCTCCTTTTCTGCCAGGCACCTTCCCAGCCACTCCTCCCCAAGCCTGTGGCGTTGCCTGGGGTTGTTGTGACCCAAGGGCAGCATCAAGCACTTGGCTTTGTTGAAGATCATACCATTGACCTTGGGCCATCGATCCAGTGCGTCCAGATCCCTCTGCAGATAATTATTCATTATAACTATTGCAAATAATTATTCATTTGCAAGGGGAATGTGGAACGAGGTATTATGAGAAGGACTCCATGTACGTGACCCTTCTCCATTTCTGCTACCGTGCAATGCTCATTCTCTGCAGGAATCCTTACCCCTTTCAGTCAAATGACTGCAGAAGCAGAGAGGTTTCCATGTCCCTGAATTACCCAGGGTGCTTCCTGTAATTGCGTGGGGTCTGGTTTGTCAGTGCAGGGCATTTTGACAGCACACTCCTGTCCAGCTGCTTCCTTCTCTCTATCTGCACGTCCTCCTTGCTCAGTGTTTGCACCATGAACAATGGAGTTTTAATCCAGAACGGGACAATTTCCCCTCTCACAACAAATCTGGTTAATGAAACATTGGTTAATTAACATTGGTTAATGAAATATACCTTTCTCCAAAGAATATCAGAGAAGAATCCCTTTTAATGTTGCCTTTGTTATAAGAGTCACAAAACAGGGGGGGTAAGAGGTAAGAACTCTTTCCTTGCTTTCAGTAGGAGGGATAAAGCCTTTTTAAAACAGATCCACAGGCTTACGGTATTATGGAAGTGTATCTGAAAATGTTACTGTAAAATGATTACACGAGTAGGTCGTTATTTGGCTGCACTGATCATTCCTGTGCTCTGGTGAGATTTTTTTTTTCACAGAAATAATATTTCTGGTCTCCCAGGGTGAGCAGGACACTGGCAATTTTTAATTTCAGTGATGGTGGCTTTTGTTCCATGGGGAGTTGTTTGGGAGTCTTGTGAAGGCAGGATTTATTACTTTATGTAATAGGCTTATCTCTTGTATAGACTGGATTGTTCCTGAGGCCTTGTAAACATAGGATTTTCCAAAGAAAATACATGGATGGCTGGAGAACAGTGTACTGACAAAATGCATACACACGGAACTGGAAGCAGTTTTGTAGTGGCTGTAACTGAAACACAGCTCTGATACCTGAGCACAAGTTTGGGATGTCTCCACACTAGCAGGAATTTAGTTTAGGACATTGTAAGGTCCTAGTCTGTCCCAGCCATCAGAGGAGAGGTAAGTGCCACCTTGGCTGTTCCTTCCCGTTCGGGTTCCCAGCTGAACTGCAGTTATCATGTGCTGAGGAAGAGATGCAGCTCGAAAGCTGGCCCAGCCAAAGGCACACTCGCTCTGAGGGGCATCTTCATGCACAAAACCAAGCCAGATCTTTCTTTGCCCTTCCTCTATGGTTGTATAGTAGAGGGAAAATGATGTATAACCAATGCTGCCTTCACCCTGTTGCCTACTGGTGGTTTATTAATTTAGAGCAGTCCCTGCCTTCCGTGGTATACATCTGAGGGCTGGTGGTCGTGAATTACGTGGACGGGTTTTCCTGTGAGTGAATGATTTCAGAGAAGTAATGGTGCAGGTAAATCAGGCATCGTGCAGCTACTGTGCTCTGAACCGATCCAGTCCTGTATGTTTTATACTCTTCCCTTTGGTCGGTGGCTCTTCTATTAGACTTTAATCTATTTCGGATTAAGCATTCAATTTTTCATGACTGAAACCCAAACGGCCATAAAGAAGCTGCTGTGAGATTCCATCCCATCTCTTACTGCTTGCTTTTAAATGAATGACCACTTACATTTAAGCAGAGGGCTTTTGAAGAATAAAGACCTCTTACAAGGCAAAGGGGCATTTTTAAACCGTGGCAAGTAAATGAGCTGCCTGGTAGTGCAGGCAACACGACTGCTCTGTGCTGTCACCCGTGTTCTGTGAGCACCTAATGGATAAACAGCCAGCCCTGCTTAGAACAGCTTCTGACACAACTTCTACATACTCAGCAGTGTGGTTATTAAGAAGAAAGTACATTCCGAATGAATCGAATGAGCATCTTTACCTGATGTGAACAGATGATCAGAAAAGAAAGAGGAATTCCTCTCGCAGCAAATGGCTTCTTGATGGCTGGAAACAAGAGGCTTCCTCTGAAGTGCAGTCAAGGCTCACGCACCCGCTGCCGTGGTACACTGAGTTTGAAATCCCAGCTGACATTTCCAGTGGTATTTAGAGTTATGACAAATCTGATTTATTTGGGTCTCTCTCCAAAGCTGCCATAAAGGATGTGTTGATTTGGTGACTTATTAGTCACAGCACCTTCAGACAGCTTCTTTTTCTAGCTATGGAAATTGCTAGCAGATCTATATGTTCTTTTCCGTGCCGTAGTTCAGTATTTTTTGGGAAGATGCTGTTCGTTTCGCTGGACTCTGCGTTTTCTGGGGAAGGCTTCACCAGAATCTGTGTTTCCTTAGAAAAATATCCTGTCAAACCACAATTATGGCAATTGAGGATAATGCCTTGCAAAATGCTAACCTGAGTGATTCAGAAGGAACTTACTTCAGGCCTGCAATGCAAAACTGACCCTTACGGTATTATAATGTAAGTAGAATGGAATTGAAATGTAACATTATTATTGCTTGAACAGTGTTTATAAAAATTATTCTCAAAAGTAAACCAAAATCACTAATTACATCAAACATCCTCTCAGAAATGAGACCCTTCTTAAAAAAACAGTTTCATTTAAGGCAGTTTTTTAACAGAAAATTTTATTCCGGTTGGGATCTTAGGGTCTCACCCAACGTTTGAGTCACTAAGGCTGCCTGAGTAAAGGTGTTAATGAACATATTTTTTCCCAGATGCTTTCATTTACTTCAGTTAAAGAAGGCACACAGAAGAAGCACACTTTTTTCCTGTTTCACCATATAGTTTTTTTTACTCTTTCCTGCAGAATCCTATGCAGTCTGAGCTGTGTACTGGTCTCTAGGCTTGACTGTACAAAACACCCAAGAGATGCTTTAAAGTGGGGAAGTCTGGTGTACTGATGAAAACATTTTTTTCTTGGCATGGAGGGAAATAAGGGACTTTCTGTGGTGTAAATGCAGGCATGCTTGTGGATTGTTTCCAAACCTCTACTCAGGGACAGAATACTTTTTTTAATTATGTATTAATTTTTTTCCCTTCATTTTCAGTCCTAAAATTATAACAGTGAAGTCTGAATATCCTAATTTTTCATGCAAACAGCAGTAGTTACTGGGTGTCATCCTAAATGTTTCATGGAACCTTAAAAGGCTGGAGTACTGAATTAAGTTCCTATGTCTTGGTGTTCCTGCTGCTTTATTAAGTTCTGATCACGTCTGTTTATTGTTCCAGTGTTTGCCTTCAACTTAAATAGATGTTTTTTCATCTTTATGATTTGTCAATAATGGACCTCTGCCTTCTGCAGCATAAACTTAAAATAACAAGCTGAGTCCAGTTCATGTTTCCTCTTCCAGCTGTTCACTGCCGTGGTCTTGCCTGATGCTGGGCGTGCAGGTTGCGTGCAGGGTGAAGCTTCCAGCGTGCTCTCTAGACAGGGTCTTCCCTGATACTTTCCCTCGCTCACTTGGGTGGATCTTGGCTGCCTAAACCAGCCGTGAGTCTGTCCTTGTTCCGCAGGTGCTTTCCTAGGAAGAGATCCAAAGTTGCAGAAGAAGAATTTTGTCTCTTAATGTAGTACTTCTGCTGCCATCAATCCGTTTCTTAAGGTCATGCAACTCTTCCTGCCTGTTACTCCTATGCTTTATACGTAGGCTGCATTTTAAATGTTGGAGGTTTTATTTGTTTGTTGGTTTTGGTTGATTTCCCCTCCTGTCAGACATAATTAAAGACATTTAATTACCACAGTCTTTTTTTTCTTAGACTTGAGTCCATTATTGAAGCGCTAAATTAAATCAGGGTGAAGACTGGTCCTTGAGAGACTCAGCTCTTGTCCCCGTTCTGCTTTCCTGGTGCTACACAGTGGGGCAGCCTCTCGTTTCTGCTGGAAATTCACCTTGGCATTAGAAGGGAAAAGAAACAAAAGAATTTGTGTCTTGGCCAGAATCCTGTGGGGCAGCTGTCTGTGCCATAAACCAACCATACAGTTATTTCGAGTAGGATGAAGCAGATTGAATTTGTTGGTGTTTAGCAGTGCCAGTCATCCCAGTTTAGATGTGAGACTGATGTGTAAGGACTTTAGAAAGGGCTCACCATTTTATGAAGAAGTCCTGTAGAAAAGCTTTTTTCTTCTAAAAATTATTTGGCACAGCTAGAAATTTGTTCTTTACCTCTCCGGTATGAGCAAGGGTTAACAAAAGCCATATTCTGGGTAAGCTGCGGGAGTGACAATGCCAGGGAAGCCTGATTTTTTTTTTTTGCCTTTTCCACTGATGTGTTGCACGCTGTCTCCGCAGTGCATCGTGTGTCTGCTTTCACTGCAGCACACTGAGTAGACTCCTGACAACAGCGAACTGCCAACTGTGCAACAGAAGGGGACCAGAGATGGGTTGGTTGGTTGGTCAGTCTGTCTGTCTCTCTAGCCATCCTAATCTCTTCTGATCCCCTTCATCCCTGCTGAGGCAAGAAAGCAAAGGCTAATGTAGATAAGCAGGAACTTCTGGTTGTCTGTAAGGTTTCCAGGCCTGTGTTGCTCAATGGCTGTGTTTAGAATATCCCTACTGTGTTTTCCAAACGCTGCTAACAGTATTGTCTTTTGTCAAAAATGGCAAACCACAAAACCTCCGTAGATCTCAAGGTGAGAGAAAGAAATCTAAATTAAAACAAAAAAAAACCAAAAGGAGACTTCCCCCTTTTGCTGTTATAGAAGTTAAATCTATCAATAATTCTTCATGGCGTGTCAAGGAATTAAGCTATTTGTGTCTTAAAAATGCAGACAACAGAGATTAGTGATTGCTGCAAATTGATATGTTTAGCATGTCCTTCACAGAGCTTGACCTGACCTAGGTCTGGTCCTCATTTATATGGCATAGCAAAAATCTACTTAACAGATGCTCAGATGATGCATTTTCATAGATTCTGAATCTCTCCAGTGTTAATTTGCTTACGCTGGTGAAAGCAGAGGGGAATATATCTGAAATGAACCGTGTGCAACCACAAAGGAAAAAAAACCGAAAAAGAATAAAAGAATGTGTTCATTTTGAATTAATGAATCAATGAGCTGGTAGGCCTGTTAATTGTAACACTCAGTGGAAAATTACCACTTCTGCACTTACTGGGTAACTCACCCGCACAGCGTAACGAGGTTTGTGAGATTGCAGAGCAACCTGAAAAGTCAAGGAAGTAGGAGAGGGTATGAACCCTCCCAAAGTCTTGGTCCTTGCCATTTCAGCCAACACGGAAAGCGTGCAGCTCCCCATTGCCCTGGTCAGCAAGGCTTGTGAGCACCCAGTGCTGGGTTTGGTCAGGGAAATGCCTGCAGCAAACCTTGGAATAAGGTTTTTTTTGCAGCGTGAAGGGCACCCACCACCTCTGTCATGAACTAAGAAAGCCTTTGGAGCCAGTTGTTGATGTCAGGCGTGCTGGGCCTTGTTCTCATCAGCAGGGGCTGGGGAGGAATGGTAAGCTCAAGGGCAGCCCTGGCTGCAGTGACCATGAAATGCTGGAGTTCAAGATCCTCAGGGCGCACAGTCAGCTTGCTACCCTGGACTTCAGCAGAGCAGGCTTTGGCCTCTTTGTAGCTCTGCTTGGCAGGGTACCATGGGGTGAAGCCCTGGAGGGAAGAGGGGCCCAGGAACGCTGGTCAGTGTTCAAGGATCACCCCCCCCAAGCTCAGGAGCGATGCATTCCAACAAGGAGGACGTCAGGCAAAACCACCAGCAGGGATGAACAAGGAGCTCCTGGGGAAAGTCAAAGACAAAACGGTGGAAGCAAGGACAGGTAGGCTGGAAGGAAGGCAGAAACATTGTCTAAACAGCCCAGCAGCACAGAAATGGCAGCTTCGGAAGACAAAGTCTTTATTTTGGAAAGTAGTCAGAGTAGACGAACCGGGGGGGTTGGGGTTGGAGAGTGACATAAAGAACAGCAGATGGACAGCTTGTACTGTCTGGGACTCCAGCAGCTATCAAGTGAAATCAGTCTGACTTTCGTTAGGTTCATGGCTGTGCACCACTGAATAGTTGGGGAGAGATGCAAAGATTACGGCACCGTATGTCTCAATCCAGAGCAGAGACGTGTCTGTGTGTCCAGCTTCCAGGATCAGCTGACCCCCACAGTCCAACAGAGAGCTGTCCCACAAGCCTGAAAGCCTCATCTTTATCAATCTGTAAGATAAAGCTGCCTTGCAGCTTCTGACGTGAATGCCCAGGCTAGGACTTCTAGACTGCAGGATTTTATTGTTTTTCAGTAAGTGCCTGGAATACCTGAGAATCCAGTCAGATAAAAACCACCTCCAAAACCTGTCACCGCATCAGGGAGACAGGAAATCTATTTGAATTTTACTTCAGTGCATCCACTCCTCTGATGCAAAGGTGGACCTACATTCTCCTTTGAAGCGAGGCACTCAGGGGTTTGTGTTAGCAACTGCAGGAGCTGCAGAGTGCATGGGATGTCCTCTCCCATCCTATTTATTTCTCTTCTCACGCTGCTCAAGTCTGGACGTAGTAAGATTTACATCCAGGAGTTACATAAAACGTCTGCACCAAGACTGAACGTGCATCTGACCAAAGAATGGCATCACACTAGTGTGCAGGGAACACTGGGTGCATCGAGGGAGGTACTGGGGGTGAGAAGAGGGAAGGATTCCTAGAATGGTAAATTGCTGCTTCAGTACTTGTCAAGTTCGTAATAATTCCCATTTTCTTTAGCTTAAACCCAGCTGAAAGCCATGTTTTTCCATGCTACACCATAACATGCAGCCATTCAGATGCTCATATAAGTACCACTGCCTGTTCGGTGATATTTATACCCAGCTAGAGCAGGTGTGTATTGATGTAAATATTTTCACCTTTGTTTGGTAGTTCCATCTTTTCTTTTTATACTATCAGTACCTGGCTAATACTACTTCTGTTTCTCTCACACGTTGTTCTTGCTGTTGTGATAGACAGTATTCAAGAGTGTTGTTTGTCCCCAGTTTCGAGGCATTGCCCTCCCAGTATCCTTTTTGCTGCTGAGTTAATGCTGGGTCAAGTCCTCCAGAGCAGAGGTGCAGCACTCAGGTATTTTTTTCTCCTGTTTATCCTTTCACTGAATGCCAGCGTGTTCTGGTCTCTGTGCAGACACTGAAGTATGGTTTACTGGAGTGCTGTAACATGAGATTATTTCCTCCCCCCAACAGAGGTGGAAGGATTCACTTCACTCAAGCCAACGAACCTATTCCTGATTTATGTTGCTATAAAGAAGAACGGGTTCCCCTTTATCAGAGTAACAACCACAGGACTGGAAAGAAGCTGTAGAATCAGTGTGAAGGGAACCAAGAAACAGTAGATTTTAAGGGTTAACAGCCCATGAGCAGCGGTCGAGGTGTACACGTGGAAGCTGACTAAACAGAAGGGAGGATTTAAGACAATACTGCCATATGTGAAATGCTTGAATCGCTTCAGCATTCAGCACCCGAGGGGGGGAAATATTCCTGAAATGTTGATTTAGTAGCAGACAAGACATGCTTGGCTCCAGTGCTAGTCATTCAGCTACTCTCTGTAATCCTGAAACTGTTATCTGAAGGGCTTGTGATATATTGAGATCATTGCTTTGGCACTCTTAAAACAAACTGAAAAGGAGGAAAGGAATAATACTGGAGGAAACTGTCCAAGAAAATTGTCTTTCTCAGACCAAAGAGGATTCGTTATTTGGAGGCTCAGATCCCAGTCATGCATCTGCCTGCTTTGAGTTGCTCTAGTGATACCAAGCAAGTAGAAAGCTGGCCCAAGAGGCCAGTTGAGAACAATCCCTGGAAACACAGCTGCCTCAGTGATGTCTTCTTCCCAGCACAAAGGGTAGATGGATGGTGCTCAAGTCAGAGGTTGCTAGCAATGAAGTCTTGCATGCTTGAAATGAAATGCAAATTCCATGCAGCACTAAATAAGGTTTAACAGACTGGACGAGAGCTCTGATTGTTGGCTTATGCTTGCAGTAGTAATCCTGGCTGCTTATTTGTCTCTGATGAATGAATCCTCACACAGTGCCTGTTCCAAAAGGAGCTCTGCCTTCCCGTGTTCTGAACAAGGGTTGCACCGTCATGTAGTCACATCCAGGTGAGTTAGGTCCAGGCTGAATTTCAGGTATATTCAGGAAGGATATAAGAATTAAGCATTATAATTGCCACAGTCTTTTTAGTGTCTGAAAAGAAAGAGTAACCCAGCATATATGATACCTTCATCTGTTTTATTGAAAATAAGGAACCTATATAGCTAGGGCTCCCTTTAAAAATAAGGAGAGGGTTAAGAAGTGCCTAGTAAACCTCTAGCATCTATGGTGGGTTTTGACACGTGGTTTGCCAAAGAGAGGCCAACTTTTTCTCCTCCTTACTTTCTAAGCAAGCAGTAACAGTGATGGGGCTGACCCTAAATTGTCTGTCAGTATCCTGGTTTGCAGACCTAGGCTGGGCTCTTGGGAATAGCTACACCATTAAACACGCTGGGAACATCAAGCACAGGCTGTGTCTTATTTCCACTCTAACGTCGGATGTTGCAGCACAGCAAAAGAACTAGGAAAATAGAGAATTTCTTTCCCAATGTGCAGAACTTCTGTGATACGCACGCACAGCATGTATTTTGTTTATCAGCCCTCAAACCACTGCCAGGCTATTCCAATTCCTCATGCATTTTCTTTTTTGTGTCTCCACAATGCAACACAGCGAAGTCTAATCTCCTGCCTCTCACTACAGTCGGCAGTTCAGAAGTCTCAGTAAATCTCACAAATGTCAAGCATAATGAAAAATAAGGGAAACATAGAGGAGAAAGTTGTTCCCATTCACTCCAGTCAGAGACACGATGTGCAGCATCCTCTTGCTCAGTGGTCACTGCAGCGGAAAGGTCCTCAGTGTATTTTCTCTGGTTCCCTTGTAGCAGCAGTGGCCTGCAGTCCTTTACGAGCCCGCGTCCTGATGACGAGAGCTAATGCAGGTTCCTGCCTTCCCAGACTTCTGCTGTAAATGTCACACTATTTGCAGGGAAACCAAATGCCGAAAACCTGGAATATCTATTCTGCATCTCCTACTTATGTATAATAAATGCTTAGCAGTGTTTATTTGTTTGCTGAAGATGATTGCTTTCTTTGTGGACCTCCTCAGAAGCATTGAAGAGTTTTGCATAGCAATGTGTGCTTATTCTGCTCTGCTAAAACCCATCTCCCTTAAAATTTGTTAATAACAACAGCAACAATGCTGCTGACTCATTTAGAGTTTTTTCTGTATTCGAAGGATACTAACTCATCCAGCTGCGTGGAATGAACTGCGTATTTATGTTTTAAATAACACCTTTGAGAGTCAAAAGGGTTGTTTTGTTTCTTCAAGTGACAGCTTGACAAACTGAGAACCAAACCAGTATTTTCTCTAGATGAATACTGTTCGTGTAGTTGTAATTCTGCCCCCACAAGCTCTTACGGACTGTTGGTGTGATGCCAAAGATCTGTGGGTATGAGGTGGGAAATCAGTGTTAATTTTGGGGTGTTACATGCCAAAAGTAGCATGTAATTCCTCATACCTACTCATGTATTCCTCTTTATGTAGAGAAGTGAGTTTGCAGGTGAAATCTTGGTAGATGTTTAGGGAGCGTTACAGAGATCTAGTGAGGCTTCATTTCATTACCTGTTTTAAAAATGGATTTCCCTTATGACAGTAAGTCTAGCTTTCAAGGCAGCAGGCAGAAACAGAAAGATGCAGCAGAGTTAGGATTTAAAAACATATTATTACATGTAATACATGAGTGAGAGCAGCTAGCTTGTGATTTTTGTGTTTGTTTCAGACTTAGAAGCCAGTTCTGCGTGTCGCTGGAAGATGGGAATCACTGTTATCCCTTGGCAGATACCATTCCTTCCTAGCCTGGCTGTCCGGTGAAATAACGCCATTCAAACGTGTCACTGCTCCAGTGCTGATTATTGCCCCTTGGTCACAGGCCAGTGTGATTTTATAGGGAAAGATCTCCTTTATGGTGGAGAGGAAATACTTCAGCAGTTTTTCTTTTTAAAACTGTAGTCGTTGGCAGCGCTCTGAAGTTTGGAATATTATGAGTAATCCTAGGATTGATGGACTGCTGAGCAGCATGACAGTGAGATAGTTGAAGCAGAGTGGTAACTGCAGTTTATTGAGGGGATCTCTCTGTGCGTGTGTTCTGGGTAGTACCTTAGTGACAACTGCCTTGGAAGGCATTATACAGCGTCCTTCAATGTATAGGGACTTCATTGAGAAGAGCAGCATTCCCAGCACCTCTGCTCTATGTGCAGATCTTCAGCAAATATTTTTGGATCCTTTGAACTGGAAGGAAGAAAACTGCTCCCGGCAGCAGGCTTTTTCTGGTGGGGTTCTGGAATAGCCTCGTGCTTTCCCTGCAGCCTTTCTCAGGCTGGGGTTCTGAAGGCAGGTGTAGTCTGTGCAAATCAGCAGCACAGCTCCTGTTCCTGTGCGCTGCTCGTAGGTTGGACATACACCTTGATGAGGGGATGGAGAGGTGTTTTTGAAGCATATATAGTTTAATACTATTTTTTTTCCAGTGTTAAAAATCAATTGATGGCTAAGTGTCAACACAGAATAAAAGACTTGTGACTGTTGAAGATAAAATGGGATGGAAAAATCTGATTCTGTAAATATCTCAGCTGAATAGAAGTCTCGTTCAGGGGCAGATGTCACATAGAAATTATTCTATGTGGTTTATTTTTAAGCTGACTTATTCCATTCTCTTTCTATTTGTCGTTAAAAGAAAATAAAGATAACACAGAAATGAGTCAGGAGATGCAGTACTAAGGGAGCAGGCAGTCAGCCTTCTATCCAATGCTATCACATTGTCATGTGTATATGATACAGACTATACAGCACGCCAGAGATGATCATGTCATCTGCTGCATAAATTGCCCGTCTAAGGAGGATGTTGTGTCACTGGGAAGTGCTGATCTGATCATGATTTCTGCAGCATTATCAGAATTCTTCCCAGAGGACCCGACACCTTTCCTAGCTAGCTTTGTTAGCGTAGGAGCTGTTCTAGGAACAGAGCACGGCTGGTTGTGGGGTAAGGTTTGCAAGAGCCGAAGTTTTGAGCAACAAACAAAAGAAAAGGTAGAATTTCCTTTTGCATTGGAAAGGGGAATTTTGGGAAATAGAATGCAATTACTGTAATTGAATGGCTGAGCACAAAAAGCCACATGCTTTCAACTTCAGTGGGTTTTACAGACGAGAAAAGCAGAAAGAGGAGGTTGGGAGTAGATTGTCCAGCCTTTAAAAAGTGGCTCTGCGTGTGTCTGTGCAGCCTGCCACCCTCACGGTTCCAAATGCAGCTGGTTTTTAAAGATACTATTTTCTAGAAGGCGAGGTGCAGAACCATTACAAAGACAAGCATGTAGTACATTGTTCACTGTGTGTCAGCTAAAATTGGTCAAATAATATGAAGGAATGTTTAGGATTCCTTTATAAAGCCTCCAGAGGGGAGGAAAACACTAAATGAACCATTCCTCCATATATTTTGTATGAAATGGTGATGGCTGGGAAAGTGTAGGTACAGAAGAGGCTGAGAAGATTGGACCAGGAACGTCTGATGCAGATGTTTGATGGCAATGTGTTGCAGGATTAGATTAGGGTTCCTTTACTACAGGTGAGATGGCCAGTCAGACTGAGAGCGTGTAGTTTAGATGTTTGGAAACGGAGGGTAGATTGGCTTGTGGCATTGTGATAGGAGCATTTGGAGATTATTGCTGACAGAGGAACCCAATCTGCCCCAAAGCAACAGAATTGCCAACTCTAGTGGAAGCAGCAGTGAATAATTTACAAGATTTGCATGTAGAACCAACCCCGAGAAATCTGAAAACAATCAAGCTCAGGAAAGGTACGTTTGAAGTAGAGGAACTTAATTTGTGTTTGAAAACTTAAAGTGGTCCAGCATTATAACTTCTGAAGGCTGAAAAAGCAAAGGTGGTGAGCAAATTCCATCCCAAATTCAGGAGGTGAGTCTCCAACACACAATAAAAAAAGGGAAAACAAATCAACTCTTTTATAGATAATGCTATATATACAAAATAAACCCCCAAAAACCAAACCAGCAAAAAAACCCAAGCATTTTTTCCTATTACTCTGCACAAAATGCTGGTCTCTAGGCCTGGCTCTTGTAGGGGCCTCTCCCAAGCTCCAGCTGAAAGGTTCCTGGATCCTCCCTAATCGAGGGTGGCTGCAAGTATTCGAGTCCAGGGCAGCTGGCCAAGTGTGGCAGAAGCTGCTGGAGTTTCCCCTCGAGTGCACCATCGTGGCTCCCCTCACCTTGTCCTCACCTGTCATTAGGAGGCACTCAGAGTTTCTCAGCGTTCCCGGGAGTTCTCTGATGATCTGGAGCTGGTGTCTAGAATCTCGTGGAACTCCCAAAACAAGGCAGAGGCTGCTGTGGAACCGCCGTGCCTGTTGGCTGCCTCCGCTGCTCTCTGGGTTCTCAGTGCATAAACACAGGGTTACTGGAACTGGAAACCAGCTTCTCCCATCATACCCTAGTGACAGGCCAGCCTTCTGCAAGAACCTCGGCCATGCCCGCTCGCTTTGAAAAGACGTGAGTGGAGAGGGACAAGGGTTGCAGTTTGTGTCCAGGTTGGGGTCCAGCCAAATTCCCGGCCATGCTATTACCTGCATGGGCACTACCTGTTTGTTTTCTCTTGGTTTCCGCAGGAGGTTTTTCCCCTGTGCAGTTTATGGTACAATTAAAATAGAGCAACCTGTGCCTGTGTGTAGGGTTTGTTTCAGTTGAAATGATCGATCCATTTGTACATCTTCTGGTTCTGTTTTGTATCTGTACTGTTGGTTCTGGCTTGCATCAATTAAAACTTTATTCATGACCTGGAACCAGGTTCTTTTCCTTGCTTATCACACGGGAAAGTATCTTAGTCTTGCTCTCTTGTTTAGGATTAAGTTTATCTTCAGATTTGAGGTCAAGCAGAATTTGCCTTCCTCAAGTGAAGTTGGCAGGGATTATCAAGCAGTTTGCCATGGAGCAATGCCACCAAGAGAGGCTGCTGCCTGTCTCTGTTTCCTCCTGGCTAGACACATCCCCTGAAATTATGCGAAGCCCTGGACCATGCTGTTTTCATCAAAAAGAGAATCCACAAGCTCAAAGGGAAGATTATGGTGATGTAAGGACTTCACTCTTCATCTGTGCTTGTTGGACACATTTGGCAAGGATTATCACCAACTGACCTCCCTCATGCTGAGCAGGAATGATATCGCCCGTGTCTGTAAAGGGAAAGAAGAGTCCATCTCTTGTCAGCTCTAACACGTAGTGGTGTTTATCTTCTCTTTCCTGAAGAACAGATAGCACTCAGTAGGTTCTGGAAAGCTGTAAGCAAGCAAGGACATCCTTAATTAGCTGGAAAATAGAAACCCTTCCAGTATTGGTGGTTTTCTTCCCCTTGCATCTCCACATCTTGAGAAATTGCTAAGGTATGTCACCTTCTGTGGCTTTCTAGGTAATTAAATGCTGTCACCAGTTCAGTTTTTACAGCAGCTGTATGCATTCACTTTAATGCTGTGCTTGACCAACAGTAAGGAACAAACTGTTGTGTGCTGTGGCGTATTTAGTCTCACTTTTTCTTTCATCATCTGTTAGGATGGCCAGTGCTGTGAACTACAAGTTCTTGAGCAATAATCACACACACACACGTGCTAGCAAATACATAGTTCCTAACTAAGTAAAAAGTAGTACTTATTTACTTTTTCTTCTCTCAAGTTCTCAACAAATACAAAATTCCAAATCTAGAAGTCCAAATTCCAAAGTGAAAACTGTAATAAAAAGGTATAGGAATGGTTGTTTTCTCTTCTTCCCCCCCCCAGATTCTGTGGTGGTTTTGAAGATGAAGTTTAGTTACTTTTACAAAAATTAAAAAGCCATTTTAGTCACATGATGCTTATTTAAAACTTCAGAACTGGCATTAGAAATGTTGTGCTGATGATACCAAATATTATGCTAGGGTACACTGACCTATTATGCCCATTTATTTATTTTTACATAAGTTGGGTTGGAAAGCAATATTGATACACCTTTAATAGGATACCTGTTTAGCTATGACCATGAGAAAAGTGCAGAGGGGTAACTGGATGATGAAACAGCAAGATAAGAATCAGGAAATGGTTGCAACAATAATGCACTTCTTTTCTCTCCCCCCCCAGCCTCTGCCCCCAAGCTGTTAATACAAAAAAGTAATATCAAGCTACTGCATCTTCTTCAGAAAACTATGAGTTTCAGGCACTGATGACAAAAAATTCCTTATCTAATGCTGATCTTCAGCATTAATTTTCTGAATTTGTCTCTGCCAAAATACCTGCTGCACAAAAAAGAATTTATTATTCTTTTCCGTTGATGTTGCTTCCTGGAAGGTAAAACTCCTTTGTGTTGGTTCCTGTTTCAAAATACTGTACTTTTAATGGTGGGGCAATAGAGGATAATAACAGAAATTTGGTATAAACCTTAATAAATTGGACAGCTCATTTCATAGAGATCTGTTGTTGCATTGAGAATATGTGCCTCTCAAATCTCCTGTGTGCATCACCATCTGTTTCTAAAGAGTAATATACCTGTCTAGCCTCAAGCTATTTTGCCAGTGACTCAGGCAATTGGATGAAGCATCCAACAGCTTGATAAAGATAGCACTGCTGTCTGCTTTAACCAGAGGAGCAATTTAAGCTTTCGCATGGCAGGAAGGCGTGAATTTCTGCAGGGAAGCTGTCCCCTAACACCATCGTCTTTTGTGGGCTGGGACACAGGGGGCTTGAGAATGAGAACAGCTTCTGGACTGCAAAGTCACTCATCAGTGATCTGGCAATGTCATTAGATGCAGGAGAAAATATTAATCTTGAAGGGCAAAAAAAATCTTTGTTTTCTATAAAGATTACTGGTTAAATTAATCTATTCTAAATAGGGACTGATGGGTATAAACATGAAATATTCTGTATCTTTTATGAGGCTGTTGCCAAAGATTAGCTTGAAGGTAAAATTTACCCCAGCACAGGGTTTACAGAGGTCACCTACTTAAGCCCTGACCCTGAAAGCCACATCTTAGACCTTATGAGATCTCAGGTTTTGTGGCTGAGCTTTGCATTAGCAGGGTTTCATGCATGGGGTTTTAAATCCATGGGAAAAGTCACTGTCTTTATTGCACTATTCCAAACTAAACCAAAGAGCAGAACTTGGCCTTGGTTAACTGATGATATAGTCACTGGCCTGTTTGAATTCTCTGTAATCTATGACATGTGAGGTAGCCAGGAAAACACACTGTTTGATGGTTGATGTGCAGAGTTGGAAGTCTAGAGGTCTTCATTCAATTCCTAATTCTGTCAAGAAGCATGGGTGAGTCCCAGAAGAAGTGGGGCTGAACCACGGGGATCCTCAGCAGCATCTGTCTGTCAGCCCAGGAGGCATTACTCCAACGTAAGAACCAACAGGGACTTGTACTCTCTTTGCTCTGCACTGGTCAGCTGGTGGGAACCAGTTTTGGTATTTAATAGCTTAGTGTCTTCCATAGGAATCAGCAGAAGTTTGAAAATTGTCTGTGGTGTTGGAAAGCTGCAGAGGATCAGTCTCCACTTGCACATTGTCGAGGCAGCGGCTGTGCACTCCCACTGAAGTCAGCTGGAAACAGCCCTGCGCTGAGTTGCCCTAGGGTTTTAAGCTAGAACTTGACGAGTCAAAGAGTAAAAACCAAACAGACAAAATCCAGTAAGTCCCAAATCAACCTGTAGGGGTTTTTTAAAGCATCATCGTAAGTATAACACTCTGTACAAAGGCATTTTAGAAGCATTTTAGAGGCCCTGATGATGAGAATACACATCTTGGCAGAGGGCAAGAGGAGAACTCCAGCTTTGTGAATTCAGTTTACTTGAGCTCTGCAGTGTCAAACCTTTGATTTACAGCTTATGATATATGGGGTTTAAGTAAGCTTGTTGGGAACATCTATAATGGAGAATAAGCTGGTTTATAAATCTATGGGCTGGACAAGTATACTGTAATGCAGATCAAACCAGTATTGACACGAGCACATTGATTGTCCCGGCGCCGCTACCAGCTTTAATAATAGAACTGCTGCAGATGCGTGTTTGGAGTGGCTTTGTTTAAAGCCCCTGTTTTATTTACAGCGCAGGTGAAAACTGCTCTGCAGGAATAAGCTTTCCCTCCTTAACAGTGTGTGTGTGTTTGTTGATGTTGGTTACCCCCAGGTCCCTGATTTTGAAAGCAACTTTGGCTTGATTCATTGAGCAATTTATGCACCATTTACATGCAGTTCCCCAAGTGTTATTTGAAGTAATTGAGTACATATTTTTATGATCTATAAAACAGGCCTTTAAATTTGTACACATGAGGAAACGCTTTATGATGAACCTAAGAGTAACCATCCAAATACGAATAGCATCCAGGAATCAGGAGCAGGATTTTCCCACAGCACTTCAAGTGCTTAAAACTTCATAGTAATTCTTTCTTTATTGCAGTTACTTACTGTGCATATGATACTTCTCATGTGTAACATTCTAGGTGGGTTATCAGCAGAAGTGTCTATTATTTTCCCTTCCCACCCACCCCCTTTTCACACAGGGAGAAAGCAGAAGTAGAGGAAGCTTAGGCAATTATCCTAACTGCTGTAGAACATCTACCGTAAAGATGGGAATAAAACTGCAAGCGAGCAGTGCTGGTCCCACCTTTCCAGACACAAGGCCACAGCAAGAAGCCTGCATCCTGTGGAAGGGCAGAGTGGAGCAGTGCTGCTGAGAGTGTAGAAGCAGCAATTTTAAAGGCTGCACCTATTCCCTGGAAGGGAAAATACCCCCAGACAGCTTTGCTAAACATTCTAGAGGGCATGACCTGGCTGTATTAAAAGCCTGCCTGTGAGAGGGAAACAAAAGCAATTCTGTTTTAAAAAACCAAACAAAACTAAACCACACCCCTATACTATAATGAACTTTCTCAGTTCAAGTTTGCAGCCTTGGAGATTGTCAATCGCTTTCATTGACTGCCCGAGTGCTTCTCTGCATCTCCTTTTCCTGTACTCCTCTGGCCTCTGAAGAGTTTCCACTCCTGTTTAACTCTCATGGTCTCTCTGTGAATCTCACTGATAAGCTTCTATGTGCTAGTCTTTTCTCTTTGCCTGCTTTTATTGTTTTGCTTTTAAAGTGCTATCTTTGCACTTATTTTATTGAGAAATATAAGCGTAATATTCTTTTGGGAAGCAACTCATTATAAATGTCCACTTCTTTACCAGTAGAATTTCACACAAAGTTGTACAGATGCATAAAGAAAAATGTGGGGGTGAATCCATATAGGGAAGGAAAATCAATATGTGTTCATTATTGACTCTCTCTTCTATTGCATTTTGTTTCCTCAGAAATAGGGCTACCTGATGTTACAGTGAGAAAGAACTCTTTCTCAATATCTTCTTTCCCCCCTCAGAATCTCAATTTAATAACCTGGCGATGTTTTATGAAACATATTCACTTCTTGACAAAAAACGTCATCCCTCCAACATACTTTATTAACGTTTATGTTTCCAAGGAATGGTTTAGGACCCTCTGTCTTTCTCAGAAATGGACGGGAATGACACTTTTAAAAAGAAAAAAAAAAAAATCATCTGATTCTTAGAGGATTATTGTTTTGAACAAATCCAGCTGGCACTGTGGAAGAGAAATCCACAGTGGGTTTGTACCCTTCCTGCTACCTGTCCATCAGCTTTCTGTGCCAAGGGGGTATGGCATCACGGATGGAAACACGGAACGCAAGGGAAGACATGCTGGTGTGGTTCCTGCTCAGCTGCTCAGCAACTAGGAACATAGTGCTCAGAAGAGGTCTGCAGTGAGTAGTAGTCTCGTTACCTTCGGGTGATCAGGACGCTCAAAACTGAGTATTTATGCAGTTCCTCAATGTACTTGGACTGTATGAAGGAACCACTCTGAGAAATCCTTGCAGCTCAGTAAGCACATCTGCTTTGCACTTCCATTCTTATGGTGAAATTTTAACACATGTTAATTTAAAAAAAGATTCAGATCTTCGTATGAAAGAAAAATTCCTCACACTGAGAAGATTTATAAATTAGAACATTAAATGGAAGCACAGGAGCTACGCTGAAGTCCAGTGCCAGATTAGCATGTCATGTTTGAAGTGTATGACAGGTTAATTACCGAAGTGCAAATATAAGAAATTACTCAAGACCACAAAAATTACTGAAGTGCCTCATGGATATGATAATGTTTGGGAATCATGAATGAGTTACCTCCCTTACATTAATTAGGTGAGCCACATTTTCTTGACTATTAAAAGTGCATGCAAATTACACAACTAATGTGAAATACCAACATGTACATTTGTGCACTTATCTGAATCAGATGAGCCTGGGAGATAACTGCAGCATGAAAAGGAACAAGATTTCCCCATCCTGTGACACCATCTGCATTGATGCTCACGGGTACATGCATGTGCATAGCCAGTGCTTGTGAACAGGCTTACGGATAGCTGACTGCAAAGAAAATCTCCTTCAGTATGGAGCATATACACTGAGTGCAGTAGGTGAGACAGTATCTTCTCATATTTTAGTTCTAGCATTTCAACACCAAGTTCTTCAGTCAGGAAAGAAGAGATTAGGAACATCTTCGATGCTCTTGAACATCTAACAGCTTGATAAACTGGATGATGAAATCTCAGAAATCTCAATGATAATATCTTTGAAGTTAGTGGGTGGATGAGATGATGGACAACTAGAATAGAGCAAATACACTCTTTGGAAAAAAGAAACAAATAATGCAATAAAGCCTAGAATTTAAGAGGGAGAAGGTTAACACCCAACATGCTTTTTGCAAGAATTAATAACTCTGAAATCCTTCCATTTACACTAGGGGATGCTGGCAGGCTTTGTGCACAAGGTTTTTTTTTCCTTCTGGAAGCTTACTTAAAGAAATTATGTAAAATGAACCCTAGTAGCAGACAGATGTGTCCTTGCCACAAGCAAGCTGCTCTGAAAAGGATCACAAAACTCAATTGGCTTTTCCAGGTTCAGGAAGCAATGATGCTTGTGAAGGCAGAGAGTTGAGAGCATCTTCCTTCAGTACTACAGTACATGCACTTGCTGTTCTGGAGTCTGTCCAGAGACACGCTACACAGGGACTGTGCTTGATGATTTTTACTTCTGGAGAGGATGTAATTACTCATCTCTGTTCACAACTGGAGCAGAAACCTTTCTCCCTTCTCCGCTCCTAGACCTCACTTGGCTATATAAGCTGGGCAGAGATTAGGCAGTGCCCCAACTCGGCCTGCAGTCCATCAGCAACTCACCATGCCAGGCTGACCCCTGGTAAGGACGGGTAGGCAGACTCCAAGATCTTGGACCTTTCCCAGTGCAGAGGCATTGCAACTATTTTGTCATCTGGGTAGGTACAGAAAACCATCCCTGAGTGGTGATGACCCTGAGTCCTATAAAACACGTGAAAAACAATCATGGGGAAAACCTGCTGTGAAAACAGTCAGCTCATGAGAGAGGCAAGCAGGCAGGAAGTCCAGTAGAGAGTTAATCTTCCCATTACCTTTGCTTTCCCTGACTTTATTAGCTTAGTTCAAAATCTTTGCTTTGCAGACTTTTTCAGTCTCTTTCAAATCAGGCAAAAGCAGGAGTCCTGAAAGCTGACAGTTATCTATTTATTGGATGCATGAAGCAGTACACACTGACACGAGCCCTGTCTCTGTGTAGAAGGCTTCACCACATACATAGCTACTCCCTGCTCAACTTCATGTGGCGTAGGTGCCCCCAGGCAGCAGATCCACAGCTGGACCTCTCTGACTCAAACACAGTGGTCAGTCTGCGACTGCGCGAGGAGCTACGAGCAGCCTGAGGCTTCCTGTAAGTGCTGGTGTGGGAGGGCCAAGGACCAGACATCCCCTCATCTGCAGGCTCTCAGGCTTACGTGCAGCGCTGGCTGTCGCACCAGTATTGGCTCTTCCCCCTGGTGTGTTTGGGAAGCAGCACAGCTTCAGTAGATCCTCAGCAAACCTTATTTTTTCCTCCCTCATTTCGATGAAGCCGTAGAACAGCTTCTTTGCTAAACAGAGCAGCAAGAGGTGTGCAGCCCTCAGCTAGGAACAGAGTGACATTACTGAGGATCCCTGATGCTAATCCTGCTCTCTAGGCAATCCCTGAACCATCTAGCAGCGGAGGCGCTGGCATACATAAACCTCAGAAGGAGGAGTCCCAGACTTTTATCAGAAGAGAAATAATTCTGTTGACCTGAAGCTGAACCCATTATCTCAAGACAGCATCTGTACTTAAAAGCGGCACCAGGCAAAAATACCATGGGTGCTGTCAGGAGAGACAGCCGTAAGTCATCCTTGCCTTCAGCCTGGCAGGAGGGCTGTCAGCCTGGACTGTGATCTCCTGAGAAGCAGCAGCCTGCTGCCATCGCTGCTGCACAGTGCCACAGATAATGGTGCTTTCTAGACCAGAGTGTTAGTTTGTACCCATTCCCTTCTTTCGGCAGGTAAAGGAGGATGGGTAGCCAGCCTGCGTGGGCCCGTGCTCACCCATCTCTCTTGCTTACTGCTCACTGTGTATTTAGAGGGGCTTTTCAGTGGGGCTGCGGCTGTTGTCTCCAACAGGTCACATACTGCTCATCAGAGACTGAAGAGAGGATTGTACTTACCGTAGGATCATAGAATGGTTTGGCTTGGAAAGGTCCTTAAAGACCTTCGTGTTCCAACCCTTCTGCCATGGGCTGGGACACCACCCACTAAACCAGGTTGCTCAAAGCCCCATCCAGCCTGGCCTTGAACATTTCCAGAGATGGAACATCCACAACTCTCTGGGCAGCCTGTTCCAGTGTCTCACCATCCTCATAGTAAAGAATCCTCTTGTAATATCTAACCTAAATCTACCCTCTTCTAGTTTAAAGCCATTACCCCTTGTCCTATCGCTACCTACCGGTGTAAAAAGGCCCTTTCCAGCTTGCTTCTTGTAGGCTCCTTTTGGGTACTGGAAGGTTGCTACAAGGTCTCCCTGGAGCCTTCTCTTCTCCAGGCTAAACAACCCCAACTCTCTCAGCCTGTCTTCATAGGAGGGTAGTTGTTGACTTAAGAAACATACCCAGTGTTTCATCAGGAAGAGGCCAAAGATGCAGGTGAAAGCTGAAGGGATTTTCATTCACTGAATTTTCTCTGTGGCATGGAGAGAGTTGGAAGAATTTGCATGAAGAGTACACACCATCTGTGCTTCGCTTTAATATTTCACTTCTGATGCTAGAAGGAGTGAAAACGTTGGGGCATTTTGGTTTTTTTGGTAGCAAGTCTCAACTTTTCCCATCCACCAAGATACATATCATCAGGTGAGGTTTTTCATGCACCTTAGGCAATAATTTGCCTAAAAATTTTGAGTCAGTAACTCTTCACGTAAACAAATATTAATGGGGTTGTTATGCATGACTCCTAAAAGACGCTGAGTGGCATTTAGTGAGTCCTGAAAAAAAAGTTTCCTACTTGGTCTCCTCTGAATCACAGTCCCCAAGCACCTGAAGTCAGCGTGATTTGGCTGTGTAGAAGAGCTGTGGCTCTGCACAAAGAGGCACGTTGTATTTGCTGGCCGTCAGAACCAAGCGAGCAGCTTTGGCTGGTGGTTTGTGCTCCAGTCTGATAGTGCTTGCATTTCAGTGCTGTTCAAAGTCAAGCACTGAGGATGAGCAGAGAAATTGTATGGTTTGCAAGACATAGCTGCGTTTATTATTTGCATGATTAATTAGGAGCAGCCAGGATTTGAATGTAAGTTTCTTTCTCGTGCTATCTCACAAAAAATATTGCTTGATAGGATGCTTGTTTACTGCAGCTGTCTTGGCCTTGATTAAAAAATTGATGTCTGAACTAAGAATAGAACTTGCATTGTGCTGCATGGCAGATACAGAAAGAATTCTGTTCTTTCCTTATAGTTAAACTAATCTCATCTTTCGTGGCTTCTATCTGTATGAAATAGTTTTACAGTTAAAAAAGAATGTGTATAATGCTTTTACAAATCTTAATAGCTGTAATGCTTTTAATCTTCTATGGAGTGTTTATAATATAAAGTAACCTGAAGCACTTACTGGTATAAAAAGGCACATCTTCTAATCAAAAAAGTAATGAAAATATTAAGTGTGATGGGGTTTGTTATTTTTTCCTAATTACATCTGGACATCCAATTTTATTACTCTTTTCAAGGCCCGAGTGACCATGAAAGATGAAGCTTAATCTTGCCTCTCAAAGATAAGCTCGGATAAGCTCTCTGCAGGTGTTTATTTAGTGTCCTTTCTGAGACTGCACCAGTTGGCCGTGCCGGGATCTGATCCCGCCCCAATCATCAATTAGTACTTTGGCATCCCCGGTACTGCAGCTCCTTTCAGGGCTTCTCTTGTGATTGGCAGGCTTTATTTATTTACTGGAATATGAAAGACAAAAAACACGAGTCATTATCTTCAGTGTGCTATTTAGTCGAGGATCAATCTCCTCAAGAGGTGCAGCAGATCTGCCATAAAGAACCTGCAGCTGCCCCAGAACAAAACAGGCAGTGCACACAGTGCCAGCCCCAGGCAGCTTCTCTCCCTGGGCATCCAGCGAGGCAGGGCTGTGTGCAGTCCCTGCCCATCCCCTCGCCGGGCGGCACGCGGTCCTTCCACAGGGATTCTGTGGCATTCAGCTCTTCAAACAGGAAATTTCTATCTCTTTATTTCATTTTTGAAACGATAGTTTGATTTGGGAAATTACCCTTTTTTTTTGGTAACTATGTAGAATTTTCTGACCAATTTGCCAGGAAGGAATCGTTTTGGTTGAGTCTCGCCATCTCTGCAAGATCAGCCAAAACCTCTCAACTCTACGGGGAAAGCAGCAAGATGGAAAGGCAAACCAAGGTTTCTGCCTGGCACAGGCAATGCTGTGTTTGTGCTGAGGAAGCTTAAGTCAATTCTGCTCTGCTGGCTTTGCTTTCAACTAACTGACAGTAGAATGTCTATTTTATCAGGAATTCTGATATGTAAAAAAATATCTTCTGCAGTGGAACAGAAAATTGATATTTGGCATTTCTCATAAAACAGAAAGTGCTGAGATTTGTCTCATTTTTTGTTGTTGGCTTTTTAAATTTAACAAATACTTCATCGTAGAGTGATTATTTCTATTATTTTTCCTTGATATTTTCACCACATTGAGGAATGATGTGTATCAACAGAAGTATTAACTCTATTAAATCTGATTTTGACGCAAAAGAAAAAAAAATCCTGAAATACTTCTTTTTTTATAGAAGACTTGTGAAAATAGCCTCAGAATTTTTGACGCAAAGGGAACAGCTTTTGATTTTCAACAAACTGTTGACCTTTACTCTTTTGAACAACTTTGCATCATGTTTCTCATTGTCATTGTGCTGATTAATTTTCCTCATATTTTAGTACAAATCAGTGCATATTGTTGACGTTTTCTATCAATCGATAGCACAGTTTCAGATTCTACATCTCCACATCTTTTCCCCTAGCTCTGTTTGTAAGGAAAGATTAATATACACATATGGGCTTATTTTATTTAAATTATCTGCTCTTTAATATGAACATAATGTGATCTATGTTCTGGAGCTAGAATTTGCTAGGTTTCACCTGGGAAATAATATATGTAATGAGGGGATGCTGGTCTTGTCTTTTATCACTGCAGACAAGGCAGGAATTTTTTGAGAGACAATGATGATGTGTTTTTTATAGCGTTTGATATCAGTAAGTCCCTTAAGGGCTAAACATAAATGCAAATAAATTAGGAGCTTCATTGCATATTTGCAATTTATGAGCTAGTCCAGTTTCACCTACCAGCAGGAACACCATAAGGAAAGTAATTCTCTATTAGATCCCTGGCATTTGCTTTGGGACTGTAGGAAAAAAAAAATACCCAGGCATAAGAGTTCCTGTTTGCTCCAGAAACGAGATCTGTGCTGTTTATGAATGTCAAGACTGAGAACCATTCTGAGTTTGTTCCTTCTCCCCCTCTCTTGCCATTCTCACTGCCCATTTTCAGAAAGTAGAGTTTGAAGGGTTCCCAGATAGACACGTGCTGCAGAACTTTTGTTTAGAAAGCTCTTTTCTGAAACATCCCTTATCTCATTCATCGGGTGAAATCAAACCTGCTTACATAGTTAATATTGTACTGTAGCTTTTAGCTCACTGTGATTTTTTTTTAATAGTAACTCTTATCTTCATAGGGATTCGGATGCTTTGCCCAGGGGTGTAAAAAGGATGCTCCTCCATGCCTGTGCAGGATAAACAGCCTTGCACATGCTTTGCAGTGGCGTTGATGCAAGTGAACACGTTCAGTAGTGCTCTTTGGCCCCGTGGCATTCGGTTTCCTGCTTGTGTGCTGCTGCCTTGTCTTCGTAGAGAGAAATCAGCTGAGCTTGCAAACCTTTTCATCGTTTTGTATTGCACTGATACCATTGTTCAGCAGAGAAACTCACATCTTGGAACATAGAGAAGCTGGGGTACAAGGGAGGGTTCCCAAAGTCAAAATGAGTTTGCTTTTGTGAAGTAAATTAAACCAGCAGTGACCTGTACTGGGAATGGCTGTGTAAAATCAGGTCTTACAGCGTGGGTTCTTGGGATTCGAGTCTTTTATTGAGGTTATAGTGGAGAAGTTTCGGAGACATCAGCGATAATTTTTCTCCCTTCACTAGCTTTCTACTATATAACAACATCTATTTATTTATTTACTTACAGGAGCTGTTTTCCTGCACGCCTGTCTGTTTGGCCTTTGAAATGCTTGTACCAAGCAGCTATAACCTGTAAGTAGTCAAACTTTAACAAGATGCTGTTGTCTGGGTTTTCCGACTGATACAGACCTGCTTTGTTCCCTCTCCCTTATCTATTATTTTTAAGAGAAACTACATCCTCCTAGAAATCTTGACCTGAAAACATTCGTGTTTACTGCTACATTCAACTGTCAGCTATTCCCAAGGATTATAATAAATATCCTTCTGCTTTGAGGCTAGGCATTTCTAGATAGAAGGATGTTTTCAGGTCGTAAGACCTTTTTATATTGTTTCTTTGAATATGGGTAACTCAGAAGCAGCTTATTTTTGTTTCTTCAGCCTGCAGCAAGAACAGAAGTGCCTTTACATTTGCTTAAGACATAACATGGTTCGAAGCGTTTGAAAACTGCACGCTGAAAATCCTCCATTTCTGGCTTTCCACTCGATCCAGTGTGGCAGTGCGTGGTGCCCCAGATACATGCAAATGTATGTGCACCTGGCTGCAGTGCAGCTCTTCACATTGCTAGAAATGTTGCTGTTTACTTCAGTGATTGCCCATTGAAATAATGATAGTACATTTATATTTAGATAGTAGCATCTATTTCAAATGATCCTGAAGAACCTTATTACTGTAAGACTTTTCTGTCAGTCACGAGGAATCCCCACGGGTTTCAGAGCATCACGTTGTTCTGATTTTATCACACGAGTGGGGATGTGGGGAATGATCTTCTGAGCCAATCTGCAATCTTCGTCTCTTTAAACGGAAAAATTCTTTGCCCATTGTTGAACTTCAACACATTTTCAGTAACATGAAGCAACTTCCAACCAAAGTGGTTGAAAAGTGGTTTAGCTGCTCCTTTACCTCTCCTCTTCTAGCTCTCATCAAACAACAGTTTACTATTGCCATGAGCTCTGCAGCAGCAGCATAAATATACTTGCTACTCAATGGTATATTCTTCTCTAAGCTATACCTCTGCATCAGTATTTTTAACTCCCAGGTTTGAGTGCTTATACCAGAAATAGTTTGGATGGGACACCACTGGATGGAAAGTGGTGGGTTCCTTAAAGTTTCTATAAGATTTTTGAGAGGGAACCTCTTAAAAAAAACTAGAATGAACATCTTCCTGCTTTCTTTGTACCTCAGGCTGCAATATGATGAGGCACATAGTACTGGAAGAAAATTAAATGTGAATTACTGAATATTATAGTAGCTTATTAAAAAAAAAAAAAAAGCCTCCAGGGAAGCCTGTAAGTGCTCAGGAAAAAACCAAAAACCCCTCACACAATATATATTGTCTTTCTTTACTGTGTTTAGATAGATAGTCCCTTTTAAGTAGCTTCCTTTTTGTGGCAAAACCAGAGAGTCATTGGCTTATTTCAGGTCTCTTGAATACATTAATTCATTGAAAGAACAAAATATTCTGTGATTCTTCACACCACTCAGATACCACTAAAATTGTCTTCAGATGCCACTAACATTTCTCAAGCTCCCATAAGAGATGCTGAGGAAGCAGTGAGGAAGCCCCACACAGGAGCACCAAAAGCACCAGTTACGTGTTTATGCCTTTAACATTTTTCTGACAAAGCCAGATCCAAGAGCAAGGAGCCTCCTGGAACAGACTGCAATCTTCTGGTGTGGAAGTACATGTGCTCTGACGTAAGCTGGCACTTCCAGAGTGACTTCCAGTGGCTTTTCACTTCCAGAGATCAAGCAGTCTTTTCCTACTACATGAAGCTTGCAGGGGAGAAACATCAAGCTGACTTTTGAGGGACCAAATTGGCTCTTCAGGAGTGTGATGCTGTTGTAGCTAAGAAAACTTACTGTCAGTTTACACCATTGGACCAGGGTGTACCAACTTAAATGATAAATGCACCCCTGAGATCTCATAAACTGAGAGGATGGAGTTTGACCAGTAGTAGAAGGTTAAGCCTTCAAGAAGCCACTGTATACCAAAGAAAATACTACATGTGGGCCTTAACATGTGTTTAAGAAGAACAACATCGCTCAGTTCCCAGCAGCCCTTGTCACTAGTGCTTAGTGAAACCCTCCCAAAGAATTTTGTCTCGCAGAGCTGTTGTGGTTTAACCTCAGTTGGCAGGTAAGCCCCCCACACACACACACACAAGAGCCCTTCAGGCATTTTCCCATGGCAGAAGGCTAATACTCTGCTGTTCAGGATTCCCGTGCCCCCTTCCCAAAGTGTATGACCTCATCCATATAGCAAAGTCTTTTGTGTTCTGTGGGCTAATTAAAAAAAAATTTGTATTAGTCTTTATAATCCCTAATAAAGAAATGCCATATAGAGCCATCGTTAGGGCTGAGTACGTGGTCAAGTGAGAGCTCTTCAGTCACGACAGAAAGGTTCTCTGGTGGGGAGGGGTGGAGGGCAGCACAGTCTCCGAGCTGGATACCTGAGTATCTCAATTTGCTGCATTTTCCATGTGTGATCTCGTCCCATTCCATCAATTGCCATGAATGCTGATAGGAAAATAGCAAAGTGTCTTCTGTAGTGCCCAGGACATCAGTGTGCTGAGAGAGAATTCTGTGAAAACTAAGCCTGAGAAGGAACACAACATAAAAGCTGGACTCCTGGCCCTGGAATGCTGTCTAGAATTCAGGGCTCTTTCCACTGCTTTCAAGGTTCTCGTGCAGGCAGCGTTTACTTTGCTGTTAGAGGAATCCCTTTACAGACTCCTCCAACCCACCAGTACAGTAAAACTTTGTTGGGTTGGTGAGGGTTTGGCTTTTTCTTTCATTCTGAGAGTGTGTGCACGCATGTGCCTGATGGAATACATTTGGTATGCCAGTTCTAGGGTGCCTGTTCATTAGTGTCCTCCCGCTGTTCACATTTTATTAATGAAGCAACCCATCACCCCCCTACCAGCAGACACTTAATTCCTTCCCAGAATCCATCTGCTTTCCATGGTCCTTTGAAACCAGCTTCTTTATGAAATTGGCTTTAACAAAGTCCTATTTCCATGGGTCAATTAAATACCAAATATCGTTATTTCGCAGCTACAGCCCCTTTAAAGTGTCTCTTGGCTGTGACTAATTCTGAGATGATTTCTGGGGAGGAGATTGGACAATCAAGATCATATTAAAAAAATATATTCTTACAGCAGATCATGATCATAAAGGTGGAAAATAAGCTTAAAATGAGAAAATTAAGAGAGTGGTCCTGCAGCTCTCCTTTACTCAGGCCCTGCTTAGACAAGTAATCACTCCGGGTGCTTGTGGGGTGCGCGATACTGGAATGATAGTTTGTAGTTCTGATGATGCATCTTCCAGAAGGAATCAGAGAATGCACGTGTGCCCCTATGATGCTTATATTTATTTTAATAAAGAATTGTAGGTGTGTACAATTACTTTAGGTGCAATTGCAATAGTACTGTGACAATATCCATCGCACTTTCAAGTGCTGAAATAAATTGTGCTCATAGTCAGTATATCTTCTAATGGCATGCTATGGTGTCAGCTATAGAAAAAGTCTATTTTAAAGACTATATTTCCAATTGGGAGTAAAGTTTTTGTCAAGTTTTAAAATCACTTTTTATACCTTCAACATTATGTATATGTAAAAATACATTTTAAGTCTTTATTAAATATTAAAAGGTGTCACTTGTATGACCCCTCTGCTTTTAAAGGTCACTGTTACGCTTCAGGTTGGTGTCACTACTGAGGTAATAATAACACTTCAGTGTATAGTGGGGGCTCTCGGAAGGACTGGTGGCAGAAAGTGTAACAGAATGGGTGTTGTGGGACCTAAGAACCAGTAGGGTTTGCATTTCATTTGTGCTGAGTACCCAACTTTATCTTCTAGCTCAACATCTGCTACTGAAGTTAGGGGAATATATAAAAAGATTTGCAGTTCACCTCTAACTTTGTTACATAAATTATTAATTTTACCACTTGTGGCATAACAGCCCAGCTTGGTGTGAGACAGAAATACAGCTGATTTCGTGCGCTTTGTGAGAAAGGTTGAGATGTTTACAACCATGAGGTTCTTGTGCTGTCTCCGGGGCTGGAGATCTGCTAAGCTGGCAGCCAAATCAGCTGGAGGAGGGAGTCCTGTGAAGGTAAGCTGGCCCTCTTTGGCTAAACCAGCAGGCAGAAAGAAACCTTGAGGCCAGTGTCTGAGCATACCTGACCGTGTTACCCGAATCATCACCTGACAGCAGGGACAGACAGAATCAGGATGTAACAATCGTGAAGGGAATACATCTCTCGGGGCTGGGGGAGACTGCAAAGTCTCTCAGAGGCAGTCGATGGGCTGTGCTCCTCTTCTTCCACCCAAGAAAGGAACACCTTCTTGGTAAGAGCTGTGCCTTCCCTAGATGGTGTGCCTTTTCTTTCCGCTGTCTCCCAGCGCTGTGGCTCTGCGGCTCCGACTGGGTCGGATGTCACCCAGGAATTCTAAACCTGAGCTCGATGATCCTTCCGCAGTCAGTGCCTTCTCCACGGCGGTTCCAACCCCCTCTGTCACATGAATAAATCAAACCTAGCTGTTTAACTTTTAAACTGGCTCAGCTGTAGTCCTTAACTGGCCTCTGGAACAGGTAACTCCTGGCACAGCGGGAGCCCACAGCCAGGCTCCGAGGCAGGACCCGGGCAGACTTTTGGCTTTGCAAAGCCACTCGGGGAAGGCCTTGGGCTCTGCCCAGCGAGCGTCTCAGTCGCACCCTTAACAGCACTGACATGCAGCTCTTCCTCTCACATATTTGCACTGCCTGCAGCTTTTTAAAGTTAAGACAACCTGATCTGCAGTATTTTACATGCTGGGTAGTAGCTTGTGAACTGTCTCTAAACTGAAATGAGGTGACCTATAACTAAAGAGGGAAAAATTGCAGAAAAGCTACAGCTTCGAGGAGAGCGTTCAGCTGAGAGTAAAGGCTTGGGTTCTTGGCCTTCCGATGTATAACCAACATCTCAAGGTAGGCTGGAGGATTTATCATGCCAGGAAAAATAAATGTTAGCTCCATAAGCATTCACAAACAAATCCTGAATGTAAATAGGGAAATAATGAATAGATAAACAGTGGCAAGATAGGGCTTTGAAACAGAGGCAGATGTTCTGATAAGAGCCCAGTGTCTAACATAAATACATTTCACTGTACTTTAAGTAGAGCTTGATTTTTCTATGCACTGTGAAGTTCTAGCAAAGTAATACCCAGCTGCACAGTAATTTCTCAGTGTTTAGGGTTGGGCTGGCCACTGGACAAATGACAGATGCCCTCTGTTAACCCAAAGGGGAAGAGAAAGGGACTAAAGGAGAGACCATAGCTATTGTATTGCAAATAGCATATAGCCTAGTGCCCTCCAAAACTTCATTTTTTATATTAACATACTACATTTTTTGGACTTGTTGTATTAATTTGGTTTAATGGTGAAATCCATAAACATTTTATCATCTAAATACTGATTCATCATCCAGTGGGAATCAGATGAATTTGAAAAGAAGGTGCAGATGACTCTGAAAAGAAGGTGCAAGTGAAGTAATGGTGAAAGCTGTGGCCTTACTGGTAGTCTTTGGCTATTGCAATCTCATTGTCTTTTGAGAAAATGCTATTTTTTTCCCCAGTTCCCCTTCTTTCTTCTGAGAAGACCCTTCTGTACCCTTACGGGAACTGATGTGGTATTTATTCTACAGGTTTTTTACAGATAGCTATCAGGCAGTTAGCAATTTGTGTGATGGCTTCTGTCTTGCAGCTGGAAAGACGGAACGTTTATTTCCATTTGCATTACTAAAATATGAAAATCATCTTTAAAAAAAAGTATCAGAAGTCTTTTGTTCCAGTCGCAGTAATGCTGTTTTCTTTGTAACAAAGTGCTCTAAAAACCCTGTAACTTGCAATGTAAACAGGACTCCCAGTGCCCCCTGCCATGTACACAAACAAACCACCTAATCATCAACCTGAAATTGCATCTTAACCATAGCAACCCGAACACTTACCTTCTGAAACGCTTCCTTAATGAAAACACCGTGAGAATTCTTGGCACCTAGAAAATTACAGTGATTTAGAAATATTTAGTATTTCATTTGCAGGTTTCTAACCTGTAGGGAGTCATTCACTTTGGTCATTCAGCTTGTTTTGTTTTTGCTTTTAATTCTTTTTGTTTCTGCATTTGTTTTAAGTTTGCCTTTATAATCTCTGGGCAGAACCTGAGTCTAAGCTTCTTAGAAGGGGAGTCCCCTAAATGTTCTGTGTTTTGGAAGATTTCGTTGTTTGTGAGTTCTGTACGTTTACAACTACATGAAATATAAATCTATAACATAGAACAACTACAGAAAACAGCCAGAATGTTTTTTTCATGTTGTTATTTATTACCTTTTCTTGACAAAGAAAAATACTAACTCTAGATTCTTCTGTCTCCTCAACAAGTGCCACGCTCATTGTTTCAAATCCTTCATAGTTTCTCCTTCCTAAAGAAGGGTTTTGCAGAGTATTTATAAAAAGACAAGCTCAGTTCTTGGCTTATTTGAAAATGAAAATAAGAAACACGTAGTAGATGTTAGAGAAAGTTTAACCAACCAGTGAGAGAACCCAAATAGTCGGGTCACAGGCTCCACTGTTCTGCTGGTTTTGTTCCTGGTACTGCAAATGCCTGAAGAGATCACAGTGCTCCTGTTCCCTTCTTTTAGGGAGAATTAACTTGCTGCTCTGCATAGGATATGTTTGCTTTCAGAAGGTATTACTTCATATCACTTCTGGTAATCATGGTGTAAATGTGCAAAAAGCATTTTCTCTACTTTTGAGGGTTCAAGGGACAACATGCAGAAAAAAAAAAGCTTCTGGCCAAAAGAAGCTCCCAGTGGAAGAGATTTTTTTGTGCTCCCTGTGATGTATGGGATTAAGAAATCCCAAAATTCCTTCCACCAGCCTTAGTCTGGACCTTTAGCACTGAACAGACACACTTCTTTCTTTCAGATTAGCTTTTCAAACAGCAAGAACCCCGAATGGAGTAGATGAGAAGTAGTTTAAACATTTTTAGGAGTGCTTTTGGGACTGCTAGAGTTCTGAATTGTGTGCAGGGGAAGCTCTGACCCTGAAGGTCATCAGTCCAGCACTCTGCCCTGAGCTGTCCCCTCTGGGTGAGGGCAAGCCTGGCTGGTGAGCGCCTGGCAGCGCGGAGCCTGTCGCTGACTCTGGAACGGGACCGGATTATGCTCATCTCAGTGGTGTGCACTTTCCTGAACGAGGGGGAAATAAAGCTGTGAAGAAGATGAAATTGCTTTGGAGCTTTCTTATGAGAGATGAAATTGATAACAGCTAGAATGTGAAAAGAGTCTAATCAGAACGGAATGATGTATCAGGGGAAAATAGAACAAGAAAGCAAACATATGTGAAGAGATGAAATGAAAGTTACATTTTCCATGGCTAAAGAAAAGTGAGAAGATGATGCTTAGCCAGTCTTTCTATGAATTTTTCATTACATTCTGAGGGAAAAAAAACCCAGTGCCACAGCTGTTTGGGTTAGAAAGTAAGAATCTTGTGATAGCTTTGGTGCCACGGATGATGTGTGGATTGGATGGAAGCTCTGTGCTTGGTCATTACTCCCATTTTTATCATGCTTTAATCCTATTTACTGTTAAAAATCAAGAAATGAAACCAAAATGACAAAAGCCAAGGCATCATAATCTCAGAGGTTCTGAAAAGTATTTTCCTGTTCATCTCATGCTTACAACGACTGCCTCCAGTATGCACACCCTATGTTTTAACATCCGCTGCCGGTCCTGTGCTGCTCTTCCCTAATCCCCAGGTAAATTTCTTTTGACTCCTAGCAGATACTGACCTCAAGGGCCCTTATTTCTTCAGTTCTGAACTAGGAACTTCGGATAGAAGACATTTCAATAAAGGGAATTGTGGTTATTTGGCCTCTTCTACTGCAACTTGTGATCCTCGTGATTCTGAAAGCAACCTCGTTGCTCCCGAAAGAAAACGAAGCAGGAATGGGATTGTGCAGGGCTTTTCCTTTCCAAGGTATAAAGCTGTACACCATACTTGTAGCAGAAGTCAGCAGATTGCGGTGTGTGCAGAAACAGCTGAGAAGCTTTCTCAGCACAGTGGCTTTTACACAGTTCAGGAAGCGAGCTCCAAGCTTCTCTTGGAGCAAAATCCGATTTAAGTGTCAGAACTTGGTTTGCATTCCTTTACATGGCTTATTTATGGAGCACTCACCAAAGCTGTAATAAGGATCTCAGGACATCTTCTTAGGACTTGAAATTATATAGAGCTGTATAATATTAGGAAGTAAAAGATTTGTTGAGTGTAATGCTGGCCTCAGTAAAATGTCTCAATATGCTTTTGAAACTGAACCTGTTCTATAGCTAGAGGTTTTTTTCTCAGCTACTTTTTAATGTATACTTTTATCACATAAAATGAAAAAGTCTGAATATACAAAATATTTGAAAAGCATTATACAAGTATTAATGGTTCCCCTGGATGTGTTAAAGTTATTCCTTGCTAGAGGGAATTGTGATGTATAATGCTTGATAATTTCTGAGAGAGGACATAATTTTAACTTCAGATGTGTCATTTTATTCTGTGAAGCTGCTTATTAGTAGCAGTGGAGCCCTGCAAGCTTTATACATTATAAAAAATAAGAGCTGCTTTCCGGGCTCATAATAGTGCCTGATGTAACAAAATGTAGGTTGTAAGGCTGTGAAACCAGTACCCATCAACTCAACAGGAAAAACACAGACACAACAGCTCAAAACACTGATTCATTATCTCCCCACTCTGTGACTAATTTGCACTGCATAAAAAATAATTTAAGTTAAATATGAGCCTTGCAGATCTTCATAGTTTAAGCGTGTGAGCAGAATTCCCAGTATCCTGAGAAAACTTTGGTCCTAAGAAGCTGAGAAATTTTATCTTACCTGCATTCCCACACACACATCCAAAAGGAACTCCGATGGAGTGTGGAGTTTCGCTGGGGCAAATGCTGCCTGATGCCTTTAGCCAGAAAAGCTTTGGCTTTGAGGTTTGACCCGAGGGTGATGTGTGTTGCTTTCCTTGCACACCGTTTTGCATGCCAACTTGCACCAGGCTGCACTGAGAGCACACGAAATAACCAGCCCCCCTGGCATGCCACGCTATAAGATCCGTGGCTCGGATTCTCCTAGCTCTGCACCTAGCACAGTTCACAGCTAGAGGGGTGAAAGGGGAGCCTTGAGCTGCTTGAACCTGGTCTGCTTAGGACAGGTCCTTGGGGAAAATCCCGGGAGCTCACTTGAGCTGGGACATCACCAGACCATCCGGCCAGTCCTTTCTGCAAGCGACCAAGGGCCCTTTCCCAGGTGTGTACCTGTGGGAGACAGTGCCACAGCACATGTTCTAGGGGAACACCTCTGAGAACAGCTCACTGGCTTTTTGAGGCCATGAGGACACCCAGTATTAAGGTATTGCTTTTAAGTTCCAGGGCATGTGGCATTGCCCTTCTGCAGCGGAGTGTCAGGATGTAAGGGACGTGTTCAGCAAAGCGACCACATCCTTTCCAATGACCCAGCAGTTTTTTGAGTGAGCCAAGATGGTTTTTTGCATCTAATTCCTCATTGAGTAGTCTCTACAAGTTGTCCCAAACTAAAGCTTAAGGGCAGACAGACTTATCCCTCTGGGTGTTAGCAGAAATACTGTACCTGTGCATTGACATTTCTTTCAGGAAAAAGTATGGGGAACCCAGAGAGGCCAAACTAGGCTCTGGAATGTCCTTGACAGGAAGGATTGATGCCCTTTGTGTTGTGGGTATTTGTGTATTTTCATCATTATTATGGTCCCAATTTGGGAAGACTTTTCATAACTTCCAGCACAGGAGGATACCTAATTTTGCAGTGAATGACCTCAACTAGAACACCTCTCTGAAGTACCAGAGAGCATCTGCTACTTCTTTGTTATTCCCAGATGGAATAATCTGTAACACCTGAAGTGATGTTTCTGCTTAAAGTACCTGGCAGTCCAGCAAAGTCAGCTCTAGCTTAACCTTCAGACTGCAGTGCAGTTTATGTGGCTCCCCTGCAGGAAATGTTTAATATAAATAACGTACACAGAGAGCTTTGCTCTTGGTTCTGGTAAGGAAGGCAACAGGTTCTGACAGCACAGCAGAGGAGCTGTTATCACAGGAAAGGGATGGTATGAGGGCATGTCAGTATTCAAAGTGCATTACAGTTAAACCTTTGGACTGTGGTGTTGGACAGAGAGCTTCAGGACTCTCATTGTAATTATACTGTGTTTGCTTGAGCTTCCTAACAGCTCAGCGTGCAGGTGATTTCAGCTACAATATAAGGGAAATAAAAGCTGTACCTTACGGGTCACTCTGTATCTCTGCGTGCTGGATTTAAGAACACAAAGCCAGCCTCTAAAATAACTCATTCTGAATTGTCCTTGAAAATTGTCAAAGACTAATTATTCTGCTAATGTTGTGTGACTTACTCAAAGGCTATTTTTACCGTGAATTTTTCCTCACAATGAGAATGCTTCATTCTGCTTCAGTAGTTAGTGATATGTCCTTGAAACATAGCTCCTAGGTTTTGAAATTATCAAGGGCTTTCTAAAGTGCAGACCAGTTTACTTTGTCACTGAACTGGTTCTCTGTGTCTCACTGCATTTAACAACTGTGAATTTTTATAAGCAAATGCAGAAAATTCCCTCAGTGCCTGGATTTGAAACCTTGGGCACTGTAGAGCTGCAGAGGTGAAATAATTCTATCGTGTGAACTTGCAGATATCTAGATGCTCTGCACAGGCGTGTTCGTTAGTAGACCCAAACGTTACTGTACCAGAGCACGTTGTCCTTTTCTTCTCCTTTTCTTTCGCACTGGTGTTTGGTTATGGGATGGCTCGCTGTAGAAAGCACTCCTGGAACGGGGCAGTCAGGCCGAGGTGGGACCGAGCATGGTGGCTCTCACCAGCCGAAGGCAATTCGACATTTGCTTTCTAGGGTGGGTATTCTGTAAGATACAGAGGCTTTCTGGGTGATAGTGAGCATTTACGTGTTGAAAATGAGAAACAAAAATTGTAGGAGGAATTTGTGAGCAGTGATTGTGGTTGTTCTTCCTGAGGAAGTGCTTGCACTCGGAGCTGCCAGGATTGGATAAAAGCAGAGCCATAGTGCGTGTGAAAAAACCTCTGTCTCTGTACAGTGCTTGAACTTTGGGCAAGGGTTTCGAGACAAGCCTCTTCCCCTGATTCTGTTGCCCTCCCATTAATGTCCTGGCCTTATTTCCTGCTGCTTTCAAACTCTTATTTATCTTTCCTTGGTATGCGGGGGGTAATGGAAGAGCATAGAGCTTACCGTTATCAAATAAGTTCTCAAGAAAGGGCTCGAGTGAGAAGCAGCTGTTGAGCAAAGAATAATGAGTCAAAGTAATCCATTCTTTGGTATCTTCAGGCAGTGTTTCTCTCCAGGGCTGCTGCTTCATGCCCATATTCAGTTATGAAAAAAAGTTCCTAAAACATTTAAAATTAGAGGACAGAAAAAGTGTGGTGGTGAAAGGTGGGTCCTTCTTGACACTGGCATTGATTCTCTTGTAGTAACGCAAGAGCCTTTGATTAAGAGTTTGTCAAGCACCTTTTGAAGCTGCACAATAAATCAATCTCTCTCTGGAGAAGTTTGAAAGGGTGTAAGCAAGGATGCTGCACACAAGTACCCGGGGGATATTTACTACCCTCTGCGGTCATGAATCACTTCAGTTGGGCCAAAGTGATGAAGTCTGGAGGTCAGTTGGGCAGCGAGACAGCATTAACCCTTCGCAGCATTATGTTCTACCTTCCCTTCATTAACAGCCATATCAGATTGCAAGCTGCCAATTCCTGTTTTTAGGAGAGCATCCTTAGGGACTTCTGCACGGACCGGTGCAAAATGGGAATTATAAAGGGATGGCTTGAAAGCTTGGAATGAACAGGAGCGACAAGTCGCTGTTGCTTGCCACGTTTTGTTGTAATTAAGCCAGAAATTGTTACAATATTATTATACTGTTGTTGCAATTGTATTAATTTTCATAATAATGCTATATTATTATAATACTATTACAACGATAAACCAAGTTAGAAGGGGTGAGCGGATTTCAGGCAGGACTTTGTTCATGTTAGACCTGTTTTGGAAGGGTTGTTTTTGCAGGAGGCCACGTGTGAACGAGGATGCTCGAGAGGGGGTTGCGGTATCAGTATTGACATATAAAACAGTGGATTTATGGGCCTTACGTTAAGATAAGCAATATTGAACACCTCACATTCTGCAGTTCAGATAAATAGAGCAATTTTTGCGTTATCTGTTTCAGATAAGCAGGTCTCTGAGAAATGTATTGTTGCAGTCATCTGTGCTTGCTAGCTTACAGCTATGGCTATCCATCTGGCACTGCAGCACACCGTGCGGCCTCCAGATCTAGAGGGCAGGCAAAACTGAGGCAGAGGAGAAGTAAAACCTTGCTCACTTTGTCCTAGTGTGGGTCAGTGCTTCATTTAGCACTGTGCTCTGCTCAGAATGTTCATCCATCTGTAAGGTGGTGGGGTTGCTTAGCTCTGGCATGCTTAATGTCTTTGGGTTTTTAAGGCTTTTTTTCTGAGGTCAATTGTATTATTTTTATGTTTTCTTCCACTTTTTTTTTAACACCTCAATGTAATGATTCTTAACTGAACTCTCAGTTTAACAAAATGTTTCTAAGGGAATTTCCTTTTCTACTTGTAAAAATCGTAGAAAGGAAAGGACCCTTACAAGTATCCTAAGATTCTCATGAAATTTTAGCTTTGATTTTCTGGCTGCTCATATCCTGCAAGCCAGTCTCTGCTCTCAAAGAAATAGATCTTATTCCTGCACATCCCTTTTATGCCTGCCAAAAGTGGAAAATCTGGAAAAACCAAAGCAAATGAAATGGCTGTTATCTGGAGCAGGCCATTCTTCATCTCAGTGGACTGTTTCTGAATGCGGTCCGTAGAAGGAATAGGGCTTGATACCCAGACAGAATAATCTGTAGGGGTCGGGTTAGGAAAGGAAGCTCTTCACTGGTGGGTTGAGGATGTTCTGCCCTGTTGTTAGAGGGTCAGAGCAGATCTCAGCACTGGTAACGCTCATGCAACCTTCTTCTAAGTTTGCTACACATCCTTTTTACCAGATTTCTCCTCTCTTTTGAAGCCTTAGTGTTGCCTTTTGATTTTGCAGCCTTTAGCAGAAAAAGGACCCCAGACTTGATGGATAAGCAATACCATTGTTCCACACAGATCTTAGCATTGATTTTTATATTATTTCATCATAGATAGCTCTGTAAACCAATAGAAACCCTGGGAATTACCGTGATTTCTCTCTCCTCTGCCCTGTCACTCCTTGAACCTTGTGAAGCATGTTGATTTGAATGTTCCTGTGTAACTTGCCAAACTGTGTAATCTAACTTAGGAATGCTAATCAAAACCTAAGGTGTACATTAAGGTTTTGGTCCTACAACTTTAAATTGTCCTCAAGTCACTGAGCCAGGATATTCAATGTACAAATCAAAGTGGCAGTTGCAGAAAATAATGGGCTAATGTTCCTGAAGAAAATATACCTGACTGCCTTTCTTGAGACCATCTGAAGTTTACTATTGAACAAAACTATGGCTGAGGCTGCGTGTGAGTAACTTGGAATAGAGTTTAAGGTACCGTAATGGTGCACTATTGATAACTGGTCATCTTACACACACACACAAAGAACATTCTGATTATTTCTGTCTCTGGTTTTGTTTTTTGTTGCTTCATTTTTAATGTAGCAAGAGCATCACATTTCAGTCAATTACAACAATATATATTTTGTTTCCTTCTAATGGATTCTCATATCTTTCCAATGCACAGTAGCTATATGATATCTCTTAACGGCTGGAGGTCATAGACATACAATACTGAGACAGGCAGTCAGGACTTAGCATTAAAAATCTGAATTACATACATCCACATGAAGTAGCCAATAAAAGGGAGATCTTATTTCTGAGCTGCACGAGAGCTCTTCTCTACCTCCTCTTTGTTCCGTTAAGACTTCTCTGTGTTGCTTGATGCAGGAGTGGTGGAAAAACAAGAAGACACCGAATAATGCCATAGTCACGCTTCACCATGTCATTCAAACTCTCATATGCTGCAAAGCTAAAAGTGGGTTGGCTCCTGTTTCACATACAAAATAATGTTTAAAGTTCAGTGAAATTAGTAAGAGCCTTCACGTTGGTTTCAACACCCATTGGATCATGTTATTAGGCATTTGACACGTGACATTCCAAATTGCATAGATGTGATTGCGTGCGAGAATAATAATGAGAATTGTCATACCTTCTGCCAGAATTACCATGAAAAGCAAACAAACAAACAGGCTTTTCTAAGGCACGTACAATTTTAAATGCTCCAAATTCCATTTACTCAATCAAATCCTTGCAGGGATGAAAGCCTTGCAGGTTGTGGGTTTGGAGATAATGAATACGTTCAAGGAATTGCCATACTTCAAAGGCAGAGTATTTTCCTGTACTCAGGGAAAATATATAGTATGTATACACCATGCATACTACAGTATTCTCTAGATGACAGGAACAGCTCAAAACATTTAAATAACCTTTACAGGAGATGAGGCATTCCAATTTTATTATTGGGATTTCAGGTTCCAGTCAGTGATGTTCTGTTTATATTTGCATGTGTCTTATGGAGACCTCAAGGTCTTGTGACAAGAGTAAAGTTTTGAATCCAAAGTTATCACCACTAGAAATACGTATTTATTGCTCTGGTATTTAAAAACATTAAATATTTCCTTTTGCAGTGACATTCTGTAATGATGTCAAGATCTTAATAAAAGACAGAACGCTGGTGTAATGGAAGAGCCGTTGAGAAAATGCCATTCTCATATAGCCAGTGATTGTTCTTGAGATGGTGTGAGGCACTGATGCCTCAGGTGTTCGCTCACGTGGACGTAACTATAGAAAAACTCTGAAATACTACAAGGTTTTTATCACTAAGCTGTTAAACTTGAGGAGTAACCTGTTCATTATTGTAATTCACTGACTATGGTCAAGAATGATATCAGGCTTTTAGATTTGATAATATTTTGAGTAAATCTCAGTTTGATATATTAAATTCTTTTACAATGAATAATTGAATAATTGCATAGCAAAAAAAATATCACAGATAGCTTGGTCACTTTGAGGGACAAAGAACTGCAAATAATGAATCTTTACAAGTAATTATTTTTCCAGCAATGTCTAAAGGGTTTTACTTTAAGAAGTAGCCCAGAGTTGCAGAAAGCTGGCAAATGGCCATCAATCTGGAATAGTTGTGTTGATTTGCTGTTTTATCCTCACTGAGATTCTGAGAATCAAGCAATACCTTTAGAAATAGTGAGGGAGGAAACATGAAAAGGTAATTTAGAAGTAGGTACGATCCGAGGTAGGCATACATGGAAAGATTCATTTCAGGAAAAGGCTTGATTAGCTTTTTTGTTAGAATTCCCAGTATTTTCCTCGTTTGCTGGAAAAACTACAGGGAAGGGGCTGCTCTTCCACAGGAAACCTTTTCCTTCCCCTGCAGAACCTGAGTGAGCATCCCCTCTCTAACAGCTCTGGGAGCTAGGGACTGGCAGGGGCTCGGGCACCAGCACCGTGCCCAGCAACAGCACGCACGGGGACTGAAAGTGCAGGGGCCTGCGCGGTAAAGCTCAGTAAAGAAGGATCCCCAGCAGCTAAAAAGTATTTGAGCTGACACTGCTAAAAAAGTAATCCTGTCTCTGTGTTTTGTCAGTTCCTGACCTAGTTTCAGGTCTAAAATAAATGCCTGGTTTAGGCTGGTAGGCAGAGAAAAGAAGTTATTCAAGTGTTTTAGAACCTAAAAAAAAAAAAGAAAATAGCAGGGACAATTAGGATAATTGTTTGGGATTTGAGGGGAGAAAAAAAAAATTGTTTTAACTTTATTTGCTTAGAAAACATGGAAATTGCTGTTCCAGTGCAGGAAGTGGGCCCTGGCCGCAGTACGGCCCTGCCAAGCGATTGAAGATGCACGCTGCGCTGTGCCAAGGGGTCGCACCTCTCTCTGTGCCCCCCACGGAGGCTCAGAAGCAGAGATAACCAGGAGATGCATGGCTTGCATCTTCTAAGTCCTTCCTCTCTGCGGTCTTGGGTCTAACTCGGGTGTGATGCTGAGCGGAAAGCACGGTGTGAGTTGACTCCTGCCCGAGGTGGGAGCAGAGTGGTCTCCTCTGAGGGTATGCAGGCTGCTCTCCACTCTTTCTCAGAGTGGCCAGACGAAGAGTTCAGCTCTTGCTTGCAGAGTTAGACATGACAATCCTTCAGAAGAGGCGGGTCTGCACAGTATGATTTGCCAGTGCTTGACTATGTCTCCTTCAGAGTGCAGTAAATAAATAACCTTTTGTTACAAGGAATGAAAAAGTAAAAGTGACCTTAACTCTGAAAATGGCAGCATAGCCCACCTATGACATCCTTCTGGTTTAACTTGATCAGAAGCCTGAAGCTTCCATGTTATTGTCACTAAGATTACGTTGGCATTGAGTGTTAAGTACCTTAAATTAATAGATTTTAATAATGGTAATTCCTAAATGAATTAGCAGAGTTCCGATTTGTACAAATTCATTTCCTAATGAGTCAGTGTGGTAATTTTGGGAAGGATACATTGTAATTTTCATGCGTATCAAAAGGGAGAGTCCCTTTTAACTGCGGTGTTGAAACCAGTTAATTATAGAGCTATCCACAACCTTCCTGTACTCTGTGTACGTTTAGAGAGAGAGAGAATAGAAAGCCATTCATCTATGCTTACTGATATTTCTTACTGTTGTGATTTGAAGATAACTTCCCATCTACTTGGTATACAAATAAGCAATTACTTATTTTCTGGGATTGCCAGGGGCTTGACCTCAGCTTCCTGAGATACGTCTTTCTCTATTTTTAACTGTCGATGCACATGTACCTGGATAGAAGCTGTTTCCTAACTGTATATGCATTGTCAGTATGGCTAAAAAGCTGCTAAATGTCTGGAAGATTATTCAGAGCAGCAGTACCGTTAAGCTTTATGTTCAGTGAAGTGTCATTATTTTTTCAGGATAGTAAAAATCAAGGAATATTAAATGGAAACAGATAAAAAGGTGTTATTACACCAGCCCTTTAATTAGCTAGTATGATTTCCTTTTTGATCTTTTCAATTAGCCAATAAACTGCCTTCAGAGTTATTTTATTGGGCAAGTACGCCATGGAAAATCAGTTTTCTGAAAGGATTTTGACAAACTCTCAGCCATTTTTACAAATGTAAATGCACTGTAACCCGTAGCCAACTGGCTAAGTAGCCATCTGCTGTATAGATGATCGCTCTGATTATGTGCAAAGACAGCAGCTCTCTAGTGCAAGGCTCTACTTTATTTATAAGGCTATATACATTGGCTTCCATTCTAATTAGGTTTTGCACAGCTATAGCAATGTAGGAGGCACTTTAATAAATGCTCAACAATATCTATGCCTCTGCCAAGTTGGCTTAGTATAATGAGACGTCCTTTACAGAAATACTCCAGGAGGAATTGTAAAGGGATTGTTTACCGCTTGGTCTTATAAGGAGTTAATCAGGATTCTGTAACAACAGGGGTTTGGAGATGAAAATCACACGCTGAATTTTGACTTGCATCGCTTTATGGAACTCACATAAAACTGTTAAACTGTGGCAGTACGTGGCTTTACGTATTAATCATCCTAGGGCAGAACTCCTCTCAGGTAACACCATCTCAGATTAATTACAAGTACAGGAAATATTTAGGACCCTAAAAAAAATATATTTGAACCAATAGCTGCACTCCTGTTTCGACTCTTGTGTTGCTCTGGACATAAGTGACCCAACCCTGCAGAAGCCACCTCTGCAAGAGATCCTCGCGGGGAGAGCCGTTCTGATGAGCGCGCAGTGAAATTGTACCCATTGTTCTGTGTCAAAGCCAATAAGCCTGCACTTCATGTTTCTGTTTAGCTGGCTTTCATGCTGGAAATCCTGATTCTTAATGAGGGCAATTTACCCATTAACTGGGGTAATTAGACAGTTTTTGAGGCCCTCTATCAAAAAGATTAGTTGTGAGAGGGACCATGTCAAGTGGCTGAGGACCTACACGACAGTCTTGGTAGACAGAAGTTTTTCCAGGGTGTTTTGTTACACCGCTGACAATGTTTATTGCTTCTCTAAATGCCATTGAAAATTTCAGTGAGGTCAGTGTGGTGCTCCTGAACGTGGGGAAGAAAATGCAGTTGCTCTTGAAAATGGGTAACTGACCAAACAGAGCGAAACATCCAAAGCAAACAGCGTGATGCAGTTATTACATTTTTATGTACTAGCTGTCTCGGTAGGTAAAGGTGGAATTTGCCAGTGTGCTAAAGAAAAAAGGCTGCCACTTTCCTAGTGAGATTCGCATGAGCGAATCCTTTATAACAGCTCATCAAAAGACATTATTAACGATAAGAAAATCCACGTAGATAAAGTGATATTTTCCCTTTGAATACAGAAACAAACAAGGTCAAATGAAAATCTATGCCAGCCTAGCAGTGAGTGGTAGTTTATATACATGACAATCAAATCTCTAATCTGAATAATACTATTTAAGTTGAACATGCCTAGGTATTAGGTAATAGCCCTAATTTGCATTAAAATAGGTTTTAAAACTGCATGACAGAACTACTACATGATAATTTCATGTAAATTGTCAAGCAGGGAATAAAACGGTTTAGGAGGTTTAATACTTATTAGGAACTAGCTAAATGGCAGCATCCTCAGCTTGCCAAGAGGGAAGCAACACCACAAACATGTGATACAGTATGATAGTGTGTAATCAGAGCTGAGACAAAATGTAAGCCTCTTAAAGTAACAAATACCTGATTGGTTTAGCGTTGCTGCCAAAAATAAAAGCAGTGCAGGGTTCTGGGTAATCTGGATGCGCAAGCGGTGGGAAAGGGAATGAATGCAATTGCTCAACTGTTCAAAGAGGTGCCAGTTTATTAAATTTTAAAAACCATTATATCGATTCAAATAATTTTTCCCCGCACTTTTCATTGTCTTTCCTTTCAAAGCTATAATTTTGTGGTAGTCATCCAAATCTAATTGCTTCTTTGCGTCATGACGCCTTCCGCACCGTCAGAGCTTGACAGCCCCTCCAGAAGGATGCGGCCCGTCAGGGACACGGGGAGGAGAGGGGCCTGGCAAGCGCTGCCGTGCGGCAGCAGGTCCAGCGCGGCGTGATGGCAGCGCGCGCTCTGCAGTCCGCACACCCTGCTCAAACACCATCACTTTGCTTTATAGCTCTATTAGTTTAATAGGCAGCTCGAGTCTGGGAAACAAAAGAGCAGGGGAAGAAAGAGCAGTCCTTTGTGCTCAAACAGCTTTCCAGGAGAGAAACATTTCCCTGGAGATATTTTTCTTTACATTGTTTAGTTTAATCGGTTCTGTAAGACACCAACAGGCAGATTCAATTTACGCAGAACATCTCTGTCTCCTCTTGTTTTTTAACCCCCACATCTGTGCCCTCGCTCTCTAACTCAGATACTTCTTCAGCTGTCCTATAAATACTGCCGTGCATTGCAATGAGGCAATTGAAAGTTACATCTGATATTTAACTGCTTTCTGGAAATAGGCAGAAAATTAATAGGTTAAGTGAGTGAGTACGCTTCAAAGAACAAAAGGGAAAATGTTCTGATGAGCATTTTCCAAACCCCAGAAGCTGAGTGCAATTGCTTATATTATCGGAGCTGAATAGGAGGGATTTTTAATTGCATCAGTGCTATTAAGTGCTTATGATTCATTTTTTCTATTTAGTGTTTCATCTCAAAACCTTGCGTAATTATCCCCACCTCTGACACGGAACTCAGAAATTCCTTGGAGGGATAGATTGGAGTGTGGCAGCGTGGCCTCGTCTTTCAGAGACAGGAAGTATTCTAATAAACAGGTTTCAGATGTGAATCTTTAGGCTGACGCTGTAAAATCAGAGAGTTTCTGTCAACATTAGAAATCCCTGTGTGTATTTCATACAGAGCAAGAACCGTTGTGCTCTAGGCTTGGTTTTTGGACGTGTTCAAAACAGAATTATAGCTGAAGTCGTTGGGTGTTGTAAATGTTCAGACCTTCTGAAACTGGTCCTGGAGCTTTATTCTTGGGAAGTAACAGGAAAACAGAGAGAAAATAAAGTTCCCGATATAATAGAATGGCAGCAATTTGGTTTTTTTTCCCCAGAATAGGATGTGTTCATAATTTCAGCGGTATCTTCTTATTATAAAAGGAAATACAGCACATGAATGACACAATCCAGATCCTTCACCTTCCTCAGACAGTTACTGCAAGTGACTGTGAGATATTAAATGTTTAAATGGCAGTTTCTGTCTCTGCGTTACAGCTTCAATGTGCTATTGATTATGTCTTTGGTTTGCCCATTATTTATACCTCGTAATACTCGTTATGCATTATTCTATATGTATAGGGTTTGCATACATGCATTTAATCCAGTGGTTTGGGTAGTTTACAGCTGCACACATTAGCAGTCTTGCAGCAGGGCTGGCTGAAAACCACTGAAGAATTTGGCCCTTCATTATCAAACTAGTCTTTGCTACTGGCCATCTGAGACACGAAGGAAGGACTCAAGAGGCTCTGAGGAATTAAAATTCTCCAGTTCAATTATTTGATGAAGAGCTGAAATTATCCAGGTTCTAAAGGAGTGAAAAGCTATGGACTGTCTCCTATACAATACCTTCAATGACAACCCCAGTGATTTTTTTTCTTACTATTTTAGGGTACTGAATGCCAGATTTTTGTCCAAGGCCAATTGATTTGTATTAAAAAAAAAATTTAAGATTCATGGGGCTAAAACATTTGTACAACATAGCGTCAAAATATTGTTCATATGCTGGAGATAGGAGATACTTGTTAGAAACAGCTATTGTCAGCTTGAGGCTTTAAAGTACTGTGCTTGCTGAGTTCTTACCCTTCAGATGGGAAATGTCCCCTCAGTGCTAAGTGGGTGTCTCAGAGCAGACCTTAGAATTTCAGCTGTAAAACATGTTGTTTGAGTTTTAAAACCATGCTGGAGCAGTACACCGAGGAACGATCAGTCTAACGTGACTGGTTGGGCATCAATATATAAACTGGTTGGATCAATATATAAACTGGTTGGATCAATATATAAACTGGTTGCAAAATTGCAATCTCTGGTGTATGGCAACATCCAAGACTAGAAAATGGCCTTCTATCCATTCTGGTGATTTCAGCCCTGTTTTGGAGATTATTTCTCTTGATTTATGACACGTGTGTTTCTGAATTTTGCCATTTGGGCTTTGTATAGCAGAAAAATCCCATCCGTTGCATGAAAATCAATATGAATTAAAAAATAAATACGTTTTCCTCTTCTCTTTCGAACTTGCATGGCAGCAATTGATGGCCTAAATCTGTAGGCAGATCTTTTGCCTTAAGAGAAACTTTAATCCACTTGGAATCTTACCATTGTTTCTGAGGACTCCTCGGTACCGAATGCACTTCTTGTGAGACGTGTTGTCCTTGATGTATGTGCAGTCCTTGGCAAAGAGCCTGCCTGGGTTCCGGGAAGATGTGATTTCACTTCACAAAGTCAAATAATGCATATAGAGAGCGTTAATAACTAGACATTTGGGAACACTCTGAAAAAAGCTTATTCTTAATTCTGGGGTGATGGCAAAACCAGCAATTTGGACCCATGCATGGCTTATATAAAAAAGAAAGAACTGTACTGTGATAATAGAAAATGTGATACTTCTCAACTCTTGGCTTTTATGAGTTAATACCGAGAGAAGAGGTAATGATGTCTGTCTCCAAGGTGCAGAATCACTGAGATTTGTCCACAAGAAAAGGAACTAATTTACATATTTATCTGCAAAGCATCAAAATAACAGTATCTAGCCACGCAGTGTTCTGTGCATTTAACTGATAGAATTGCACATTTAAATAATAGGTACTTATTTTTGCTTCCTGATCTTGGTCTTTAGTTTGACAGTTGGTACATCTGAACTGAAACATTTCAGTTATCATGATGACACCTCGTGGTTTCCTTACTTTGACCTAGAATATCATTCAGCAAAAGACTTTACAGGTGATGCTCCCAGCCATGCTGCACATAGCTGCTGCTCAGTAATAACATGCTTCCACTGATTAAGGAGGAAATGAACGTGAACAAGTCATCATAAAAACAATCTGTGAACAAATCTCTCAGCTCTGCATTTTCTCTTGAGTTTTGTGTCCTTTTTATTTTCCTGTTACAAATCATTTTGCTTGCCAAGCACATCAACCGTAAGCATCTTGATAATGGAATGGATGCCCCACTTTCTGTAAAGATGGATCTAGATAAAAGGAAACTTAAATTTGCAGAAATTACAGGCTTGACCCTCACCTTGGTCTCACACAGATCATTAACATAAACTTTGATTTAGCGGCATCAATAATCTTTCTATTGTCCTTCCAGTGCTGAGGGAATTAAGTTCCCAAATCAGCAATTTCTTTTGGACAGCGTACCAAGCTTTTCTCATCTGTGTAACATTTTATATTGTCTTTTTAAGATCATCTATTAATGGGAAGCTGCTGGCACAGTGATGCATCAGATGTATCAAGACTTAATAGCTATTACTTTACATCTTTTTTTTTTTTTTTTTTTTTAAGGATTTTTTTTCATTTTGGAACACCAGTCAGGTGACTTTCAAGTGAAGATGTGATAGGTTGGTGGAAGTTCTACCTACTGTCTAGGAGTAGACATAGTCTACAGTTTTCTCCCAATAAAGTAGATCAGCCACTGTGACTTAAACAGAAATATAAAAAAGCTCTGGGTTTTCATTTTACTTTTTATATTTCATCTTGGATAAAATATAGCCTTGTGTTACCACTGTTACACAAATAAATAAGTCAGAAGTAATAAGCTTCAATTATTTAAGCTCTAGTAAAACCCATACCAAAGTACTTCCAGATGACTCATATTGTATGACATTCTCTCAGTAGTTGTTCATCTGTTACTGATAAGGGAGGCAAAATAAAATAAATCACAGCAATATGATTTGTGTAAAATTTTCTAATGCACCTAAATGGCTGAAGATCTGATTTTCAGGGCGTTGAGCTATGCAGCTATGTGATCAGGCATTGACTAGAATGCAAATGCAGATTCAAGGAGGATTTAGCACTTTATCTTCTTACAAGCATTTGCAAATTCTGTGATTGAATTTCTGCAATTTCTAAATGTCTAAATACTTTTCTCAGTCTTGGATTGTGGAGTCAAAGTGTAAATAGGCTTAAAGGTCTGCAGAAGTATACTCTTCAAAAGTACAGAGTTTGAGTCAAGGAATTGAGAGGCCAGGGTTTATGATTAAAATATTTCAGATACCTAAAGCCCAAAAAATGTTAGGGCCAGGATTTCCCCTGGTTCCTAAAGTCTGCATGCACAGAAGATTAATCTCATACTGAGCAGCTTAGGTCTTATCTTTTTCTTATATTGTCTTATTTCTTTATCTGCATGATATCAAAAAAACTAAAACAAATCCATTAATTCCTTTGGGCTTTAGTTCAGGCTTTATGTGCCCTGGCTGTCTACAGTCTCCTTTCATAGTAAAGCTATCACTGATCCTGATTACAAGAGTATGTTTTGTTTATCTATAAGCTTTCAGAAGCTGTTTACCATTATTTTTCTCATTGCCTTTTGGCATTAATGAATGCTGCTTTAGTACCCATTGGAAAGGAAATAGAAAAGTATTCTGCCAGTTCTGAAGAAGAAATGAGGTGCTAGGAGATGGATAAATTTGTTCTAGTCATACAGCCAGGCACCACATCAACAAGATTATGAGCCAGATGTTTTCATGGCCCTCGCCACTGCAGCACCTGAGCACCTATCTTCAGTGCACTTGCCCTTCCTAACACCCCTGTAAGCTAAGGAACTAACTGGAATACTCAATGTACAAATGAAGAAATGAATTACTGAAAAGCTAAGCTTCCAGTGCTAAAGGTACTTAGAGGTTTATTATCTTGAAAAGTTCCAGGATTCCAATAGGAAGGAAGTAGCTGGAGCAGGGAATTAAACCTAAGTCTCAAGCTAAAGCTCAAACTGCTGAATAACTTTCCTCCTCCTCCTAGGAAAACTCTTGCTGTTCCATATCATATGCTGTCTGGGTCCTGTCCTTACAGAGCTTGTTCCTGTTATCTGTCTAAAAGTCTCCTGTCTGGTAACACATACACCTGAGCACAGGGTGTAGCAGGAGCCAGGGTTCCTCACCGGGGAGTTGCTGTCCGTCAGCTGCTGCTGCTGTGTGAGCTCAGGAATGCCTTGCTGGGGTCCTTTACCTGTCAGCCAAGAATCTCACCTGGGCAGCATCCTTGCTGCCCTGCTGCTGACCGTCTGCGGAGCTGCAGCCCTGGCACCCGGCCGCGTTAGCGTTAGATGGGAAACACACAGTTCCAGCCAGAGGTCTCACCACGGGCTGCACCAGCATATGGTTTTTACCTTTTTGTCCTTTAAAATTATCCACGTTCATATCCCTGCTTTTGGAGGGCTTCCTGCCAGATAGACGTTCTCCTGTGCAAGGCTCAGGCAGTCCTTTTGGGAAGCTGTTTCTTCAGGGCCCAGCTTGCCAGTGGCACCCGGGAGAGCAGCGGCACCTGTTCCTTTGGCAAAAAGGGGTATCTGGAAAAAGCAAGCAGACAGCAAGCATTGTTTTCTACCCTCATGTCGTTGTTTCCAGATGAGTCAAATAAACAGCAAAAATTCTTGAATAACTGAGTGACTTGCATGTGCTTTTACAGAAGTTTTAATGTAGAATCCTGGAGAGGGGAATCGGGTTTCGTGCCAGTCTTTTCCAACCCAACCTTTTGTTCTTGTTTTTCTGTTCAGCATGTTTGTTGTTGTTCTTTTTAAAGTGCTGAATTGAACTCATTATGCCTCATGCCTCAGAAATTGCTCTGTTTTCTTGACCAGAAACCAAGTAAGAACTTCAGAACTGGACCTAATGGTTCTGTAATTATAATGTATTATTATCAGTGTGTTCTTCAAAATGTCAGCGTGAGAAGAAAAAAGACTCTGGGATATTATTTTCTCATTATTGTGGTGCTCCTTTGAATACTGTAAAAAACATCAAACACATATTAGAAACAAAGGCGGACCGAGTAAATGAGATCATGCTGAGGCCTTTGTTGTTCTGGCTGGATTGTTTTTGATGTCCAAACGAGCTCAGTAACTGGCTTTGTATCTATCTGGGACTGCAGTGCAGCCTGCAGCATCAACACGTCTGGCCAGACAGCTAATAATCCTGGCTGAGGTTCTGACCTTTTCACATTTCCTCACAACTAATAAGCAGCTAAGTGAGAACTACTTTTCCTTTCCAGGAGACACTTCTCCTACCAAGCAAAATATTGGAAGTGTTCTGTTTATGCAAAACTCAACTAAAGTTTCGTTGGACTTTTCTTCTTCAGAAAGCCTATTAGGGGAAGCTCCCGAGTGCCTGGTGAAGCCCTTCCTCGTTCAGGCTGCTTCTCACGAAGTGCAGGCACAGTTGCCTCACTGCTCTGCATTCCAGAGTGACCTTTTCAAACCAAACGTGTGGATTTCCATGAGCGTTTTGGGACATTTTGAGTGCATAGATTAGGTGTTCGGTAGTATCCTCTCCACTGAGAAGTATCATAATTTGATCGCAAGAATGGGTAGTACTTTTAAGAGCAACTGATGTATGAACTAGTACAAAGAGGTTAACCTTTCTCCTCTCGTTGCTGCTCTCCTGGTGAACAGTTGTCAGTTACTTACCATGGCTTTCAAGGATATCATCTGTCAGTTATTTGGTCTCTGTTGGCTTTTAGGTAGGAGAACATCTGTCTTCAATTCTAAAGGATCCCGCTTTGAGCTCTGCTTCCTTAAACATTGAGTAATATTGAGCATCCAAGGTTTTTCTTTACTAACTGATAAGATCCACTTTAGTGTCTTGTATGGTATGCATATAATAGACATAATACTCTGGCCAAAACTAACATTTTTCACTGGATGTTATGTGATGTCTTGAGTGCTATGGGAGATAACAAGGGTAAAAGCTGGTGTGTCTGGTTTCAACAGGGAACGGAGAACATTCATTAGATACCTTTAAGAAAGGAGACTTCTTTATCTGCGTAAAGAAACATTTCTCATGTGTTTAATTCTCAGGTAACAACTTGCAAGTTACGATGATTCATGATTAAACATGCCTGTCGAATGCTCTGTTGAAAATCTAAAATGTCATATTCCTTGATAATGCAAGTGTCTTTTTCTCTGCTTGTGTTGCTTGCTGAAGTGTAGATATGTTCATAGGCCCTAGATGTGTTGAAACGTTATAGATGAACATGGAAAAACTCTCCAGTACCAGCACTGTGGAGAGATTATCCCTTTAATGCAATCCAACCACCTTGCTGTAGGACAAGCTTTTGAACTGACTAATGTTGCAGGTCACTTTATAGACCCAAGAATGCACCATAATAGTGTAATGTATTGTTATCATTAAAGAAAGAATAGAGATTCTTTTGTTTAGTCCTATCAGAGGAATTGTTTTCTTGCTGGGACAGTCAGCACGAGGATGGATCTAAGTACTTAGAACTGTGTTGCAGGGAGGCAGGCTGTTGTTTTCAGTAGCTGGTTTCATGGATATCTCGGAACGATTAAGAATTTTGCTCCCTGGTTTGTGCCTCCACTTTTGATCAGACCTTTTCTTCTAACTAGGAAGGGTCCTTGCTGACTGGTGAATGAACCTCAGCAACAAGGCACAGTGGGAACTCGGCTGTGCCCTGTGCTAATTCTGGCTCTGTCTTAGATCCAGCTCCACAGCGACCTTCGGGCACCATGGACTGTGTATCTTCTCCATGGTGATGTTATCCAGCATTCCCATTTCTTCAGCAAAGGGCTAATGTGAATGTTATTGTCTCCAGAAAATGCAACGGTGCATGTGGGTTATAGCTTTATTTTCAAGTTTGATGGAATTCTGTGGTGGTTTTCTGTCCATTCAAGCAGATCAAGTAATCGCTATTACGAGAAACAATCATTTGCACCTCTTAAAGATTCTCCTCCCAGCATTTTTTTTTTTTTTTTTTTTGAAAGATGACATGATTAAAGTTTCGATTGCTTTTTATAGTTTAATACCCATGGAAGGAGACAGCTTTTTCACTTCCTTTTTCTCCCACGACTCCCCTCACTCATCTGATCCATCTCGGGAGTGCAAAATGCCAGTTGTTTTAACCTTGTGTAATAAGACACTTCCGATAGCCGTGCTAAAGACGCTCGAAATGTTTTCCTTGGAAGTGCAATTTTCTTCTTGAACGAAAATGAACAGTGCAGAAGACATGTTTTCTGGCTGTCTGGCAGCAATTAATCGGAAACTCCTGAGTACTAATTCCTTGGAATCAGTTTGGAGTGTGTTATCTGATTTATTTTTAATTGAGTGATCAGACTTAATTTCTTTGCACAGATAAAGTTACTAATGTTTCCTGTTAAATTTCTTCGGTTTGAAGAGGAACATTTCTAACATTTGAGGGCTTTTGTTGTAAGGGTTTTCTTCCCTTTATTAATTACACTACTGAGGTTCAGGCAAGGCTAGGGCTAGGAGGAAAAATGTCTCTTCCTTTTTGCAGCATGCCCTGAGTCTATAATTCTGTTCCCTCGCCAATCACTACTGACGCGAACGGGGAGGAATCGCTTTCTGCCTCCTTTGGCTCTGTCTTTATCAGCACTGATGCTTTGAGGGCAGTAATAAAGCAGCACTATCTTAATGATATCAGGAATGACCTTAATGGACTGGGAGACTGTTAGGAGTAACTTGCTGTTTGTGATTAGTTTTGGACTAAGGGTAGGGGATCTCATGAGCACAGCGAAGAATAAAACAGGGAACTAGTGGCTGCCTAGATGAGAGAGCGGGGGGGAGGGAGAGTGAAAGGGTTCAGTAGACCCTTAGGGAAAACAGCTTTCCTGAATGAAACTAAAGTATTTAATTTTCTTGAAACTTCAGTCTCTTTATGGCACTACATGTGCAAGATTGAGAATGAAGAGAAACGCTATAGGAGACCTTGATTGATTCCACTAGTACCACGTGATCCAGCTCGTGTCATTTGGGTTTGTACAGTAGAGAAAAGAGATTTTTTCCCCTCATCTACCCAGCCAGTCACACCATCACAGGAGGCTATCAGATTGGTCAAACATGATTCCCCTTGGTGAGTCCATGATGATTACTCCTGATAACCTTCTTTTCTCCCACGTGCTTACTGACGCTCTCTAACCATGTAGATCGTGTGCTGATAGTGATATTCCTCAGCTCATATGAATATGCCAGAATAATATTCAGTCTAGCAATTATCTGACCCTCCCTGAGTTGATGTGACCACCTTTTTTTCTTGTAATTGAAGAGCTTTGGGCTGCCAGCACTTCAGCTACGACTCAGCTTACAGGAAAGCACAGGCCTAATTATTTTGTATCTGGCATGTGAGTATTAGAACAACTGATGTGATGGCAAGATAAAAAAATGTTAAAAAACAAACAAAAAAACCCAAACAAACAAAAAACGAACATACCAAAAAAAAAAAAACAAACCCACAAAAAAAAAAAAAAACCAAACCAAAAACCCACCAAAAAACCTAACTCCAAAGCCATTTACTTTATTCTTTTCCTGTCTGAACTGCTTTAGAGGTAGTGTGCAACCAGAAAGTAGAAAACAGATCAAGGGGGAAGAACAGCGGTGCGGTGTCTGTAGTTTCTCTTTTTAAAATAATAAAGAATTACAGGCTAATAAAAACATGTTCTTCTATATAAATTTGGGTGGCTTGGGCATTTTGAAGTGTACACATGTATTGCTTTGTTGAGAGTTTAAATCTGGCCCGCTGTGGCATAAATTGAAGATAAGCTTGGGGCTGGGTTGTACGAAACAAATTAGCGCTGTCAGTTTTGTTCTTATTGCTGAATTGTTTTCAATCAAGAGCCACGATCACAAGTGCTCTTGTTCATCAGAACATCTGAGAGGGCCACTGTCGACTGTAAATTGAGTATGAACTATGTTCTCCCTCTTGGAAGAAGCCTCTTGGCCACAACTGCCGAGACAAATGAACGGGTCGTTGCGAGGGGACGGCTGCGTAAGCTCTTGCTGTCTGTGGGTGAGGAAAAGACATAAATCTCCAAAGTCTGGCACCTGGCCAAGTCCTTCCAACCACTTGATATTAAGAAGAACTCTTGTGTGGTTTTGGAAATCAAATCTCTTCACCAGTGCTCCCGCTGCAGTGGAAGGCACTGTAACCTCTCTGTGGTGTTCCCCGAGACAGACGGGCTGAGTAGGAACGTATTGGATGATCAAACTTACTGCTAGCTCTGAAAAACCCTAGAAAATTTCACTGCTGCCCTACTTCTCTGTGAGCGTGGATGTATTTATTTAGGGTAACACGGCACTTTAGAAGAGTGTAGTTCCAGAGGGCTGTCCGTCATATGGTCTGTCACGGGGATACACAGTCTCATTCATTTCAATATATAATCCTGTAACTGCTTTTCCCATAACCTGTGTCCCTTTGCATATCACCTCAAAATGAGGCCACAAGACCTGCGCATAATCTGGAGACGAGGTTACATCCTAAATTGACCCTGAGTTAAAGCAGGTACTTGTATTGCCTTTCACACTGCTCTGCACCGTGGTGAGAACCCACTGAGGCAGCGGGTGAGCAAGGAAAGCTGTCACCGTGAAGTGACTTAGCACCACAGGTTCTGAGACTAAATATCATATAGTATATTTAATCTTGCCTTCCCCACTCTGCAAGTGTAGATTGTGTAGGATCTGACTCATTTACTTGCCTCTCCTTTTCCTTTTGTCAAAGCTGGTTATTCAGGTGCAACAAGCATGAGCCATAAGTCCCAGTGTTGTAAGTAGGCCTAGAACATACTCCATCTCTCTGAAAACAAGATTGCACTTTCTAACTGTAGCATGCAAGTCTACAGTAAACACTCATCAGTCGAAAACAATTGATCTGAAAAGAGCATGGTGTTTTTTTGCTAGATCATCTCCTTATCGCACTGCTGTGACGCGAGCTGCTATTTCATATCCAGTCTGCTTCAGACAGAGAGGAATTGTTATCCAGTAGCATTATAGTTGTCATCTGAACCTGAAGAATCATAATTTGTCTTTGACATCAAATAATACACAGTTCAGAATTAAAAACCTTAATCGGTTTTGGTTTTGTTTTTTTTTTCCATACAACCTTACATTATTTGGATATGAGACAAGAGTAGTTACATTTGCAAGCGAATGGAAATGTATTTTGCACATGGCTGTTGTCTTTCAGAGTCATTGGATGTAATTCCAATCACCAGAAATTTTGCTAGGCTTTTCAGTGAGGCCAGGACTTGTTAATCCTTAACAAAAGCCAAATTGTTTTTGCTCTGAGGCAAGCACACAAAGGCAAACATCATGTACAAAAGAAATTAAATTATGACCAAATTATTTAGCTCCTTCCTTACCTTGGCTGAGATTTATCAAACTTTAATAGTTCCCTGGAGCCCAAAGCCTTGTTGGTGAAAGTGTTGATAGTTTGCACTTTTGAGCCTGAGATGCAGATCCTCGTACTAAGCAGCAGTAGACATCAGGCCTTTTTCAGGACTGCTCCATGGAGTAGAAGAACACAGCGTGGACAAGATGCTTTGAGGAGACTGGAACTAACAAAGCCTGGTTTTACCTTGTGAGTATGGTTCATAAATAAGTAAACTTAGTGCAGTAAGGGTCTTGGGTGAGTACAAAATTTCCCTCCTATTTTGATATCCTTAATGGCCAGTGAGCTCAAGGTCAGGCTCTTGTTCTTCCCCCTGGCAGGGCATTGACCATCCATCTTCATGCAGCTCCCTGTGGAGTTTAAACTTGTGTAACTTCACTTATTTTTGAGACCTTTCGTGTTCTGTGAGCTGAGAGTGGTCTGAGTTAGAAACACAGCCATGCAAATGCAGACAGCCATGCGTGGGCACACACCACGAACGCGACCGCGCCAGCCCGCTGAAGCTAGAAACAGAGGTCACACATAGGGCAGTATGGGCAGAGAACAGACTACACCTGAGAAGTTCTGGGATTAGCTTCAATCCTTGGTTTATTTCTGGTATTGGGCAGGAGAGAGTATCTTGCTGTATTTCCATGGTTTTCCACCCTGTCTGTGTCTGCCCTGGGCAGTACCGATCCCCTAGCACAGTGCCATCTCCCACTCCTCCTGGGTAAGGCTAAAGAGGAGAACGCACACATCCAGTTGCGTGTGGCGTCACATCAAAGGCCTGGGAAATCAGCAAAAGCCTTTTCCACCTGCTTTAGCCAGAGGGACACTTCCTGGGCTGCTTGTGAGCTTTGGCAGCAGTTGTTAGCATCACCCTGAATGGTCTTCCTCATACTTGCCAAATTCCGTGGAGTTTAGTAACATAATATCACTGTTGGCTGCATGTAAAATTTCTCGCCGTCATCCCGGGACTGAAGTTACAGGAAACAGGGAATGTAGCCCTGCTTAAACACAGTAACTCCTGCTGTTTTCTGGGCTGTTGTTTTCTGGTTTGTGTATTTTTTTTGCCTTAGATCTGCTTAGCTCTGGAAAAAAACCCAAAAATCCAAACAATTCAAACTCGATTCGCAAAGGCTATAATTCTGTAATCTCTGGATATCCAATTTAAGATAGCATTCTGCTTTAGGTCCCAGGGGTCAGATGCAATAGCAGCTGTGACTGAAACCAATAAAAGGAAGATGAGGGATTTATTCACTGATAAAGTCACTTTCCTTGAAAATAAAATTATCCAAAACCTTTATCTGCTAGAACAAGGAATGGATTTCATAGATGAGAGATTAAGACAATGTTGTGTTATCCTGCTAACAGTTTTGTGTCTTGGTATTTCTGCTACAACGTTACTCAGATCTACTTGTGGATCCCTGCTCAGAATTCAGTGATGCTGTGTCAGATTCAGTAAGGAAACTGGTGCAAGTGATGTTTTCATGTACCAGTTGTCCCGTGACTTTCATCTGGATTTAACCACTTCTTTCCAATTAAGAAATGACTAAAATAACACATTATTGCTTCCGTGTCTATGAAAAAGCGTGTGAAGAGATTAAGCTTTATCTTTTGTCCAGAATTTTCCCCAAGCTGGTAATAACCAGCTGAACAGATAGGCATTGGCAGAAATGCCAGTGATTTGAAGACACTTCCATGGTTTGGGGTTTTTTTTGTTCTGTATTTTCCCTGCTGTTGCATGTATTACAGCCCTCACCACTGCCGTGTGCCTTCGTACGCCCTGCAGTAGCCATCCGACTGGTACCCCATACTGTGTGGTACTGTGTGAGCAAAGCTACTGTGAGCTGAGATGTGGGAACTGAGAAGTGGAATGCATGAATTAATAAGTGGTGTTCTGGGCCCTAGAAGATGAGTTTAGATCACAAATCAATGCCCACTTTATGAGACAATCGGGGTAGTTTTACCTATTAGTGAGAATTGCTTAAGTGCAGGAGAATGTTCCCTTTTCTTACTCCACAAGTCATTAATAGCACATGTGGCTCATTTGTTCTGATGAGTTGACCTTCTCTGACTTTGCTTTTACATTGTTTGATTTTATGTGCCACATATATGCCATCTATAGCAGTGTATTACCTGTGCTCCCCACTGCCCTCCTTTATTCCATTCACTGCTGTTCACATTCATCTGGGGATTGACCCAGACCTACTCAAACCATTGGTCTAAATCTAGGTGAGTCCTCTGAAGAACAAGACTTCAGTCCTGAATGGAGATCAGAAGCAAAGTATATGTGTGCCTAAACAATATTTCAGACTAGTTGAGCTCCAATGCAGTTATCAAGTGAAGGTGAATTAATTAAGGTATAAGAACCAGCTTGGCAGGTGTTCTGAAGTTATCCTGAAAGAAAAATGTTGTTCCTTTGTGTAATGCTCTTGTCAGCTTGCTACTTGCCTGTATCTGTTCCTGGCTTTATCCAGCGGTGCAGTTTGTGCCCCATCTTTGGAAAACTGAACTATTTAAGTTATGAAACAGAAACCAGCCCTTCCAGTACAAAAGGGGAGAAGACAGACAAGGAATGACAGGCCTCCAGAGAAAGGCCTACGGTCCTTCAGGGCTATCTGCAGTAAGTACAGCTTGGTTCATAGCACTTAAAAACACAGCTGTTAAAATAAATCATCCATTGGGTTTTTCCAGCATCCAGTCTCCCATTTTGTCTCTTTCCTGTACTTAACTTACAGCTTTCATGGCTTGTTACAGTTTTTCTCCATTTATACAGACATTGCCAAATATGTCTATAGAGACACTAATTGCAGTTTTAATTCATTTTAGTAACGCCACTTAATTTTAGAAGCCCTTGTGCAGATCCCACACACTGGCTTTTCTCTGAACAGCGGGCCTGCTTGGTTTGTGTGCGCTTTGTGTGGAAGGGCATAGAATCACAGACTCAGGATCATAGAATTGCTGTGGTTGAAAGAGACCTCTAAGCTCTCTGAATACAGCTGTTAACCTGGCACTGCCAACGCTACCCCTAAAGCATGTCCCTCAGCACCTCAGCTACATGGCTTTTAGATACCACTGGAGATGGGGACGCCACCAGCTCCCTGGGCAGCCTGGTCCAGCGCTTGACAGCCCTTTCTGAGAAGAAAGGTTTCCTACTATCCAATCTGAACCTCCCCTGACAGAACATGAGGCCATTTCCACTTGTCCGATTGCTTGTTCCTTGGGAGAAGAGACTGACCCCCACCTCACCACATCCCCCTGTCAGGTAGTTCTGGAGAGTGACAAGGTCTCCCTGGAGAGTGACAGGGTCTCCCTTCAGCCTCCTTTTCTCCAGGCTAAACAATCCCAGCTCCCTCAGCTGCTCCTTGTAAGACTTGTCCTCTAAACCCTTCACCAGCTTTGTTGCCCTTCTCCTGATATGATCCAGCACCTTATTGTCCTTCTTGGAGTGAGTGGCCCAAAACTGAACGCAGTATTCAAGGTATGACCTCACCAGAGCTGAGTACAGAGATACAATCTCTTCCCTAGTCCTGCTGGACACACTATTTCTGATATAAGCCAGGATGCTGTTGGCCTTCTTGGTCACCTGGGCATGCTGCTGGCTCATACTCATCTGGCTGTTGACCAGAACCCCCAGGTCCTTTTCTGCTAGGCCTATTTCCATCTGCTCCTCCCCAAGCCTGTAGCATTGCATGGGGCTGTTGGACTGAAGTGCAAGACCGGGCTGTTGGACTGAAGTGCAAGACCCGGCACTTGGCCTTGTTGAATCTCGTATAGTTGGCTTCGGTCCAGCCTATCCAGATCCCTCTAGAGAGCCTTCCGACCCTCAAGGAGACTACCACTCCCATAAAACTTGGTGTCATCTGCAAACTTTTTGAGGGGGCACTTGATCCCCTCATCCAGATCAGTGATAAAGATTAAACAGAACTGGCTCCAGTACTGAGCCTTGAAGAAAACCACTTGTGCCTGTCCACCAGCTGGAATTAACTCCATTCACCACCACTCCCTGGGCCTGGCCATCAGTTGCCAGCAGCTCTGGTGTTCTGTTAACCAACCCACGATCAAAAAACCCCGAAGTCCTGGTGATGACACCAGGCTTGGAGCCAGATATTGATCTGATGGGTCTTCCTGCTCCTCCCCTCATTGTTCCCTGGCACTGGCAGCACAGAGTGCGCTGCGTGTGTAGGTACCCAACATGCACACCCGTGGATGTGATGGTTTGAGACAGTAATAGTCCCATAAGTCTATGCAGAAAAAGCCCTTGCAAGCAGTGTTGAAGATCATTGCTTATCCTGCCCTGTAAAAGGCCAAGGCCGTGATGAAAACTATTTACAGGACAATAACATCAGGAGGCAGGTCTTTAGTAAAGACTCAGCTAACATCTCTTTAGGGTTTTATCAGACCCTTAACCTTTCTTGATAAGTTTTGATTGAGGCTACAACACGTTCCACATGAAAAGGATTTTTGACCTTTCCATGCATTAAATAGTAACCACAGAATATTGTAACGTAGTTCACTTGCACTATTAATGCATGCCAATTCAAATAGTGTAGCTCCCTGCTAACACTTTTATAAGCACTTTCTTCCCCTGTGTCTACATTATGTTAAAAAAACTTTGGCTCTCCTACAAAAACAGCCCTAAGCATGCTCAGTACCAGACAAACACAACAGAGGTACATTTTAAGAGCATTGCTTTAAGCAAAGCATTTCTTTACCTGAAGTTGTGTGTCATGCAGCTGTCTAACAAGCCTCGGGACGCCAGAGAGAAGGGTTTCTGCCTGTGTTCCTGACACACGGGGAGGAAGAGCTGGAAAAGTTTGTTCTGTGTATTCTGTGTTATTAGTACAAGAAAGTAATCAGAGAAAAGTAAGAGAAAGCATCAGCCTTCACTTTTGTGCTGGGTGTGAGAGGTGAGTAGGGCTGCTGCTGTCTAGTTGAGAAGGGTTGGTAGTAATTTACTGATGCTATGAGTCTGTCTCAAGGAGGAACAAAAGCATTCTTTTAACTGCTTGTCGAACCATGTTCTGAAACAGAGCCAAAATTGTTGTCACAGGCACCGTCCGAGCTGTTCCAGCTCCAGGGAGTCAGGGCAGCAGGCACACAGACAGATTTTGGGGGGTATTTTCTGAAGCACCGTTCTGGGGAGGCTGACTGGGGTATGGTGCCACTCTTAGCAGTCTGTAGAAGTGCAGCTATTGGAAACATCCAGCCGTGGAAACCTGAGTGAATGGTGTGAGAGAGGATAACACACGTTTAAAAAGTGTAAAGCTCTGCTTAGTTCGGATGTAGGTCTCGTAATACCTAAGGACCAGGGCTTGTGGTGGTGGAAATGCTATTACTGGTTCTAACCAGCAGTGTTCTTAGATCCTGCCTTGGATGCATCTGCATCCATCTTGGGTGTCTGTTGGTAAGAGCCAGCGTAGCGTGCAGATAGGATTTTCTCTGTCCCCCAACGAAATTCTCTCTCTCTTGGGCCTCTTTGCTTTCCTCTGTGGCATGCAGAGACAACAAAACTGGGAGGTCCTCAGGGCTGAGCCGGCAACTGGAGAGAGCTGAAATGTAATTTGTGACAAGATCCTATCACTTTCTAATTCCATTTAGGCCAGAACAACTGATGCAATAGCCTATCTCGAGGTCTTTTTGGACTCCCATTTCTAGAGGAAATAAACCAGGAAGTATGATAACAAATAAAAGTAGAAAGAAACCAACAACCTTAAGTTCACAAAAGAAAAGCAAGGCTTCCCCCTAACACAGAACAGAAGAAAAGCTGCAAGTTGAGCTTGAATTTTTGAACAGAGGTTTGAAACATCCCCGGGTTAACGTATTTCGTAGACCAAATTCACAAGTGGACTAAATGAGCATAGTCCCTGTGTTCTCAGTTCAGCTGTAGCAATGTGGTGCTGTGTTTTGACCCAGCTTGCTCTCACAGCGCTGTTTCCCGTGCTAGCTCTCTGTATACACTGTCATAGAGTGCCTTAAAAAAAATCTGCTCTTTTGGTTCCTTAGGGATTTAGATCCTCTTCATGTGTATAGAAAGACTGAAAGGCAGGTTGTCATCAGTTCTCTGTCATGTGGGAGGATGGGCTTTAGGCTCTGTTGCACTGAGATTCATCCTTGGGAGGTACACTTTAGTTTTTCCAACTTATAGTGGTCTGTAGTTAATGAACATTTTCTGTGAAGCAGCTCAACATGTGAGCTTGAAACAGTCCCCTAATTCATTGCATTGAAAACCAGCATATGCACTTTTGTGCTAGCGGCTGGAGCTTGAGTTTTTATTTTGTTTCTTTTTTTTAAATAGGAATTAATGTTCTACATTCTAGACATCGCAGGTAGTAATTAAATTTTACTGGTGCTTGATGAGCTCCGTACTTTTATACTATGAGAGTTCTTCTCATTATGTGTCAAAACATAATCCATTAATCTTTCCAAGTGCACATGTATTCGTTAATAAGACAAAAAATAATCATAAGAAATCTGAGGAGCACAGACTCCCTTTCATCTTAAACAAAGTAGATGTTGTCTAAAAAATTTTCAACAGCTCAGCTGACTTGTCGCTGCCTTTTGACAGAGGATAGTGACCCTTGGTGTTGAGAAGGACCTGGGGGAACAAGGGTGCCATCTTCCTGCTCTCTGTCTTGTCAATCATTTCCTAAGCAATAGAATGATCAAATGAGGGATCGTTTGGTGGCAGCCAGGCAAACAACAAGTGATGAACCCTGGAGAAAGTCATCATGAGAAACTCAGTATTTGTGAGTACTTTGCCCAGCACCAAGGGTGAATCAATGTCAGTACGAGTCCTGGCACTGAACAGGGGATACCATGACATCATTTTTCACAGATAGGCTCTCTAAAAGAAACTCATCAGATGGTGGCAATCTGCCTGAGCGTAATGCTGAGATAATTCAGTGTGCCTGTACCAGCTCACCAGCACATCTTCCCAACCAGGCCAGGTCCCACTGGGAGGAGAAATTAAATAAGACTTTTATTTCCTTCTGTCCATAAAAGAAAATAATTCTTTTATCTTTTACATGACTCTCTGATTTAGGTTTGCTGACCATGTTTTACGTTCAGTAACCTAACAACTCATACGCACAGATAATTTGCCGGGGAACTTGACAGACCTGGAAAAACATCCACAAAACTCCTCCTTTTAATTATTCTAGTTTTTAGCAAGTTGTTCGTAGCAACTTTGGCACACTTCTGCCAGGAAGTTTACGTATGAAAAGCATGCTGTGTTTTGGAGAATATTGTTGATATTCTCTGATATAATTTGACATATCAAAGGCTACCGTACAGTTTGCTTCATGTCAAGAGCGTATTTTCTTCTCGCAGGCTGCTTTTGAAACGCTTCACTAGATATGCACGCAGCAGAGCTTTCCAACAGAAAACAAAAATAAAAAGCCAGGATAAGATTTGACCTAAAAAAGAACCACCTGCCTTGCTGAGCTGTGCCTGGCCCGCAGCCAGCGGCGCAGGGCGCTGGCAGAGACGCGGGCTCTGCCCTCTGCCCGCTGCCGCTTGTGTGCAGGGGGCTTCCCCCCTCCAGCCCTCCCCGGGCTCTGCTGCCTGCTGGGGTGGGAAGAGAGGGGCGAGCAGGAGGCAGAGCTTCCACCCTGCCTCTTGCATCCAGCGAGCTGCCCGGCTGCGCGGGGGAGTGGGAGAGGGGAAGATGGATGCGTCCTGACAAAGGAGGGTTGTTTTGGCAGCGTGCAGCCTGGAGGTTCCCAGATGCTCAGAAGCCGCTTCCCGCACCCCTGCTGAAGGGCTCTGTTTCTCAGCTGGTCTGTACTGACTTACAGCTACAGAGTGCCATCTTCCTTTAGATCCCAGACTGGAGGGATGCTGACTCCCAGATTGCAACTCATGCTAATTAGCTGACCAAAAAACCTTTTTTAAAATGAGGATGTGAGGCATTTTCTATTTCTTTTTCTTCTATTCCTCTATTTCTTTTATTGCCTTTTTTCTGTTGTTGTTTCAAAAAGCATCTATGTGAGAATACATTTAGTATTAGGTGTTAGTAGCTAATATAGACACTCAGTAGCTAATATTAGATATTCAGTAGCCAACATTGTTAGAAACTGTTAACTGCCAAGTTGGAAGTGGCAGTGGTACAATAATGATGGACTATCGCGGACTAGTGAAAATAAAGGGAATTTTTAGTGTACCAGGAACATGGATATGTTTTGAAAACCAACTTGGTTTCCAGGCTGTCTTGTCTTCACGGATGGAGCACTAGAGAGAGTTAATCCTCTTGTCTTTTCCCTTTGGTTGCAAGTCTGCTGGCTCCAGTGACAGCTACACAGGTGCAACAACAGCCAGACTGGGTTTATTTAAAAACTCAAATCAATATTAGCAGAAAGAGTGTACATTAGTTGCTCAGTCCTAGTTCTGCACAGGAGGCAGAGCCCTGGAAGTAGGTTTTGGCAGGTATGTAAATCTCTCGGTCTTTTTGCGTGTTTACCTGTTCATTGCTGGAGTCCACGCAGGGATGCTGCTGCGGTCACGGTGCCACGCAGAGCTGCCCTGCTCTGAAAATCAGGCTGGGGGTTGTAGGCAGAGAAACCAGGCAGAGCTGCACCCCTCTGGGACCTGGCTGCAGGGGCAGGGTGGGCATTGCTCTTGTGCAGACCGAGGGAGCTCTTGCATAGCAGGTTTTTGTGCCTGATTTCTGTTCTGCACACCACTCCATTCTATGGCCCTAGTCTGGATGTAGAGTCATTTTAAAACTCTTTTTTCTTTATTTTATTTTATTTTAATTTCTTTAAATATAAATATTGCCCTGGATGAAAACAGTAGATTCTCATCTCCATTCTAGGTGGGCAAAAGTGGTGAAATGCTTCTGCACCATGCAAAGAGATGCTGAGCAGGATAGAACAGGCTGAGGCTACACGGAGGGCAATTGTACTGATGAAAATGATAATTTTTTGCCAATTTATCAGCAATATGCCTGATCATGAACCATTAAATCCAGTGAGACACTGGCTAGTGACTCCTAATTAGCCTTCCAGGCTTTCATCTTTAACATGTAAAACCAGGTTTACCAGTTTAAAACGCTTTCTCCGGACAAACAGAAGTTTAATGTCATGAAATTTATCAAAAGTGCTGAGATCTGCAAACTCCTCAGTTCTACTAAATCAAAAACCCTTAAGCAGCTTTTGACCAAGTCTCATAATGTTTCTCGCATGCACTGAATTCTCTTAGTGTGACTTTTGGGTTGTCATTAAATTGAGATTCACAGTGGAAGGGAAGAATGGTAGGTTTTAGGAGGGCTGCAGTTCCACAGGTGCTTTACATACTGTGCCCCTTTTTGAGTGAAGCTTTGTCGTGTTAGGGCATTTGAAGGCCCATCCTTCTTTTTAGCAATACCTGTTCACTGGAGGACAGCAGCAATGCAAAGAAGCTTTTGGAAGAGCTACAATTTAGTATCTAGAATCAGCAGTACAAAGGAAAGCATTCCTTGGATGTGTTGTGCTGTAGTGATGCTTTCCTGTGACTAAATGATATTGACTCTTGTTCTTATTGAAGAGGAAATAAGTATGTGCTCAGAGCTACTCAGACAACCATTCATCACTCTCTCAGGTAACAAAGAATCCCCATGCCAGAATGGAAATTCCAGCAGCAGCTACAGTTGCAGAAAATCAGAAGCCTGTATTAAAAACTCACAGGCTAATCAGAGTCCAATTTCCAGGCATGATGCACTTCTTCAGAAGCATTGCTTTAAGACATAACTCAATTCTCAGAACTCCACAGCCTGCAACTTAAATCAAGCATTTAGGGTCTTTAAAATATATATTTTGCTCTTTATTGCCTTCTAGTGAAGCTTCAGTGGAGTACTGCAGTGAATAATGATAACATTCATTCTTAAAATCTGATGCTAGCCCAGTCATTATGGGAAAATAGGATGGGGAACCCTGCTGTGAAAGGCAATGAGACACCATTAATAAACATCGTTTCTTATAAGGTAATAGTGAATATAGTTGCTTGGTAAACCCACTACTAATATCTGTAGAGGTAAATGACTATTGCTCGGTTGCTTTAAGTTGTTGAAAATCATGTTGGTTCATAACTGTTGACTTAAATCTGACTGCTAGTACAAAACAATACCTTAAAACATTTTGCACTGAATCCGTTGCCCTAATTGGCATCAACTGGAAAAACCGATGGTAAGGAATAAAGAAAATGGGTACAGACTGGCAGACTGAGTCTCAAGGGTGTCTAGACTTGCAAAGCTTACACAGTAGCTTAGAGAATCACAATGGGCTCTCGGGGTGCAGAGAAGATAGAAATCACACTAAACAATATTCTGGCAAGACCTTGATTAACACCCTCTTGGCGGCATATGGAATATGCTTACTCCTGTCTTAACCTAGCAGAGCCATATTCACCCCCAAATAGAGACAAAACCAGCAAGGGACACATACACAGCTCTCAGACAAGTGCCTTCCTTCTACCTTGACCATGAAAAGTCGAGTAAGGGGGTTAAGATTAGAGCCTGCGTTACAGAGTACGCTTTCTGTCCTGATGGCTCAACCACTCAGTCAGTTTTCATGGACTCTATTATTTGAATTTTCTCCTGAGAAACACTGTTTCTGCAAGATAGTGCCAAAATTAAAACAATAAAAAAAAAGAACCCATTAAACTATCTCATTCTTAACCAGACTTTAAAACACTGTAAGATACTTGTCATTGTTAGTTTTCATATATTATTAAAAGCTTCATATTCTTGTTAGAAAGACTATAGGAAATGTGGAACCTAATCTGAATTCAATAAAACCTGGAAAACCAAAAGCTTTATCGAGAAAAATGAGAGCATTGCTTGGAAACAAAAGCTAATTAAAAAATTCTTAAAAATGCCCTGGAGAGAGGCAAATGTACAGACAGGAGTCACAGTCTGTTTAATATTGGCAAGTATGTGTAACGTGACAGCACACTGAAACCAAGCTTTGCCTGCGCAGTCCAGCACCTGGCCTGCTTGCGATGGCTAGACTTCATAACGTTCTCTAGAAAGCTTTTGCTTCTTAAAGTTCCCAGGAAAACACATCATCTGGAAGTATGGCCATGTTTTCTATTTATCGATAAATACGTCACAAATGTTGTAGCTCACTGATTTCATCTGTTTAATCTCATTAATCTGTGAGAGTGTTTAAGTGATACAGCATTAACGAGGTTTTCTTCTGTAAAGAAACACAGGAAAATTCTTGTTTCTCCTTGAAAATAACTGAGTGAGTGTGAATGGTTACTATTGCTAAAACTGAAAGATGAAATAGTTTTTAAATCAAATTTTAAGACTTCTCTAATAATTCCTGCTTTAATGTTTCCTTATTCACTGGTCAAAGAATAATTACCTTCATCTTAATGATAATAATACCTTAATCTTATCTGAATCTTAAGCTTGGGATTTCACACTGAGCAGCAAGTCTACACTGCCAGCAGCTGTGGCTGGGTGTGAGAAACAGAAAGCTCTGTTCCCAAACTGTGACCTTTCTGCTGTTCCCAAACTGTGACCTTTCTGCTGTTCCCAAACTGTAGCCTTTCTCTGTTCCCAAACTGTAGCCTTTCTGCTGTGTAGCACTCAAGCAGGAGGGGAAAGGGGGTTGAGCAAGAACAGGTCTCGCATCCAAACCAGGTTGCAGTGACCTGTGTTCTGCACTCTTAGAGCAGCAGAATGACCTATACATAATGAAAAGAGAATCATAGTATTCATAAATCCAATGAGTTTGTTTCATGTTTTATCAAACATGACAATAGATGTCTTTTACCTTTAGGAGGATGTATTCAGCATTGTAAGTGTCATATTGTCATTCTGCTAAGTAATTCCTTTGCAATCTCAAATATGGAGATACTGGGAATAGTCCTTTCTCCTTCAAGGTATAAAAGTGAAAGGAAAATCCCCACCAGTAGAGGTTTTGAACAGCTTGTTCCCTAAGTTCACTTTGAAGTTGCATACAAATCAGAATCGTGTTGTCCAATACCTGTTCTTGTTTATGCTGGGCACTTCCTTTCTGTGTCTCATAGAAAACCTCTGCTAAGGAGCACACCTCTTGTGATTGTGAGTAGTCTGTGACTGGGCAGGCTACTCTGGGTAGTACCAAAGGTCCAGCAAAACCAGTGAACTTTCAGTTCAACACTGAATGATTGAGTCTGCAATTAACCTTAAGCATACCTACGAGTAAATCACCTCACTGCTCTGTTTGCATTCTTCTTTCCAACACTTGTCTGCATTGGAAGTCTTCTAAACTTGACAATCACTGTGTCATGCATCACAAAGCTATTCCGATTGCACTTGGAAGCCCTAACTGATGCTGGGGGCATAAGCAATATCTATTTATCCACAGGAGTTCTTAGTTTCATGAATCTCTCAAGCAAACAGAAAAAAACCCCACCAGCAGCTGGGTCCCTCCTAAATTCTGCATGTATTTAAAAAAAGAGTAATAATGCAGAAAGTAGATCCTTACCCCTTCCTCCCAAATTCCCAGCCTTGCTTCTGTGGCTAACAGTCATTAAAATGTCAGAGTTCCTCTGCGGGTCGAATACTATGGTAATGGTTTAAAAAAACAGGGAAAAATATATGTTGAAAGGCAGTGGATAAATTTAAGTTCTGGCAAGAATCTGGATCTTGTCAATGTTTAAAATAACATACCATGACTTGGCAAGCTACAACTGTCGTTCACATTCACTTCTTCAGCCTCTTGTAAAACCAAACAGCAACAGACCGCGGCAGGCAGAATCAGCCCCGGGCGGAGGAAGCGCTCCCGTGTGCCCCCATCGTTAGCAGCCGCGGGATGAAAACGCCAAGTACGCGTTTCTAACGCCAAGTACCAGCCAGGCAGGCCCTTGGGAGGCAGAGGGGGTGCTGGGTGCCCAGTGGCAGTGCTGCCTCTAAGCAGGAGTCATTGAACAGCCTGGGGACCGAAGGGCTCCTTGGCCTCAGGAAAAATAACCAGCCTGGTTTATGTTGGAAGCCAAGGGATACCCAATAATGTGCAGCGCTTGTTTTCATCACTGATAGTGGTTCAGGTGAGATGCTTGACAAGAAACAAAGGCAGCAGTTCTGAGGGTTTTTTGTTTGTGCTCTAGGAGTGGCTCTGGTGGGATACATTGCTGTGGGTGCAGTCTGGAAGGGGAGCTAAGACCTTACACTTTTTTTTTTTAAAGGACGTAAAATCTACTTGCTGGAAGTTTAGTGGCTTGCTGCTTTTAGGAGCCGAGTCTGATTCAATATGCAATGTCACGTGTTTTCTTTTAAGCATAAGTATCCCTGGTTTTGCATTAAAACAATTCACATGCTCAATTATATTTATGCCTCAACTTCTCCATGGGTTGGAGCTTTTACATCCTCTATTTATCTCTGATGTTTAATGTTTCTGTTAGTATTTCTAAAGTTAAAACATTAAAAATTCATCTCAATCTGTTACTTTTTAAACATTTTTGAAGGGTAACCCATGATGTTTTGAAAGTGGTTCTAGGTATCGAGCCTTTGCTGGCATGTACACAGATGGGATTTGTAAAGCAAGCCACCCATTAGGAAGAAATAGAAAATGAAAATCCTTTATTAGGGATGCTTCTGTAGATATTTAAGTAGAGAAAAACAAAGCACAGAAGATAAAATGGAAGAGATTAATTCCACAGATTGGCAGTGAAATTATAACCCTGTAATTTCTGTGTGGAGTTACAAACTGTAATGGAGCCCAGGGAGTTAATGCTACTTTTCTCCGTGTTCTTAATGGCATTAGCTCTTGATGGATCAGGAGGCCAGATATTAGTCTGTGCAGCAGCTTTATCCAGGCTGAGTTTCACAATCAGAATGTTTGATTATATTTGTGAAATAATGTACTCATCAACCAGTGCTATTAAATGTAGGATGCCTTTACAGCACTGTTTCTATTGTTGTTTTCACATTCTATTTTGCTGGCAATAAATCATTTTGAAGCAATTCATTTTTTACACATTGAGAGACAGACAGCAGATCCTGAACTCAGCAGGTGACACATTAAATTCAGAGAGATGTCAGTCACATTTAAAGCATATGGCTAACTCCTACAGCAGATCACTCCAGCGGAAAAAACAGTTTCTGTGCAATTCTCTATTCATGTCAAGCTGAAATGGAATTTTATTTTTCTTCACCTAGATAAAGAACTCCTTATGAATATTCTTTACTTTGTCGCATAGTCGTAATAAAAGACTAGCCAGTGTCTGTATCTCGAGTACAGAGTTCATACCTTGAAAGGCCATCCTAGGACCTTTGATCAGCCCCACCTTGGTTATACAATAAGTGTATTGCCCAACTGGAAGATACATTGGGAACATGAAAATCAATAATGATATTTCTTATTACAATAAAGAAACTGAATGCTTGAGACATTCCCACCATTGCCATCCACTGGGATGTGGGGAAGAAACATCCGAAGCCTTCAGGCTTCAGTCTGAGCACATGCAGTCAGACTGGAGCTAGCCTGGAGCTCTGCTCTCCTGCATATTGTCACTCACTGCTGAACTGGGCGGACGCCTCCAGCACTGTTTCCCAGGGCCAGGTTTGCTTGTAGCAATTTATTTTGATAAACAACACATAAATAAGACAATTTAATGAACTGGGAAAATGCCATTGAAGTGAAGCTCTCACCGACTGTGATGCTTGCAGTTGTTAGCAGTTCAGGAAGTTAGCTGCAGCTTCCTTTTAACATGTTTAAGAAGCTACTCCTGCACTGTCGTGTGCAAGCCTGACTTACTCAGAGTGTTCACTATCTTTATGCAGCCAACTGGATTTTATATTTGAACTGTCCAAACCAGTTAATGTTGAGAGGTAATTTTGCACCTTGGCCTGCAGGGGTTGATAAGTAATGTCTGCAATAATTGCATATGTTTCCTCTAAGTTTCTGCTGTCTCTCTGACTTAGTGTTAAAGTTTGGACTGCAGAGGACTGTGCAGCTCTGCAGATTTTCTCTGGATCTTTTGCATCTCAGCTACTAGTTTTAAAGGGAAACCTTACAGTACCACGCGTTGCAGGGCATCTGTGTTGGAGTTTTTATGAGTATCAGGCAGAAATTCTGCACGTTGCTGAGAAGCAGCATGTTACGGTGATCAGTTGCATCAAGGATGTTCAGATTTCTACTAGAATTGCATTAAGGATGTTCAGATTTCTACTAGGGGATGTCCTGAGTATTTGCTTTATTGTAATTATGGTTCTAGGGGGAATGTGCTTTTTTCTCTAATGCAGACTTTCTCTGCTGCAAAATTTGTGGTGAGCGGACTTCCTTGCTGCTAGTCATTAATTTTCTCTATAAATGGGAGTAAAAATGGACACAGATGTGACAGATGTGACTTTCTAATTGACATTTATGGTGGAAGCTCTTCGTACACTTCGATACCAGCACATCACCAGTATTTCCCTTAAGGAACATGATGGCTCTTGTCAAACACTTCCCCGAAAGGTCAGTCACATAGACTATAGCTCTCGTTCTCCCCTGTTGCTGCTGCTTCACATTCCATCACCAGCTGACATTAGAGTGAAAGCAAGTACCACAGCCAGGAGACCTCCACTGCTAAAAGATCCCCTTGGAAGGGTGGGGATGGGGCTTCTTGTGCCTGTTGTGTAAGGCGTGACACAAAGGACAGCGGCACGGCAGCCCCACCACTGCTCTGCTTGCTGGGTAGGCTTTCTTGGCATGGAATGCAACCTCCAGGCTGCTTTCCTTTGTGCAGAGAATTAATCTGCCTTTCTTTGCAACCCCTCCGATGTGCAGCATGTACTCTTCAGCCAGGTGTGATGATAAAGGGGTTGTCACATGCTGATACCGTGGGTTTCCTGGGGCGTCTTTCTGATGCTTTCATTTAAAGCACATTGAGCACTAAGCATAAATCAGAAAAGTGTGTTGGTATCTGTGGTAATTCATCCACCCATTAAGATGGTTTTTACATATTATTTAAGTGTTATACACACCTGCATATATAGGCACTCTGCATGAATGTCTGTAGCCATCTTTTCCCATTCCTTCGCAAAGCAAAACTGTGTAGGACCTGGGGGCAGATGGGAAGAGAAAGCAAGAACGTTTCTTGTCACTAAGCACATTATATTAAAAGGGAGGCTAAGTATCTCTGTCTGAAAAATAGTCCAGCTATGGACCTGAAGAAAAGCTTTCATAATCTAATAGAGAGAAGTAAGAGATTCTGCAGAAGAACAGAATTGTCCAATCTTCAGTCAAATGTCCAGAGAGTGAGTAAAGCTAACGTGGTCAGGCAGGAGGTTCAAGGACACTGCTTAGGCAGAGTAAGGTACATGGGAAGATTTCTGATTGCAGAGCTGAGGAGTGCAGACGGATGCATCTATACCCAGTTTTTGTGATTTATGTTGACAGGGCATATGATATCAATGTTGGGAATCATTTTCCCCTGACATAAAGGTCTCTCAATAATTGAAATTTGACCCGAACGTGAGGGATTGGTTGGGCCAGTTCAGTATTATCAAATTTTCCATAAATTTCTTGAATGGATTGACCTTTAGCATCTTTTTAAAACTCTAATGTTTCCCAGAGCATCTCCGTGATGGCCTAAATTTATATCTCTATCCCTGTGTAACGGGAGGTGGGGATTGGGCGTGCGCTCGTGCTTTTCTTCTCCTTCCCTTTATCTTCCCCAGGTCATAGGTGAGAGTTTTCTTTCAGCAAGAGAATTGGTGAGACTCTATATGGGGTTGTTGGCATTTGGCAAACATGCAGTAATACAGTTTTGCATAAATATATGTGAAAGGTGCTTTTCTTGTCTCTGAATGTATCTAGCAAAGGTAGAAATATTTGTGGAAGTTAATGTTTGTATGAGGTTTATATACTGGATAGCTGTTTATTTTGGCAATATGCATCAACAGCTCTGTTCCCATTTCACTTCAGATCTTTTTTTTCTTCTCTATGAGAGAATGCTTCCTTTTGAAGTCCAAAGTTCCATGGCAAGTTTAGATCAAAATAAATGTACCTGGGTTAGAAAGCTAATCCTTCATGTTTGATGAAATATGTTGTAAGACAGGAGAAGGTCCTTCTGGAGTAAGCTGAGATTGATATGCTTACTGATGCTCTGCTTTTGGTGGGGACGTTGCCCTCCAGGTTCACAAGGTGCTGTAATTAAAATGGTGAATACCTCGTTCTCTTACGATACTTCTTGGTAGATCATAAGTACTTTTTGATTATTTCTATATCACTGGATCAGTAAATATTTTTGAAAAGATGGTTAACTGGTTTGGACAGTTCAAATATAAAATCCAGTTGGCTGCATAAAGATAGTGAACACTCTGAAATATTTTCAACCATGTTCTTTCTCACACTGCAATACGTTCTGCCTTCTCTGCTGGCACTCTGGGTGGCAGATGAGAAATGTATTCTTTCTTAATTGTATGCTAGAATGGCCTCATCTGCTCTACGACAGTGGCTGTTGAAAGCAAGTGCCATTGGAGCACCCCATTATACGTGACTGTTTTTAATACCTGAAATCATGGAGCTACCGTTTATTATTGTAGAGAAATTTAAAGCTCTGGCTGAGAACTCAGCTAGGTCACTAACACTGTGTGAAGAATATAGAGGAAGAATTTGTATGAAGAATGGGGAAACTGCATTTTAGAAGTCTGTCATTTGCAAGCCAGTAAACCAACAGCCTGGTCCAAGAATCATTCATAGTTGGCATAAATTTCCTATTTCATTAGGAGCACATAGTCTAAGGAAAAAACAGACTTGACTGTTATAAAAACTGTAGTTTGACTAAAATTGCTTGTACAATTGCTGAACTTCAAATCAAATAAAGAAGAAAATTTAATGTATCTTTTTCGGTCAGGCAAGCTCTGCTAAGGGTCATGAAGTCTTTGATAATTGCCTTATTTGGCAAGAACTGATTAATGGCAGATTTATTTTTACTTCACTTTCTGTATTTTTCTAATTGGGGAAAAATATTCTCAGGAAAAGAAACCCAAAACCTGTTTAAAGTAGTAATTGCTGCAACATATAGATTATTTTAGTCCTTAACCATAGACCAACCTTTGCTAAGCATATGGCAGGAGAGATCCACTGCTGACATCACTGACTTTCAGTAGCGTGTCCAGAAGGTTTTTCAGCAATCTGTTTTAACTCTGTTTTTAACTCTTTTACAGCTACTGATTTGTGCTTATTATGAACTGTGATACAATTCTGATGGAACACAACTTTATTAGCTGGAACTGTTAGTTTCCTGAGATGTCCTTCTAGAGAAATAGTTTTTATGCAAACCTAGGGATTTTTCTTTTTTTTTTTTTTTGTATTTTTCTCATGTTTTTCCAGAACCCCTTGAGTTCCTTGGAAAAATAAAGTGGTTTCTTATGTCAGTGATCAAATGTCCACGTAATTGATTTAGATCTTTGTTATTTTATCCTTTCTGTAGAACAGAATTGGGGAAGAGGATGAAAGGAAATAGAGAATTTGACAGTTTTCTCCCTGTTGGTTTCTGTGCAGGGTAATGACCCGTTCGTTTAGTGTTTTCAGTTGTAGTTTACTGTATTTCACATCTTTTGAATATCAAAAGATGTTCAGATTACCTTCCCCAAACCCTCCCAGAGAATTTGGCAAGCATTATTCTAAGTTTAAATACTCGTCAACAAACTAAACTACTGTTTAGACAAGCCATTCATTTTGCTGATAAGGGTTTTTTAATACCAAGCCAGTATACAATTATTCTTGATTGTATTCTTGATTCTTATACATTTGTTTTGATATTTTGTACTCCCATAGATATAAAAACATTTATTTCTAAGGGGCAAAAAGTATTTTGCTCTGTTGTAAATCCATGCCAGCTTTCTTTTGTTTGTTGATTTTTCCAGTCTCTGAATGGAGTGGCTGTTTTCACTGTTTTCTTTTGTTGCTTGTTCTTTCTTTTGCTTTTATAACCTTTTTTATGTGGGGCATTTGTATTTGCCTTGGAATTATGTGTCTCTTTTTTGCTCTCTTATCTGTTCTGTGTAGCACTGCCTCCATTTGTTTTGTACTACACACTGGGTTTGTTTTTTCATCTCACATATTCCATCTTCCTCCTAGACACTTCTTATCCTATTAAGAACAAATAAATAAAGGCTTGTGTTGCATTAGTATACTGTGGTATAACTTTTGTGATACGGTCAAAGTTACTCCATGGCAAGGACTATAACTAAATCATTTCTCCATACCCTAATAAATCCTTCTCTAATGTACAACAACAGAACGAGGTGCAAGTCAGAGAGAGACTTCTTGCCAAATTGAAAGTGAATTTCCCAAGATCACTCTTGTACCATAGGGTTTAAAGTATGGGTTTGTCTGTCTGATAAGCTTGAAGCAGTGTTGTGAAAAATGTTGCTAGTTGTTTGCTGATAAATTTTTGGGGAAGACAACAGAAGAACGAAAAAGCAACCACCATCATCAGTACGTTCTTAGTTTTCATCTTGCTTGCTGGATGGAAATGTTACAAACCTGATAGATGGGCGGAAATATCAATACCAGAAAAAGTATACAGCGACTTAGTCAATAAAAGTATCAGTGGTTTAGGATGATGACTTTGTGTCTTGGTAATTAAAAATGGCCAAGCAAAAAATTTGTTCCTTAACTAGAAAGAGAAATCAAATTATCAAGCAGAACCCTAATGAGAAACACACATTTAATTAAACTGCAAGTCTTCAGGGAAAGAGAGCATTTTGTTCATGTTTGAAACGGTTCTTAGCTCAGCTGAATCATGACCAATGATCCTGGTTTGCTACTGCAGTGCCTCCAGTGATGAACTTAGTTACAAATGAAATATTTGTGTGCGTGTGTTTTGAGTGTCCCAAATATCTGGAACTGGGAAGAAGAGAGGGCAGCGAGAGCTCCTTTTCTGTGCCTTTGAACGTAACAAAGTCTCCTCCTGGCTCCCCAGTTTATCACTTCACTCCAGAGATCTGGGGAAGTGTTAAACTCCTGCCCTGACTGGAATTGCAAGTGTGGACAGGCTTACAGGTGTGTGAGTGAGGATATAAACACAGATATAGATATATATACACACACACCCCCCGGAGCAGTGCTCACTGCCATCACATATGACCCCCCGGAATCAAACAGGTCTTGTGGACCAGCGAGAACAGCTGCGAGTGATGCTGTAGCCCCTAACTCCTGTAACACTTCCTGGCTGTTGAATGCTGTTGAATTCTGAGCTGGTTGTAGGAGGGATATACTAATCACTTCTATAAAATATCCGAGTGTCTGTTCTTGGACAGTGTGTAGTTTGAAACAGTGTTCACAAAACACTGTCCAGGTTTCCTTGCTGCGCTGTCCACATCTCTTTGAAGACAAAGGAAATGCTGTATTCATTTTAAGAGTTTGTCAAGCAGCTATTTTGTGGTCACTACCCTAATACCTGTGATTTGCCCTACGTGACTTGAACTAGCCTCATCAACCAAAAATGTAGCTCTTGCTCCAGCAGCTGTTACAGAAGCAAAGCAGATAGTATTTCCGTTCCCCTGGGTCAGGGAATGCCAGCTCAGGTCTGCCTCACTTGGAGCTGGTGCTGCCACCAAGGGCTCTTAAGAAGTTCTGCTTTCATCTGCCTGAAATTTACTCGGAATTTGGCAGCAGTATTATGCATCTTCATTTTTCAAGGCTACTTAAAGTGTTTCTGGAGAAAGAGCTCAGGAAGCTGGCATTCCATCTTTGCTTGGCCGTAACCTACTTGTTCATTTGGCTGTGTGATCCCAAGATGCTTTTTCTGACACCTCTGAGTTGAGAAAAATCTTATGGGTTCTCCTGGAAAACTAAATCCAGAGAGGTAAAGCCCTTCTGTTCTTGAATTCATAGTTCACCTAGCTCAGTTCCTATAGTGAATTCACTTACCTGTCAGTCTGCCATCAGAAAAAACAGGCCCATGGGCCTCCTCCCTGCAGGTGCCTTCTGCACCAGTTTGGTGATACAGGGAAGAAACAAAGAACACGGGGAATTAAATTATGGCCGTGCAAGTCTGAAGGAAGTTTTATATGCCCTCCATGTCCCTAAATTAGTAGATGGCAATAAATGCAAAGGAGGTTACTGAGGTTCTAATTGGTATTTCTGCCACCATCCATCGAGGCAGACAAAGTACATTATTTTCCCGCCGCTGACACGTAAAGGTCGTTTGCAAGAGTCACCGACTCTAGAAGCAGTGTCATCACTAATGGAAAGAGCAGACGCTGAGACTTGGGCATATTTTTAATAGCTTTCCTCAAATTCCATACTCAGCTGCAGTTTCATTACTTCTTCTCAGCGTCTGAATCTCCAGTACCGTTTACAGAGGCAGATAAGGATTTCCAAACCCCAGGCTTCGAGCAGGGCGGACACGTTTGCAGATGCTGGCTTCTCCAGCAAAGTGCCATTTGAACTTCTTAGGCAAGTTTCAGGATTTGGTAGTAGCAAGACCCCGTAAAGAACAAAACACTAGTTAATGAGGTCTGGTTTTCATTCCTCTGTCTTTATACGGCACCCCATGGGTCTAAATATTTGATATATTATTAAACGTATAAAACTGACAGTGATATTCAAGCTCAGCAATTATAAAACACCCGCTTATCTCTACACAGCTCTAAGTCTGTAGCAGGATAAACACTTAAGAGCCTGTTTCATCTTCAACAGAACGGGCAATTTAATTTCAGTCTTGTATGATACATTTTCCTACCCATGGAGTACCAAAATGCTTTACAAAACAAATAAATAGTGCGGTAAATACATGGACAAACAGCAGTTTATATCATGTTCAGCAAAGCTGAATGTCTGTTTCGCTCCAAAAGGTGGATAAAATTCTTCTTGTTTAGTGTTAAATTGAAAATACAGAACTCATGGATTTCACTTCTCTGTGGTTGACTTTGAGCGATTCCTCCTCGATACGGCACGTAATGGTTGGAAATCTTTTGCAGAGTTTCAGACTTAAAGATACAAGGAACAGAAATCAAAAGGCTAGTAGTTTGATAGCTGGTTATACTGCGTTACAGTGCTAAAATTGTTCATGGCAACTATTAAGTTAACAACTTGAAATATACTATAAATGAAATCAGAAAAAACCTGTACCACCTTCACCAAGGGAAAAAAAAGGATGGAGTTATTGAGGCATGTTCACCAGCACTTGCTCTCGGGTCACTCTGCAGAGACTGGGGGTTTCCCTTGCAAGTTTTAATCCTTTCAAAGCGTAACGGGATGTTCACCTTCCATGTAATCGGATGCAAAGGAGAAGGGAAGCCTGCTGGTACAGGTGGGAATGCTGCTGGCCGAGATACAGGCATGGTCACGAATCCTCGCTGCGAGAACAGGCTGGTAGCAGTGGAACACCCTGGAAGGGAGGCAGCACCAGCCTCAGGTGTATCCATGCAGCTGTAGGGATTATGGAAGGAAAAGTCATAATCCCATGTAGGTTTGCGAGATGTGAATGTGACTTGGGAAGGGCTGGTTGTTACCTTTATATGAAGAATGAACAAACTGTGCCAGAAGAAACAAATCTGTTTCCAGCAGGTTGGTTTGCGGGGCGCTGGGAACTCTGGGCGTACACGAGCAGCTCTGCTTGCAGCACGGTGCCCTCTGTGAGTTGGTGCTGCTCTTGTGGGGATGGAAAAATATGCAAGCCTGCCTTTAAACCCCAGGCTCTACAAGTATGCTGGCACGAAAACCCGGGATTTAACAACACTGTTCTCCATGTGCCATCCTCAGAGAAAACGATACTCTTTGGTAAATTAACAGAACAACCAAACTTGGCACTCTTACCACACAAATGCTTTTTTTTCCCCCCATAATTTTTGCAACAGCCTTTGGTCTGAAGGGGGTCACATCACCTGAGAGCCTCTTTCTTAGTGACTTTCAGGTTCAGGGGGCACCCCAATACAGAGCTTGATTATTACTGAACTGTTACATCTGATGAAGTGGGGTTTTTTGATACCTTTGTCAACCAGGGACCTAAGCCAAACCTTACATTAAAGTTATTGAATTTCATGTTATTTTTATTTGAAACCACACAAACATTTTTTATTTGATTGCTCTGTGAAACCTTAAACTAGCTCCTCTGTTGGCCAAGCATGTACAGCACACCATGGGGGGAAAAAAAAGCTCAAAGGGAGTATATTGCTGATTTGTATCTGTACTTCAAATATAGCTTACCACTCTCCTTTTGAAATACAGCACACGTGAAGTAAGGAGCAGTGCTAACACTGTATTGCTTTGTCTTGGCGCCGTCGGGATGGGTGGCGAGGTGCTTGCTTTGTCTGGAAGCCATTGTGAAGTCAAGGTTTCCTGGAAAGGACTAACTGTAAATCGACTCTGGGGATTAAAGATTAAGACTATTGGAAAATTATTAATACAGTAGTTTTATTAAGGAGCTTCTGCCCACTCAGCACTATTTAAAGGATCTCTTCATGTAATGAACAAAATGAAGGTACCTTTTAAAAACAGGTAATAGGAGAAAGTCGAGCCCTTTGCAAGGAAGCAGTATCTCCCCTGGCAACTGGGAAAGGTGCCGTGCCATACTCTGAGCACTGTCAAGTGGAATCACTCCGTTTGTCACCGGTTAAAACATTTTGAAAGCCTCTGTGGTTCACACACAGGGCAAAGATATGGAAATAAAGTAGTTAATTGGTAAACAGGGTTTTATCTGCTGGCACCAGCAGTACCACCCTGTTGCTAGGACAGCTCTTGTAAATTTATTTAGCTGTCCTTCAGATTCTAAAATGGCAACTTGTGATTTTTAGATGCCCAGCTAAAGCACCCGGAGATGCATGCTGAGCTGTCGGGTGTCTTTCACAATACCTGCTCTGTTCTTCTGTAGAATCACTACTCATTTGGACATCTGGAATCCTACTCAGTGAGAAAACTGCACACCACTGTCCAGTGCTGTAGGTATTCGTGATGATTTTCTTCTGGAATTGTTTCTCTCCTATCTGAATTTCTAAACTCTGGGTCTTGACTTCTGCGAGTGCCTACAGTGGTTACAGCACCAGTTTCTATTTTATGCTATATTATATATGAAGGCAAACTGTTGTTTAAGGCAACTGAGGGATTGATTCATTCGTTTTAGTAAGTTAACCTGTATTATTTCTTTGGACACTGTTGGCTGTCAGTATTGATAGCTTCCTAACATACTGTCAGTGTGAGCTGAGGTTCCCCAGTGGGGATCAGCCAGACAGCGTTGCGTGGTAGGAGAAGGAAACGTTTTCAAGCAAACATCTTCAAGTTCTAGGGATAAAATGTAAGGGAAAATGTGATCATGCTGGTGATGATAGTGGTGACAGGATGTGCCATTTCTGAACCATCCTTGAGGAAAACAACATTTTTTTTTTACACTACCTACCATGTTCATGGTAATATGAACTGCTCTGCAGGATAATTTCCTATAAAGCCAGTTTCACTACATTAATTTTTAAAATGTTTATTCATTTTTGAAATGAAGTATGTCTCTGATTACATCTCAGCCTTTCTGTCCTGTTGTTCAGATCCTGGCGTATAGCTTTTATAGCATTACTGTTGTGTGTATTAACCAATGATGTGTTTTAAAAAGCATTTAATACATTAATTCTTTATTTTTCATCAAGTAATTTCCTGGAGTGATGATTGTCCAGGCACCTCAGCAGTAACAGTGACACTACACAGTTAATTAATACCGCATAAGAGGTCAGATTAGCTGGTGTTATTCCTTCTTGTTTTGGAGTTTTCTAAATATTTTATGAGTTTCAACTTCACAATGTTTGAAGTAATCTGTCTCTAATATTCCATATTGCATTCTCAGTGAAACTGTACTTGTCTTCCAGGAAGTTCAGTGAATTTTAAGGAGGGAGGAAATATTATACTGGTTTCATCTGTTAAATGAAGGTGCAGAGGAAAGTTTGTGCTGCTTTTTGTGGGTTTGCTGCTCAGATTTTTTTTTTTTTTTAAATCCTGAAAATGAGTCAGCATTTTTTTAATATATGGATTTAGGATGAGAGGTCCTGAATTATTGAAGGCAAGTACTGCTCAGGGTTTTGTGACCCTTCCTGACATCCCTAGATTTAGAACTGGAGCTGTCTTACCCTTGGCTTTTGTGGAGCCTCATAATAAAAGTGGTTTCTAACAACAGCAAGTATAGAAGTGAGAAGGGAGTTTTCTGTTATCAAAGAAAGCCGTGGCAGGTAAGATCTGTGCAAATGCAAGCCCTCACCCTCTGTAATTAAATAGTAGGAACAGTTTGAAAATGGCCCCACAAAAAACAGGATCCCTGCAGAGTTTCTACCTGCTGGTACTTGTCATTTTGTTTAGTAAACATGTTTCCAGTGTTATATGGAAGTGACTCTTCAGCACAACCCGTATTGTAATTTTAAGCTGATCAGTCTCTAAAATGTAGAAGACATATATATTTAAAGCTTCTAGGCAGCATGAGGGGAAGTGTATGTCAATACGAAATGAAAAGGTATCCTAACTAGTAAACATGGGAGCAAAAAACAGGCTACAAAAGCCAAGCCTCTAATTTAATACTATGCACTCCTTTGTTGTTTGTTAGTGTACTTAATTGCTGCCATTGATAAATCAATGGATTGAAGAATTAAAAATCTAATCATCACCTTTTCATTTCTGCTAATGCTCTTTATAAGGAGAGATACAGTGTTAGATTGTTCCTACGTGATGTGGTCCTTTCCTGCAGGTGGAAAGTACCAGAGAGCGATGGCGTGGTCAGTACCAGGAGGGTAGGTCAGCACTGTCTGGTCCTGAGTTGCACAGGCAGTGGCTCAAACAGCCACTGTAACCCAAAGCAGTGAACTGCCACCATGCTAAACCAAAAATCAATGCCAGTGCCAATCTGCTGGGCTGCTGTTCCTAACACTTGTCTACTTGTCCTAACACTGGTGGATGACCTTGGCTAAATCTCTTCATCTGCATGTACTTTGCTTTCCCTCTCTGTGAAATCTGGGTAATGCTATCAAATTGCTTGGAAAGCACTCTTAAGATCTACTCATAAGTAGGCAATATGAGAGTTAGATCTTACTACTTCATCACTGATTTGCTTTCCTGTCAGTCCTTACATCTCACTTCGGGGCTCACTTTCTTCTCTGTGACTTTGAAGTTAATTGCTTTACTGATGTCTTGCGTTGGCGTGGCTGTAACTTTGGATGTCAGTGCATGCCCGCTGTCTAAATGTAAATAAAAGCTCGCTGGCTTTCTTCAAGTAGTTGTTGTCTGCCAAAGGACTTTTTATAAAGTTTTTGGTGATTACCATTACTAATTTTCATTTCGAAATGAAAAGGGAACACTGAAATATTATGACTGAATGTCTGCTGGCATTTTAAACTATGCCTGCATTTTGTTTTCTTCTGAACTGTCATGCAAGGTGATGAACGGTCTCGTCCTGACAGTTTTAAATGAACTGTTCACGTGGTTAGTGTGCTAATGGCACCAATATGTGGGCTGGCTCCTGCCGGACAATGCCCGTTAAAATGTGGACCTTCTGCTACGCTGAGATGACACTGATTGCATACTGGATAATGACTGGAGTCACCAGGGGCAATATTTAAACACTTGCAAAATTATACATTTAACTCATATCTACCCACCCTTTTGTAATATAGATGATATACTGTGTCGTGGGGTTTTTGTTTGGTTTTTTATTGTAATTTCTTTTTTTGGAAGGACTGCTGTCATCTGCAATTACCAAAGAACACACTAGGGATTTTTTTTTTTTCCATAAGCCTGATACGAATGTAGACACCTACCTTCTATGCCTAATTTTAGCCTAACACTAGTTTTTACATCTCATGGAAAAATAAGAGGTCTGTAGCTCAACTGCTGACACATCCTTAACTATAGCATTGCTGCTAGGCGCTGCTGTAATACAGTACATATTTCTTTGTGAAAGAACTGAAAGCTGCAATAATAAAGCTTAACTTTATGGTATCGAAATGCACTGTGTTTGTACCTCCAGGGAGAAAAACAATTAGAGAAAGACAATCTACCTAAATAGTCTGGGAAACTGAATTGCTCTGTCTATGCTTCATTACCCTCCCTATTTCTCATCTCACACTTTCCACAAATAGCATGATTATGTTTACCTGACATCTTCATGCTTCCCTGCTGAGCAGGCTGAGGAAGCCTTACAGCTGAGATCAGCAGTGCTTTCTATGGGGAACAACTTAGATTATTTTTGATTCAAAGGGTCTAATTCTGAAGCGGTTTCAGCCAGGAGCTTCACAGTATCCCTGAACTCAGAATACACGGAATGCCACTGGGCAATCTGAAAAAAGTGACCCTTGGCAATAACAAGTCCTAGCTTGCTGACATTATGTTGATCCATCCTTAGTTGCTTGATGGAAAGGCACGGTCTGAGACGCTGAGCATAAACTCGGTGACCTTTGTAACGGGTAGAAAGCCCGACGAATTTTTCTGGGGGGTGCCTCTGAGCACTGAAACGACAGCCCCTAAGAGTGGCACTGAAATAAAATGGCCCTTTTACAGATAAAAAACCTTAATACAAAGGAAAAAGCTCTGGAATAAGGCCTGTGGTGGAAGTTCCGAAATGGCTGTTCAGTGGCTCCCTTGGAGAAGTGAATCGTAAATCCAGAACAGCAAAAAGACTTGAGATATATACAGGCTGCCCTTATAATGAACAGATATTTTATTTTACAGACTTCTCAGGTAATGGTGAAGAATTCAGCACTTTCTTATTCTGAGTTGCCAAGTTATAAATCTGAATAACTAAACTATAGATAATTGGACACAATTCCTCAATTTAGAAACCAATATTACATGTGAGAATTAATGACATTTCATTATGCATTACTGTCTGCATTAATAAACTATGACTGTATTAGTCTTAGCAGCAGCGTACAAGCCTCTTTCTCTTGTAGCCCCTGGGATCTTGCTCTAAATCTAGTTTTAATCTAGTGCTGTATGAGCTGCAGAATAACTGAACTTGAATTCATTTGAATGTTAGCTTGCAGCGCTCAACAGTTCTCAGTCAAAACAGTAGCATGAAATATGGAGATACTTGTCTATCTACACGTAGACTCAGTCTAAATAATACGAGCTTAATACCAGTAGCCTAAACCCCTGCTACTACTTTTGGTTTCTTAACATTTAGGAAGACGTTGGCTGGAACAAGGATTTGTCATTTTTGCCTTTCTACCTTCGAGTCTCACAGTGAACATGACCCGAGCCTGCTCTTCAGATGATAAAAGCTTTGTCTGGTGTCACAGTCCCAAATAACTGGAATTTAATCTTTGTTCCGCATTTGACAAGATGCCATCGAATGGAGAGTGTGGATTTAATGGGCACCCTGGCTTTCCTGCTCTTTCACTTGGACTTTTTCTTGCTTGTTACAGTTTAAAGGCACTTCATTCAGTAACCCAGTGGCTAGGCAGCTGTCCTGAACTACCCTTAAAACTTGGACTATGTTGAAATCTGCAGGCTTTTGTTCTGTTGGTTCTGTTGGGGTGGTGGGCTTTGGGTTGGTGGTTTGTTGTTTGGGTTTTGGGGTTTTTTTCAAATGAACAGCAATGTCCTGGATCTCACCTCCCCGTTGGTGCAAAACCGAAACCAGGCTAGTTCAGATCAGGGAGATTAGCCTGGGTGAAAGAAGGATTCCCTTTCTGACCAGCTCTCAACTTCTGCTCTGCCATCCCAAAGCTAAAAGCTCCTGCAGAGTTACGGGTTGCTGGTGTTATTGGCTTCCAAACTCGGGTTTGTTAGCAGAGCTGCGTTAATAATGTTGTGTCGCATTATTATTATTGGAAAGGAGGATAAACAGGCAGATACCTTACAAATTCATACCTCGGAGCTCTCTGGAACTCACTGTTTGTGTTAGGATAACCACTGCAGGCCCTGGGGAGCGTGGTGGTCTTGGACTTCAGTCAATAGTAATGGCAGCATGGTTCCCACCCCCAAAACCTTCATCAGGAAGAGTGGCTCAGCAGAGCTGCAGTGTCAGGCAGGCAGTTCCGATTCATTTCATGTGCAGTGACCACGGCCAGACGTTGTTACAGCGAGGAAGAGGAGGGTAGCTGTGCCAGTACCACACGCAGCATCATCTCGGTCGGTAACAATAGATGGAGGTCAATGTGTTTTACTTTGCACTGATCTAGGCTCAGATCCCTTGGTCACTAATTCGAGTAAAGGATTTAACAGAAAAGAGTATTGTTGCTTTTTTATATTTTAACACATTTATATGAATGTGTAACTCACACAAATAGCAAATACTCTTCTATAAAAAGTACAAACCAATGCAAGGGGCCAAAGTGCCAGCCGTGGGCTGTGTGTCCGTGGCTCCTCCACCAGTGCTGCCCTGGCCAGTAGTGGCCAGCTATGAGTGCAGTGGTTTCGGGCCAGCCAGCATTACCTGGAACGCAGGGACTCTTTGGACTCATGCCCTGTCTCCTGGCAACATATTTTGCCTCCTAGTGCCAAGGAGGTGTTGATGGGAGCCAGCACTGTCGTTCACAGATTACCTTAGATCTCGGGAACGAGCCACCTGATCTCGCTGGCCGTCCCCCTGCGTTCTTTCCGGTGCAGTGCAGGTTTGCCAGTGCAGAGCGTGGCCATCTGGGGTTTTTTGCTCTCTGATGGAGGTTCTTTCAGAAGTTACCACAGTTTCATTGTGGAATTTGATGGCATTGAATTTATTCTAACTTCCTATTACCTGATGAAAATGAATGTCTGGAAGTTCTCTGAGGTCAAACACAGACTGCAGAGATCTTTGCAAACTGACTGAAGTTGCAAGCTGAGCCTTAACAAATGTGGATCTCTCAGCTAGCCACCGAGTCATCAGCTGAGGGTCTGGACCTGAAAGTGGGAGAGCGAGCACGATGCAGAGGTACGACCTAGCTCCAGAATGACCTCCAGGGCTAGAAACCATATGGCTGCCTTCGCAGGGTGCTTTGCTGACCCAGTTAGTTGTGGCAGCAGGCAGCACTGATGTAACTTTGCTGCTTTTAGAAACCAAGCTGCCGCTCGGTGTAGTGAAGTGCTCGGCCAAGTGGCTCTGTCAGGTCATTCCGAACGAGCTTGAGGATTTCTCTGTTGCAGCACAGTTGCCAGCACAGTGCTAGGCCTGCCTGGGGAGCCCTCCCCGAAGGCACGCGCTGTGTGCTGCACTAGGGGTGGGTTAGGCATTTCGTGGGTTCCTATTGCTGTTCAAAAGACACAGAGAGCAGGGAATGGGCAGCACACTTTGCCAACCCTATTGCTTGAGAAATAACAATAAACAAGTCCATTATTAATAACCCAATAAAACCCTCTTCTGCACTAAATGTATTAGGTCAGCTTTGATGGGTGTCAGTCTGCCTCGTTCCACTGACTGAGGGAAAAGTGCAGTGATTTACACCGGTGTCGACTCAGCACACTTGCCCTTGTAAGTAGCCTGTGATAAAATAGACAAATAAATAAAAATAAAAGCACAAATCCTGTACTATATAGATATTGTTTAAATAATTCATTATAGCTGCAGGGATAGAAGTAAATACAAAGAAAAATGCTTGCCTTTTGAAATACTAACTAGAGCAAAGTCCCTTATTTTTTTGCAGGCTGGGGCAGCTCGTATTTTCTTGCTGCATACTCTTGAAGAACTTGTAAAAGTGCACAACTCTTCAGGGTCTCACTTATTTACGTGGTGAAGCTGCCATAGTCCCATAGATCTCACCACTGTTCACACCTCCCAGCACTGGAACAAATGTGGCCGTGCAGGTTACAAAACTGCCGTTCATTTATTACGTTGGAGAACAGCTCTGTGCTATTAAACCCCTGTCCAGCTGCTTGATGTTGTCAGAGGGCTCAGCTTGCTTCAGCACAGGGATAGAACATCTGCAAGGGGACCCTTGCACGTGGATTGGGCAGTTTTCACTAGATGGCTTTTAAGCTCCATGCAGACTTACTGCTAAATGGTTAGTGTTTACTGAGTGGTAACATAGAGAGGGGGTGCAAATAAGACAATTACTAGGCTGTGTTTATGTGCACCCCATTTTTAGAGTCAAATGGCTCAGCTAAATACAAACTGATCATCTGTGTGGCACTGTGCTTCCAGTAGGTGAGAAAGGCCATGTAGTAAAAAAAATAACAAAACCAAACAGTAATTTCTGTCCTTGTAAAAATAATGGCAAAGATTTGTATAGTACCACATTTGAGGTTTCAGGGTAGGGTTTTTTGCATTCTTTGTGTGCCTGAAATGTTGCCTGGTTTATTCGTGGTGCTTTTTTCATTAAATACCTATTTTCATATTGAAATCTACAGTACTTTATATATTCTCACTGTAAGACTCGGAAACAAATCACTTCCAAGATCCCACCCTGAACAAGCCAACTGATTGGTTCTGGCATATGAAGAAAATAAATGACTAAAAAAACCAGCTCTTATTGATGAGATGCTCTTATTATTTTGGAGGTTATTTAGAAGGTCTCTGCTTAAGTTTAAGGATCTGATTGATTCCTTCCCAGTTTTCTAGAGTCAAGCACAGCCAATATCAGACTGCACCAAAGTCATTAGAAATAAAGCTACAGTAAGCTTTTTAGTTATACTTAATATGTGGCTTCAAAAGCATATGCAGCTTCAGACCTGAGCAAGTGACTCAGGACACTGCTGTTTGACCAACAGCCTTTTTTCTGCCTTGTGTTGGGGGGGGAAGGAATTTGGATGCTGTAAGAACTAATGGATGAAAAGATCCTGCCTCACCCTTTCAAGCAGTTACAGAAATGAAGGGATAAAAGAAACCTTCATCTCCCCAGTAAGTGGGTGAGAAGATGCTGTGTGTCAGTGGCATCACACATTGCCACAAATGAAGTTTGGGGCAGGGTGTTGGCATTTCTTCATATTTATTTGTGACAGTACTTTCCACCAGCAGTTTTTGTATAGCTATCCACTACTTAAGAAATAAGTTATTAAATGGATTTCTCTATAAATAATAAGATAGCTCTATAGTTAGTGTGCAAAGCAGTGTCAGCATGACCCTCTTACGAGAGCACACCTTCATTCTGGTAGGCTTTTTTGTCATACTTATGTGCAGAACAGAACATCAGTGTGTAAAGAAGTCTAGAGAAAAATAAAGTTAGAGATCCTGGTGTATATTAACACAGGAATAGATTGTTAGCAATACTCCCCATCTGGGCCAAAATTGCCCGCAGGAGCTGAGGGCATTAGGGAAATTTAGCTCTAACACTTACAGAGACATAATGATGTGGGTGACAAAGGTGAATAAACTGAACTTTATGTGACTTTGAGAAGGGTCCATACGTCCTAAAGTCTGGAAAGTCTGTTGAAAACAACGAAGCTCTAGTCTTCATGGCAACCTATGGAGATGTTACAGGAGAGCAGAAAGCTTACAAAAATCATATAAATAGAAAACTATGGCTTGTTGAAGACCACAGATTTAATAAGAGCTACTCTAGGTCTAACTTGTGAAGGAAATGAAAACAGATGATGGAAGACAGCTATGTGGGAAAGAAGGGACTGGAGGTAAAAGTTCAGTATGACTCAAAACCTAAGCAGCCTAGCTGCCTAGGACATGTTACAGGGTTGATGAGAATGTCGTAGCTGTAGAGCACAAACCAGGGGTGGAGTAGGAAATGAACACTACCAAGTGAAGAGCAAGACTGCAAGAGCAAACACTGACCAGTTAACAGGGAACCTTTGTAGTCTTCATTCTAGGGTGGGGAGAGGGGTGGTAGATAACATCACAAGGGCAGTCCCCTTTCCTCCCAGCCTTCCTCGCTGGATCCAGTTCTGCGCGGTGCTGTGCCACTGGGGCTCGGGGTGTTTGCTTTCACCAGCTGATCTCTTTTCCTTTAATTGGGAAGGAGCAATGCCTGTGGGTTGTGTGAAATGCCTTTCTTCTTAACACCTTGTGGATTACACCTCGAGAGAATCTGCATGAGAAATAACCTTCCTGAAGCTTTCCTTGAAAACATCTGATTTTGAATCATCTAACGGTACAGTTCATAGAATTTAACAGAAAGCTTAGAAACACAATGCCTTGTTCAATATAATTTTGTCCTTAGAGGTATCATTTCAACCCAGATGCAGAGTTCTACAGCTTTTATCTATCCCCTCTCACTCTCAGCAATATCCTGATCAACGGAAGCGAGTCTGACTTATTGAAATCTCTGCCGTTCCCTTTCTGCAAGCTGAGCAACGATGCACTGTGCTTGGCTGCTCTCAGGTGACTGCAGTCACACCCGTAGCAAAACATCTCCTTACCAAAGGGAGCCCCTTCCTCAGAGTAAACAAGACCAGCCCCAGGGCAGTGCAGTGGCAGAGTTTTATGAGAGCCAGTCACTGGGGCTAACATTTTCTCCTTCGTAAGAGGCGAGCTCAGGTCTCTGTGCTTGTGGAGCCCACGTGCAGTGTGTTTCTGGAACAGGTTCCATCAGGTAGTGCCGTTCTGCATGTGTACCGCACGGTGCACACACGTTTTCCGGGGCTGGCTGGATACTGGAGCAGAAACCATAGCAGCATTGCAGCTCTTCCTGTGCAGTGGATCTTTCCAGACTTAGGGGAAGAGGCCGCCGCTTGACGTCGCTGATGAGAGGATGGGTATTTGGCAAAGGAGGCTCTGAGGACGTGGGTCTACAGAATGAAGGTACTGACTTTGCTCGTGCTGGTAAAGTCATGACATAGTTGGGCCATTCTCTGGAGTAAGCTGTCTGACTGGTGTCTCTCACGGTAACGCGTATGCGTTCCTGGATTACTTTAGTAAATGCTTCCTTGGATTGTATCAGCTTCCTTCTCTTCAGGTGCATTCTTCTAAGTGTTTGTCAAAATGCTTTCCTTTTGTGGTTGGAGAATTTGAGGTGACATAAGCGTTTTTACAAGTTATGGTGTCATAGTAAGGTACACAAAAGTTCCTTCGTGCCTTATGTCACTTAACAGGAGATAGCTGCACATGTCGGACTTGTGGAAAACAGCCTGGAATGCCGGGCTGGGGCCACAAAACAGAGCTGTTGGGCTGCTCTGCGCCCTCTACCTCCTCCTCCTCAGAGAGCAAATGCGTGCATACGTGCCTGTGTATGAGAGGGAGAAAGACAGACAGACTTCCTTTGTATTTTGACTGAAAGTCATTGTCTTATCACCAAATAACACAGATCCGAAAAAATTTAGTCAAGAGTTTCTCTCACTAGCTAAGAGACAAAAAGAAAAATCTTATTTTCAGTTTCTTAATCTGAAAATAAATCTCATTCTGGACTCTACAGATGGTGCACATTTCCACGTGTCCATCCCCATCTCTCACTGATCTGTTTTCAGGATTGTGTTTTGTAGAAATGATGTGGCCGTGCCCGAGAACTAGCCCGGGTCAGGAGCTGCCACAGCTACGAAGGGAGGGAATCAAGCAGGCAAATTTATGACAGTTTGACATTTCAGATAATAGAGGTCAGTCCTTCAAGTCACAGTCCCCCTGAGATGAGCGGGTTTCTGCCAGTGAGTGTGGGGAGAGCTGGTACCGTTAAATTGTCCCTTTGCTGCAAGTGAAGCATGTGGTGATAGGCTGGGAAAAAAGCCTTCCTTTAATTATTGTGGGGCAAATTCGACTCCCTTTCTGAGCTGGATGGGTGATGAATGGTCCCATTCCTTTCAGTGGTCTACCTGCAGCTGGAAGAACAGGGTTTGAATGTCTAGGATCAAGCTTTCCATTGTGAATGAGCTGGAATGAGGTGTATTAGTGCATCGCTTTGCCAGGCTCTCGCAGCTGAGACCTTGAAGGATTGCTCGCTCCGAGTACTATTTATGACATCTGAGACCTAATAAATTTTCTCCACTTATGAACAGTTTTTGTGCTCTTTATCAAATGAAGATTTAACACGGCTTAGTCTTCAGAAGTACTGATGAGCCCTGTCCCGCCAAGTTGTTACATCTCTGCCTCGGGCACTTTTCCTAGCAGTTGCAAGAGCTAGCGAGATGCAGTCTGATGACTGTGGGTGTGAGGTTTGTGGTGTAATATTTGTGAAGTGTTTTGAAAGCGGGACTTGGGAAACGCTCTGGAAGAGCGAAAAAAAAAAAAAAAGATATTTATGTAGTGATTTTCATTAAATGAGAACCTTTTTAATAACTTTATGACAATATCAAATTTAATAAAGCATATTGGCCTTTTTTCAGAACTGGGGATAAAGCCCCCAAACAAACAAACTAATGACCTCAAATAAGAAACTTGGCTTGCTTTGATTTTAATTAAACGTAGATTTTTTGTTTGGTTGGTTGGGGTTTTTTTTGGGGTTTTTTTGTTTGTTCTTGGACTTTTTTCACTGAAAGTATTCTAATTACAACATCGAGAACCTATTGCTGTTTGTGTGAACTGCAGTGTTTCTGAAACAGCTATTTTTGAATTAGTGGAGAAAGCAAATAATGAAACATTTAATTTCTGTAGAAAAAGGGGTAAATTAACCCTATATTCACTTTACCTTTTTGATATCTAGACAGAAATCTTTACTCCACAGAGGCTTAAGAAATAATGTAAAAGCTTGACTGTGATGTGACCCAGTGGTAACTTGCAATGGAGAAGCAAGGAACCAGAAAAGGGGAGGAGGGAGGGGAAGTATAATAATAATATTTGTTATTTACATTAAGTTGAACAGTAGAATCAGCTGCAATAAAAAATATTAACTGATTGACTCCCTGGGCCTTTGAATTTCTATAGATGCTAATCAGAAAACTTAAACAGGTCAGGATTGAACCTGGAGGAAATTATCAACCTCTTTTCTAATTGAAGACAAAACATTTAATGAATCTTGTAAGCTTTCCTCTCTTAAAATGAAACACCCATATGCAAACCTCTATTTAATGTGCCCCTTGCTTTATGTTTCCTTCTCAGTAGCAGTCTCGTGCTTAGCTAGATTATATGCCTGGGAGCCAAGTATGTGCCAGGAGTTAAAATCTGTGCCTGCAAGCTAAAAGTGAGAGACTCTACTCCTGCCTAATTTCTTCTGGGAAGAAGTGATGTATGTAAATAAAAAGCATATTTGTGTGGTAAATACTCAATAATTACATTGTGTTTATGTGTCATATATAGTTGTACAACAACTCCTCCTTAAATACTTAAAGGAGAAATGAAAGAGGCTCTCAATGTGTTTGCAAACGTGATGACCCCGCTAGGGAAAAGGGATGCTGAGTGTTCTTTCTTGCTGAACTGTTCCTGAATCCTTAAGGTCAAGTAACTGAAATTCACGATTCCTCAATTCTGCATCTACATCTTTAGGAACCCTGTAGAACTCAGGGCAAAACTGACTCTCACTAAGCTGTGAATTTCTCTTTGAGCTGGAGGCAATGTATAGAATTGCTCTCAGAATGCCCAAACTGCACATATACTCTTATTTTGTAGAAGGTTTGTTTGTTAGTTTACGACCTTCTGGTACACACTCTTTACTTGGGCGTTCCTTCAGCAAGAATTACTTTATCTCCCTTTCTGGACTTATAAAAAGGGAGAGGAATGATGATGTATTTGAAGAGCTGGGGAAAGAAGAGTATTCACTGGGATAAGCTCCCTTCATTCCCTACCACCTCCAGGCATGAGCCTTTGCACAGCAGCCTGGTCCTCCAGCCCCTGGAGCCAGCCAGGCTGACCCCTGCAGAATGAGTTCCTGGCAATGATGGGCACCGTGAGCAATGCTCCTGCCAGGGGTTTATTCGGTTGTGTTATTGGACCATCGTTGTGAAGACAAAGGCAAATTAAGATTTGCATTAATTCTGCACATTTGCAGTAGGGAAGAGCTAAGGTAGAAAGAGCAAAACCAGGAATTAGGATAAACAGAATTCTTTTGTAAACACCTCGGATGGCACATCACATCACATCACTGCCTTACTGACTGCACGTGCCATGGGGCTGACTTCAGTAAATCTATAAACTCTTCAAAACCAGGAAAATGTGGAAAAAATGGAAAATTACTTAGGATGAGAAAGGGCAAAGATTAAAAGAAGATAATGTTGCATGTGGAGGGCTGTGATTACAGAGCAAAGCTACAAAGATCTCTTTAGAATAGCTGCTACCTATGGGTTGCTGATGTCTGTCTATCAAACATTCATTGTCTTCTGTCCACTTCAGTGTGGTGTTGAGGTCTGGGTTTTTTTTATTGTCCTCTTACAGCATTTATTAGTATTAGTTTTATTATTTATTATTATTGAAGATGCGCTTTACTGTAAGTATTGTTCCTTGTCTGCTTTTAAAGGCATGCTTTCATGATGGACAATCAGCATCACAGTGCAGGACTCCCCTTCTCCTGCACTTCTGGAGAGTTTTTATTCTTGTTGACAAATTTTCCCTGGAATTGATGTCTTGTTAGAAGTTTATTAGTAGGATACTCTCATACACTACAGCCGATACTGTCATGTGCTGCAGCCACTGTTACTCTCCACTTTTTACTTTTAAAAATGGGACAAGAAGAAACATTTTGTATGCTTCTCTGAAAGATTATTTCAAAGAGAGAGGAAAGTTATTCCTTATCTCTTTACTCTGAGTTGTTACAGTGGAACTACAAACAAAAAGTGAAAAAAAAAAAAAGTGTAACTTTGTATGAGAATATTGTTAAATCTCACAAAAACATTGATATATCATCTGTGTATTTGTACAGGAGGGAATTGAATTAGGCTGACATAAATTGCTTTTGCTCAGAGAATCCAATACGCTTGAGGTCAGGAGTTTAAAATTCAGGCCAGATCCAGAGCCCAGCTGAGGTTTCCTATTGGCCGTAACACTGGCTGGCTCAGGCTCAATCAGGCATTTTTTTTATTGCAGTTGTTTTCAATTTTTTTCAGCCAAAAAAAGGAACTTAATTGTTTTTGTAAATAAATATTACTTTATTGATCTGAGTCTGTAAACTGTGTCTGCAGGAGATTGATATTCTAGAAATCCGTGCGATTAAACTGGGGAGCTGGAGGGGAGAGCCACTCCGTAGTGCAGAATGCCCAGACTCTGATACCACGCAACATCAGAGGCTGGTGGTTTACATCTCCTGTCCTGTTTTAATGCTGATTACACTAGCAAATTCCTTTGTTCATTCACTGGGTTTATTGCTTTTCTTTAACTCAAGCCTAAAGGTGAAGGTAGCCTGAGTGCTCATGTAATCTTCGCACTTGGTGTAGGCAGGTTTTTCCCAGGCAATGGTACATCTGCTTGCTGTTGCCATATCCCAGTCACTTATCTGCTATCTGGGCTTAGTACACGGAAGATGAGTCTGTTTTATCAAGTACTGCAGCCTGCACAAACAGATTCGTATGGCAGAAAGGTTGCAGCTGAGAACCCCAGATCTGTGGTGCACTTTGAGAGGTTTCCATTGCACTGGTTCTAGCTGCAGTCCCAGGACTGCCCTTCAGAGATAGGAGCACACCAGAGAAAGCCCTGGAGCAATTCTGCAGAATAAATCTGCTTTGTGCCGAGACCACCCCGTGATACGAACTGAAGCAGAGACAGTTGGCAGGGCTTCTTGAAAGTGATGTCAGTATGCCCACAGATGACTGACGTGAGAAGAGCCTGCTCTAAAGCAGATGCACGGAGAATCTTGTCCAACTCCCACATGGCACATTACCGTTTTCACTTCAGCTCCGTTCTTTGTGGTTTAATAGGTGCAGACTTTGGTGTGCCTGCAGTCTTCTGCCACCATTTCCTAATGAAAGAGAAGAGGTTATTTCCTAGTGAAAGAGAAGAGGTTCAGCTCACTGGGATGAGGTGTGAGGACAGCAGATGTAAAGGTGTTGCAGCACCATTAGTTCAGGATACTTAGTTTCTCATAAAGCCAGATTTAATATCAATATATAAGTATTTTTATATATTTATGATATAAATTCCCAAAGACCTTCTATTTCCAATAAGCAGAATGATTTACAGTAGCTGACAATCTGCTTGGTAATATCAGAATACTCCGCTGTGAGTGGCACAGCATCTCTTCTAGGCACATATGTGGTTTCCTGCTGAGGAAACCATCATAAAAAGAAGATCCCTTATCAGGTGTGCATTGTGGTATGGATTGCACAGGTTTAGTGTTCCTGCTCACTTCACCAAAGTATTAATTCATCAAACTGACTGGAAACAACAGGTCTCACAGCAGCCTCGAAGTGTGGGGAGGGACAGGTTGTATCTTAGATGCATTGCTCCGACTTGTCTTGAGATTCCTGTGTGAAGTTCCTGAAAGCCATCTTCCTGCAGGGAAATCTGGCCATTAGAACATGCAAGAAGATAGAATGAAGACAAAAATATAACAGCAGGTGCTTAATTTAGCCCCCTGAAATCCTGTGAATAACCCATTTCCTATCCTCTGGCCAGGCTACTAAATGAGGCATGCTCGGTAATTACTGAATTATCCCTTTCAGCAGGGGGAAAGCAACACGGGTGCTAGGCTTTTGTTATTTTACATTCACCCCCATTAGTGTTACTTGCTTCATCTAATAGGCTGATAAATGGGGTATTGCTGCTGTCAGCGACTAAATGGCACTTAATATTCCATTTCAAAGTTCAGGGAATCAGAAGTAGGAGGAGAGGCTTTTGATGGCCATTTACTCAGTGACATAGACTTATAATCAAGGAAATTGATGTTGAAGCTTCAGTCGCACGGATCTTACCCCAAAATGGAGCTGTAAAATTGTGCACTGGGTGTGATGGACTGCAGCAGTATAACCCTGCACCTTAGAAGGATGACCTCCAAGAAAAGTATTAACAGTTAGAAAGAGCCCCCAGTCTGCCAGTGCTGTAACGTCACCTCGGTGTCGGTACCGGGAGGAAGAGGGGCTGGAGAAGAGTGCTGCGTTGGCTTGCAGAGTACAGCAGGTTTTGGGGGGCAGTTGAGGCTGTAGGCTCAGCTCACCCTTGCTCAGGGCAGCTGAGGATAGTATCTGAAAGCATTTGCACCAGTCCCTTCTGTGGACTTTCTCTGCAGTTGTTGAAGCCAGTACACGTTTGATAAATGCATTGTACCCTAGCAATTGTTTTCCCGAGGCAGAGCTTTCCCTTTGTGGCAGTCTAGATAACACACTGGAGCACCTTCGCCCCTAGGTACTCGTGACAGTTCAACTGCATGCAAAAAGAGTCTGGCCAGTTTACTCATTGGCCAGGGGAAAAAGCCTCTCTGAAGAAAAGAGATTCAGATCCAGACAGGGAGAACTTGCTGAGCTGGATCCGGGAGCTGCTGCTATGGATTTTAAACTTTCCCGTTATTCGGAGTTGTTTGCATTAGGACAGCTGGTTCCATTCTCCTGCATAGGAGGATATTGTCCATTGATTCACGAGGAAAAGTTGGTGCAGCAAGCAGCACAGCAGCAGACAGAGAGTGGGCAGGGTAATGTATGTGCTGAGGTTTTATAGTCCAAGAGAAGCAGCTTGGCCTCTGCTTGAGTCTCTGAAGCCCTCCTCTTGGGCTGTGACCTCTTTTCTGACCCAAACGTTACCACAGGATTAGGTGGATTCCGAGTGTCCATGCCCTCCCAGCCACTGGACCTCTCTCTTGGTCTGAATTTCACCAGTGTTTTGAAAGCTGCCTTCTTTGCAGCCCCTACCATCTGGAATAGCTTCACTGTGGCTCTCTGCCTCATTGACTCTCTTCTTCATTTCAAATCTCAGCTGACCGTTTATCTTTTCTACCTTGCCAATTTCTTTTAATTTCCCTGTCCATCTGCTTGGTCTATTTAATTCCGTGAAAGCTTTTAGATTACATATTTTATAGTAGGTGCATGAGAAAATGGTACCGTATTATACAGGAACAACTGCCCCAGCCTGAGCAAGCATGCTGTTAGCATCAGCTGAAAAATCCTACAGCTCCCCGATGTGCTCAGTCTTACAGTTCACAAAGTTAGAGGGGAGTGCTGAGTTTGCCTTGACAGCCAAAAGAATAGAACTACTTTCCTAGCGCTGCAGCAAGAAGAGCAGATGGTACTTCCCCCACTCCACATCACTCTCTGTCCTTTCCTTCCTCATGCCCCATTGTTCAATTTTCACACCTCTCTGTTGGTTTGGTTCCGATTCAACACCCGCTGAAGTCAGTGGAGAGTCTCCTACCGACTTTATTTGGCTTTGCATCGTGCTTCCTGCGATCTGCTATTCCTGAACCCAAATCCCTGCTCTGACCTCGCAGCAGTCTGGGTCCTGCCTGTGCATCATCTCTCTTCTCGCTTCCTGCACTTGGCCCAGGGCCCCAGCAGAGCAGCGATGGGGAAAGCTGTGTGGCACAGATACTGCTCGGGTCAGTAGCTGGAAAGAAAACCTGTGAAAAAATTTCAGTCTGCTTTACTTTGAAACATTTTCTTCTATCTTTTTCCTCACTGAAACAAACCAAAAAAACCCAACCCAAAACCAACCTCAAAGCCAAGAACATAATCTGGAGTTAAGTATTATAGAAATGAAATGTTTTGGTTTACTCAGAGTTTTATTTTTAATTGAATTGAAAAATCATGTCAAAACAGAAATGAAACCCCCTCTGTTTGAAAAAGTCATAGTGAAATATTTTGCCTTTCATGAAATAATGCAGAAATGAAAGACAGAGGAAAAAAAAAGGGTGATGGAAAAACAAAGAAAAGAAAAAGGGTCGTTGTGGCTCTGTGACACTGACTTCTGCCATTGAGGCTGGATGGAGATCCTCGATTTCTCAGTGTAGTACAAGACTGGCATGATTGCTGCTGCATTCCCCAGGCAATGCTGCCTGCAGCCCCAGCGAGCTTGGGAACGTGATAGCCAAACAACCTCTGTGTTACTTAGCACTGGAGTCACTCCAGAAACAAAAATTCTTCTTGGGCTAACATTATGGGTGTCAGAAGCAGTGCCTCGGGAGCAGCTCTGCACTCCTCTAGACCTGAGAAATGTTCCGTGTTTTCATTGACATTCCTAAGAGGTGTGCGATTTCTCATCCACTCGCAGGATTTAGCCCTAATAGTATTTGCAGTAATTAAGCACATTAATTAAATAACAAAACAACTAATGACGAATTGATTCAAGGCCAAATAATGTACTCGAATAAATGCGTAATTAATGATCCTAATAAAATCCCCCCTGGTCCTTTACAGTCCACTCCCTAGGGCTAAAGATGACTTTCTACCTCAGAAATCTTTATAACCCTTTACAAGCCCAGTCTCTAGGGTTGCTGCCTTCCCTAACCTCTGGATTAAATGCTTGTTAGCTCAGGACTGTATAAAATCCCTTTAAAATGCCATCAGAATAATTAAGTTGTATCCAGAACGCACTGTGTCCTCCAGATTTGATTTGCCCATGACATTCCCATCTGCATGCAGGTTTCTGGTCATTAGGGTACACGAGGTTGTGCCTGATATTGAGCACCTGGCAGGAGGACCATCAGATCTCCTTAAGCCAGTGGCACAAATCATGTGCTTGAATTTAAGTGATACACCTCGATGGATTGAAGCCAAAGGGAGAAAGAGCGTAGCCATAATGCAGTCCAGCACAAGTAAAGCAAGACAGCTGCTTTCTAATTCATTATTGATTCTCTTAAGCATTCTTATTTATCACCCAACTAGGACCTAGCAATAAAAATATATATATTTTAAAATAAATGCATTGGAGAATGGAACTGCCATACCAAGAGGGCTATTAAGCAGCACTCGAAGAGGAGAGAGTTCTTTAAGGTACTAGTCAGTGTTTCTTTCATGTGCCAGGAATCTCTCTCACCCTGGCAGATGGCCTCATTAGATAGTTCTCTCCTTATCTGTACACAGAGCTTTTTACATTTTCACAGAATCACATTTTCTGTCAATAATGATAAAACAAATGCTTATAAAGGGAGAAAATGAAGAGTAATTTCCCAGGCTTTCCTAGAAGGTTTGCAGCAGAAGATAGGAGCAGACAGACTGCTGTGATCCCCAGGTGCACCAGCTACAGCACGTGGCAGCCCTTGCCACTCTTATCTGTGATGTTTGGGACGGGATTGTTGTCTTTGGGGTTGTCAGCAGATAGTCCATCTCAAAGTTTGCCTCCAATATGTTACATCATTTTGCATTATCTCATCTAGCAAGCTAGAGGGATTTCAGATAACACTGTGTTTAACTTCAGAGGAAGCTCTGAGCCCAGCTTGGGTATCTCTGATCAGCTTTGTTATTATCCAGCTCCACATCTGGGGCAGATGGAAGTAAATGGGGTGTCAGTGAGAAAGGCAGAATTCCTTACACTTGTATAAGCCACCTCTGTCTCTGTGCTGTTTGCCTGTAAAAGAAAGCAGGTAGTGCAGCCTGCGAGGAAATGATTTCACTGATCTGAGCAATACAATTTGGATTCTGTTGGAAATATTCACATGTATCTTACATGCTGTCTTTAGCTGTGGAGGAGGGCAAGGAGTGGAAATGGAGAAGGAGTTAATTCACATCCAGGTGCTGCTCACAGTGTGCCAAGTTACCTGTTGGATAGCCAAGTACTTGCAAGCATTGCATGGAACTTGCACGTATCCCTCTGGAAACCCAAGAGGAAAAGCTTCCATGGCTGGCAAGTTAAGTAGCTTGAAAACAAATGAACATGAAAGAGGCTTAAGAGAAAAAAAAAGCCCCAAAACAAAACACAAAACCCTGAAGTGTGAAAAGAACAGAATTAGAATTAACAGCCTTAACCGAAACGGAGTTGCTCGAACCACTGATCTTTCTAAACTGCTCGGCTCTACAGCCGCCAATTATGTCCGCGTGCCGCGTTCCGTCGAGGATAAAGAAGAAATCCAGTCCTGCGGGCAATGGTATTTCAAATGATTCATCACATGGCGAGACAATGGACCACAGTGTCACATCAGTGTTATGCTCAGTCACATTCTGACCCATCAAGGATTCTTCTGTTTTTTCCTGGCCTTTAAAATATCTACTTTTACTTTGCTTATGTCTTCAGTAACTCCAGTTGGCTGGAGTTTGTGTTTCCCACTGTTAGCCTGCAGCACATATTGCAGAGTTTGGGAGGGTTTTTTAGGCACTGTGATGTGTGTGTCTTTTTCAGACATTCAGAAGGGCCCAAGGTCTTCTCCGGTGTTTTTTAAACTCTAGCAACTGTTCAAAGGAAATATACTACTTATATCTATAGCCTTTCATTGTTTATGTCCTTAGACCATTGTGACTGCAGCACTAGAACTGTAGATCATTTAAAGCCCTGCTACTAATATCAGCTGCTATTTTAAGCCACTGTGATAGTCTGAGAACAAAACCAGAGCTCTGGGTCATGGCTTGCATCTGTTAGAAAAAATATTTAACTTAATTTCCCTCAAAGTCTGTAAAGCACAAGAACAACTGCAACACTTCTCTGCCAGGGATTTGTTTTGCTGGAGAAGAAACGTGTGGGGATCGTGGAAAAGCTCAGAAGCAAGGGCAGCCCCTGGACCGCTGCGTCCGTGTCTGTAGGAGTTCTCTCCTTGTTTGTTTGAGGTACGAGTCTGCGAAGTGAAGCGGGGAGTTCAAAGCAGAGACAAAGCTGATGAAAATAGAGCATCTGCAGATGCTCCTTAAGGGACTTCCAAATATTTGTCTGTGTGTCTCTCCCTCTGTCCTTTGTTATTGCAGCTGATGAAAATAGTGATGTCTGCTGAGGTAAATCTATACAAGCAGCTTTACATCCCTGGAGTGAAAGGGGCTTCTGTTCTTTACATAGCCTCAGGAGAAGTTGAAATGCAATTCCGAATCCTAAGTCTTTGAGCAATTATTTGAATTGTTCTCAATATCATGCAGTATTTCCATGGCTAACTTGAAAAACTGTTCTATTATCACCACGGGAAGTAGCCTAGAAGGGAAATGCTGCTCTGTAATAAACACGACACTGTCTGGCATGGCTGTAAGAAGATGAAGGAGGAAAAAAAATCACCATACAGTTCAGCAATACTTAAAAGAAGCAAAATGATTTCAATCTGAGCAAAATGTCACAGTTGTTCCCAAAAGTGTCACAACATGGGAACATGGGAGTACAAGATAAAACTCTGCTGAAGATGGTTATGTCTCTTGATAGCTTTAGTCAGCTGTGGAAGGAAAAACAAAGGCATTTCTTGCTGTGCTGCAGAAATGTATACTGGGCAGTAATAAAGGAATAAAATTCGGAAGTCACACTGACATAATAATGCAATGCAAATTTCATTTGCTTCAGTACAAGCATAATGAATTTTCTCTATCCTACAATAATTTCAGTTATTCTTTTAATGGCAGTAATTCATGATTCTCCCATTGAAGAGTAAGTTGCAGTGCTTTGCAAGGTGGGGATTGCATCATCACTGCGTAAGAATGAGGAAGATTAAATTAAGCTTTGTCAATAAAAGAAGTTTCAAAAGAACTGATTTCAGTTAATATAATAGAATAGTTAATTATTTTGTGGAAGAAGGAGAATTAAGAGGTTGAGAAGGACAGTTTCAACAAATGTGGGTGCCGAGCCATTATTTTCAGAACTGAATTAATTTTGATTTCCAAAATTCAGAACATCTGGAAGACCTTACCTGTTTACAGTTGAGTAGAGCAATTCAGACTTGGGAGCTATTACTTAAAACAGAAGAGTACACATTGGTGCTGAGAATCTAAATTTAATGTATCCACAAAAAAAAAATGGTTAAAATGGCAAAAAGTTGTGATGAAAGGGGCCAGAGGAGGTTGTCCAGGAGACCTTAGCTAGGCTGATTCCTGAAGGAAATACCACGGAGTTGTTCCAGGTCGATGTTGGTGTGTTAGTACGTTTGTTAGAGCTGATGTTAGTGTTTCTGAGAGGCAAGGTAGTGAGGGGCAGTTTGCTGGTGGCACAGTGTTACAGGTGCCACCAGTGCAGAGGAGAAACTGTGTATTTTTCAGAAAGAACCAGGTGATTTTGGTGATCTCAATGATAAAAATTTGAACAAATTCATGGAAGTGTAAGGTTAAATATTCAGTGAGGTATAAGCAGAATTTCTCTTATATCATGGGAGCTCATTAGTCTGAAATTACTGAAGATGAGAAGGATCTGCACCTACTAGTTGCTCATACAGTGATTAGGAGCTGCTCCTATAGTGTTGCTATTAAAAAGGCAAATGCATTTCTAAAATACTTTTGACAAGCCATTTCCAGGAGAGCTGGTAATGCCAGCTGATCTGAAATACAGTGTGCCATTCTGTGCATCTGCGTATCGAGAAGAGAAGAGAAGAGAAGAGGAATTTAGACCTAAATAGGCATAAAGAAGGAGACTGGAATAATGAAGAAAGAGAAGCTAAGATGTGGTGGCTTTGTTGGCCTAACAAAATAGACACCTTTCAGATGAAGCTGACCAGGACCAGGCTAGAGCTGCTAGGAAGTGAAACCCTGGGAAGTGCTGATGCTGTGGATGTTGGGCTCTTACACAACTGTTTCACTGTTTCTGCTACTGTCCTGTAACCTGGCTGAAAAGGAAAAATGCTGAATCTGTGATTCAGTTCCTGTTAGATTTCTTGTTCATAGCTCAGAAAGCTAAAATGAAATCCATCTTAAAGCCAAAGGAAGGCGTTTTGTATTTATTTACATAATGTTAGTGGTTTACCAGTATTTGAAAAGTATGAGATGGACCAAAGCTCTTAATGCTTTCTAGGAAGAACTACCTTTATATACATATATATGCAGTTATATGCGAGTGTATTTATACGCATACACCCTGCACATACAGATAGATGTATAGATGCACAGTTATCTCGGAGAGCAAGATCCTGTATCACATTGCAGATGCCATAAAAGAATTAGGAGATGAAGGAAATCCCTTTGCACCTATACATCTTGAAAATCCCTATACATCTTGAACAGCTGGTGTTTAGAGAATGCCTGGGCACGTGATCTGCACTTAAACACCTGACTGCCTTCGTTTTCAAAGGTACACTCAGTAACTGTAAAAACAGTTGTTTATTTAGGTGGCGAAGTGTGAATAAGAGAAGCCTACTGTCAGGACCTGTTTAAAACCCATCCGCGTTCTGTTCTAGAGGCAGTGGATGTACCTCCCACCCGTGCACCAGGCACGTACACCCCACGGTCCTTACTGCTCAGTAATATTTTACTGCCAACCCGTAAGAACGCGGGGCAGGCACAGGATACAAGGGCTCTGTGAGAGGCAGATGTACACATCCAGTAAAACTTCGCTCTTCCGAAACGTAGCTGCCATGTGACGTTCATCCAACCATCCCAAGATGAGAAGCCTGGTGTGTGCTCGTAGGGCAGTGCCTTTGGCAGCGGGCTGGTGCCACAGGGTGCCCGGAGCACGGGGACACCGGCTCTGCTTTGAGCCAAGCCACTGAAGAGCTTCTGCTTCTCCAGCTGCCCCACGGAGCTTGCTTTCCATGGATTCCTTGGGCTGGCTGGCTCCTCAAAGTGGGAGATCAGCAAGCGACCTTTGTTAGCGTTGAACAAACAGCTTCTTGCAAACCAGGGCCTTGCAGGATGCTGTGTCTGAGTGCACAATTGCTCTTGGTGGCCCAAAGTGTTTCTGATGAGCTTTCAGTGTAGGTGGGACAAGTAAATCGAAACACTTGGACAGCAAGACAATTTATCCCCTGAAACATCTATAATTCCTTCTAAGAACAGCCTTGTGTTTCTGTCAACAATTGATTTTAAGCATTATTTCTGTCCTGAAGAGAAATGATCAGGCTCCACCCTTCTGCTGGGAAGAGGTCACTAGCACAGGCAGCCACAGGAGACTTCGATTTTTAGTACAAGTTTGCTGGTTCATTCACGTACTGTTCAGTGTTGTGTTTTTTTCCCAAAGAATCCAAAGCCCATCGCATTTCATCCCCCCCTTTCAGCTCTCACACGTTACTGTGCTCTGGTTTTGCAGGAACCCGGACAGTGATGAATTATGCTGTTTCTAATTGATTCCTCTCTTTCTGTTGGGGCTAAAAATAGCATTCTGCAAGCAGGCAACTTTGGGAATGGAAAGTAAAGATCCCACAGAGTTTAATGAGGAGAGATTAAAACATCATTTAAAATGTATCATTCCTTTCTGTATGTATTGGGTGCCCCAGCGTGTTCCTCAGCAGGGCACTGTCATTTTTAACCACTGAAAAGGCGAGGGACCCATCACTGTCACCTCATGTTTGCAGTTGCTGCACGCAGGACCTTGGGCAACCTTAGACCACACAGAGTAAGCCTTTTCTTTCCTCTAAGGTCGTCAGGACAGCCCCACGTTGGTCAGCAGCAGATATCCCCACCCCAGGAACAGAGCAGTGAAGCCTGGGAGGCTTTGAGAGGTCTCCAAAGACAGCGAAGCCTTCACTCGTTGTGCGACAGCATCCCAGGGGGATGTCCTGTACTAGCAAATTGTTTGCTAAGGGTTGTTGAATAGTGCAATGCTGAGCTGCATTCAGTCACCCGAATATTTAAATATTTCCAGTATTAATTGCAATGAGAGGTATTCAGCTGCCAGCGCTCCCAGAGCGTTCACGAGGAAGTCTGACAGGCTTGGGCTGGGGGACAGCTTGCACCGCAGGGTAAGGTCTGCAGAAAATGGCCCAGTGCTGGCAGGAGGGATCTGAACTTGAACCACTGCTGAGGTAGCAGGGAGGTCCAGAAGCATTCACAACCTTTGAACTTCAGGTATTCCTCTAGCTACGTAGGATAGGTGTGCAGGATTTTTTTCATCTGATCATGTGTCAATAAAAATGGTTTGATCCATCTCTGTTAAGGCTCTCAACATAATAATTGGTATCTGGCTTAGTGCTTGGTACTCCTTCCTCTGTTACATAAACTAATAGTCAGAGACAAAGCAAACTGCAGCGTACTCTCTTACAAAGATAAATAAAGATCAATCTTTTCTGACATTCTTCCTAATAAAAAAGCAGCAAACGAGTCACAGTAAGAAACCAAACCAAAAATGATTTTAAGAGAGAGAGGGAACAAGAAATAGGGAACAACTGTGTGGAAAGATAGATGTTCCTCATGAAAAACAAAAAAATATTGTCTGAAACAGACAGCTTTAAGTTTGAAAGTCATTGAACATATTTTCTTATGAATTTCAATATATATTGTCCTAATTTTCATCCCTTTCTGTTTAGTTGCCTGCTTCTGAACCCAAAACTCTTCTCAGTACCAGCACTGTAAATTAAAGCAGATGAGTCACAGATGAGTCTTTTTTTAAGTGAAAAGGGACTGAAAAACATAGCAGTTGTTTCACAAGTGATATAGAATCAGCTTTTTGTTTCCTACAGTTTTTGTAAGTGTATGTTGAAATAGGATTAAAAATAACTTGTGAATATTAACTGATTAATTGAATTCCCATTTTGAAAAAAAATTTAAATCACACGTCCAATTTCTCTGAAATTTTGAACTACCCCTGGATACTTTTGTGAATGCCTAATGAAAACTGATTCCACAGATCAGTCTGACCTTGTGAGAATAATGTAGGTAATAACCTTTTATGGAAGCATCGCTTGTTGAAGTTAATCCTGTCTGTATAGTGCTCGTTCTCCTGGTTTTCTTCATTAATATTTTCCTCCCTCTTGATTGCAGATTGCTCGTATGCTGTGTACACTTAGGCCATGTCCAGTCATGAACTCATTTTGAAAAAGTTAAGCAGTACAACACCACATCATTAGAGTTAACATCCTTTTGAGGTAATCACCTATTATCTTTAATCAGTGCAGGTCCCGCATTGCACAGTGTGAGTTATGCAAATTAATCCCTCGTGTGGCAAACAACGAAGCACGTGCGTGGTTTTTCTCGTGTAAGTAGATATATGTGCATATTTCCACAGATCTTAGAAGGGTCAGAGAACAGGAATCCATACATAGGTCTGTTCCCTTCAGTGTATAATCAAAATGTTGGTAGTTGGAGCTTGGGAGAAGGACAGTAATATCCCACCCAGCACAAAGAAATACGAGTAGCTGCTGTTATATCTGGCTGCCAAAGTTCCCTTTGCGGTGATTATTTTCATACTGATGAAATTTTATTGTATATTGGGGCTTCTAAAGCAGTGAGTATGCTTTTATTTTAAAAAAAAGCCAAAGCACAATACAGCAAACATTTCCAGTTATGATAGATACAATAGAAAGGGGTGAATTTTGAAGAACTTTTCCCACCTATTTTTGTCACTCATTGTTTGTTATACTGAGATATAACATATCCATTTGCTTCAGGAACACTAATGAGTTAAGAGAAAATGTGGTGTTAATCAGGTTTGGAAAGGAATTAAACTAAAAAGAAAAATACAACTACAAAAAATTCAACTGCATTCAACTACACTGAAAAATTCAACTACAAGAAAAACGTGTGGCTAGTCGAGAACACCGGAAAGAAAGAGGGCAGATCTAGATTTCACACTGAAATAGTGATGTCAAGACTATTTAAAAGAGAACCTTTCAAAGAGACAGCCTGATGTCTGTTAGCTTTCAATAGGCAAAGGACAACTTATTCCACTGTCTGACTTTGAGAAATTCTGGTTATTTCAAAACTCTGTGGAGCAGTTTTCAAATACATCCCTGAGAATAGTCTCTTGCTCTATTAATTTGTATTCATATCTGTTTAGAGTTTTAAACTGCTGTAAAATACTTGAAAAATGGCTAGTTGATAGAAAATGACATCTACTGTCACAAGAAGCATCTGAATTGAGAGTTTTCTGAACATCGTTGCTGGTCGAAGCAAATCAATGGAAGTAGTGTTTGCTGTGGAAAGCTTATACGATCTCTTCTTCGGTGGTGTTTTTAGCCACAGTAAATGGCTAAAAAACTAATGCTGCTGCTGACCTTGAGTACTGATGCCACCCAGACATAGCAAGGCTGCTGAAATTATCTTTGAAGATCGCGCTCTTATGTGACATCTCCACTGAGTCAGCTGAGGACAACTTCATCAGCAAATACATCCATTTAGCAGTAAATGACATGAAGTGATTTGTGGGTTACCAAGGCCTTAGACCTTGTTCTGCATCTTTCAGGGAAGCTAATGTAGAGATGTTGGGCAACTAATATCCCTGAAAGGCAGCATCACTGGAATAATTCTAAACATTTTTTAATGGAGCAGAAAGCGTGGATAGATTTTCAATAGACTCAGGTCCAGATTGCAGTGCAATAAATTCTTTACAGTTAGCCAAAGTACAGTGAGAATATCAAACACCTTTTACTATGCACAGGTGTATTCAGTCAGAATACTGTTTACATGGGTATTGTGGTGATTGAATGAAAGAGATCAAATGTATAACCACTTCCTATTTAATTAATACCCACAAGAAGAGAAAAGATTTTACAGCCCATATATCAATCTTAACTACTCCGTTTTGGCCAGAATATTCAGCTGGATGCTGCATTAGATGTCTAATAAAAACCTAATGACAGATGTAGAGGCTGACACTGTCATATGGTTTGGGCAGGGGTAAAATGCCTGAATTGCTCTTTGTGCCATTTCTTAACCAGAATTTCAAATGCCAGTGAGATCAAACGAGGGCACACGGCATAAGTGATGTAAAATGCACCAGTGAGTTAGACCAGAGAATTTTGCTAATGCCTTTAGTTAAGAGCCTGTCAGAAATTTGTATTGCAAATTTCCATTCCACGGCCCCTATTATGTAAAAAGGAAATCTCCTGGGTAATTTTAAAAATTTGATGTAATCTATTTGACAATACACCTTTCAGAAGTACAAAAAGAAAAGAGAAATGTTGAGGTCACTTTGGTGCACATGCAAACTTAGTTTACTTCATTATGTTTTCCGTGGCCAGGAGACAACAGTGTGGATGAGACACGTCTGAAACTTAATGAAAAAGCTGCTGTGATTTACTCTGGGACATAAGGGACAGAGCACATTCTGTCAGTTGAAGCCAAGGGATGAAAGTCAATATGACTCTGTTTTAGATGAGTCATAGCTTCTCTGTCCTTCAATTTACCCACCTGTAAAAAGGAAATAATGGAGAATGGCAAAAATACTAGTTTGGGAAGACTTTAACAGTGTTTAAATAACTGTGTGGTTAAAGTTTGTGTCGTTGAAGGTGGCAAGGTTTCCATTCATGCATTCAGCTTCCAGAGTTTTCTTTTGGTCAGTATGTTCAGACACACCTCTCAGAAGCTGATAGGTGGAGCTGAATTAGTTGAAGAAAATAGTGTTTCCGTGTGCAGTTTTGGAAATATCACTTGGGAAATCTCTTTGCATTCTTCTAGGTTATGCAAGGTTGAAATGGGCCAGTCACATGAATCAAACCAACATCCTTTGATAAGGGAACATTATGAATCATCTGTCGCCGTGTTCATGCGATGGGCAGTAGAGAAGGTGGAGAATGACTCCAATTTATGGGGCATATTGCAGGACAGTTTCCTCAAATTATGCAGGGCTTGAGACAGGTTCTCACAGACAACCTTAAAAATAAGAACATTAAAAAAAATCAAGTTTTTAGCATTGTAGGTAATATCCCCAAACTCTAATTAAATCCTTGTTCTCGCCTATCAGTCCTTTTCATAACATCCAACTAAATGAGTTTCATTGTAATCGCCTGGTATTTTTCCAGCTTTCTTTGCAAATTAAGGAATTTTCCAATAACATCTGCTTTTATTTTGGACAAGCTGAATGGCAGGTTTGCTGGAGACTGCAGGGTAGAGGACATTGTTCCTAGATGAGAAAGAAGCTAATCTCTTACCTCAGAATTATCGGTTTCAGGCACAAAGTAATAATCTCAAGAGAGCAAAGGGCTGTGGTTCATTTCTGATACAAAAAAAAAACTACCCTGGAAAGGACCAGCTCGAGAACAGATGCAGTCAGATGACATTGAGGATTTTGGATCAACTTCAGTGAAATTTATGTTCTTTTTACTTAAAATCTTGTTCTCTCGTGAAGATGAGAGTGACTGATACATGGGGCATGATGAAGAAGGTTGGTTGTTATTTCCATCTGCATTTGACAAGCTTCCAAAGCCCCCGTTAGAGAGATGAGATTTCTGAACAGGAAAGCAAAGTGTCGGTGAGCCTTTTCAATTATTATTTAGGTTCTGTGTTTGTTTTTTAAACTTCATGCTTAAACGGAAGAGTTTTCTATTGAGGAAAAAAACCAGTTAACTGCTGCTCAAAATAACGATGCCTTCTGTTAGGTAGGCTTAGCTCCCGAGCTAGATTGCTGGAGGATGGAGGGATGTTTCAGGAACTCTTTGCAATTAGCGCACAAGCCTTGCCCAGGTTAGATTCCTATCTGTCAGTCTCAGAGTTTCAAACTTTGCCAGAGTTATCAGTCCCCTGTAGAGCAAGAAATTGTCCCTGGCAGCTCCTTTCATGAATTCAGGCAGCCCCTTCTCCTGACTCGCACACCTCCTTCCGCTGCATTCAGGTGGGGTTCTCCTTTGAAGTGGTTATTTTTGCACCGCTTTTCAGTGAGAACCTTTTATTCTGTAAGGCCCTGAGGTTCATGGTTTGGATCAGTCAGAAATGGAAACTTTCTATTATAGCTTCACTGTAGGTGTGTTTTATATCCCGCTGTGCCACAAGTAAAAACTAAAAACCTCGCTCAACTTGAACTTCCCATCATTCCAGAGACGTTATACAAATAGGAAATTGCTGAAATCCCCGAAGCGCACTGTGAACTAAATTACTGATGTGAAGTTCTCCCATTTAATGTTAAGTATCTTTCAAATTCTGAAGGTACCAGCTGAATGCACTCAATGATAGCTTTTTTGAGCCATGTTCTTAATTTCTGCATATTATGAAGTTTTTAACACATTTTTATCAATTGTTCCTTTTCTTTAGTTCAGCAATAGAACAGAGTAATAGAAATAATTCACTAGCATGTAACTACTTTACATTTAAAGATACTGATGATAATTCCAACTTATTAAGGAACCTTTTCTTTCCCTTCATAGTCACAGGGCTGTACGTATTAGATACAGAGCCTGTTCTAAGTGAGTAGCAGCTTCACATTGAGTCCATAAGTTGCAGGACTTAATATGAACAAATTTACATGTGGTTTCTCAATATAACTCCATTGAAATGACTGTGTAATTCAGTGTAACTGCAGAAAAATGACAATATAGCTGCTTCCTGATTACATAGTGGTTACAGGGGAGTCAGTGTTTTGGTGTAAAATGTAATTGATTCTTAATTATTCTATCTTGGAAGAAAGACCACTGTAAGGTGGTAAGAAATGACTGCAAAGGGGAAGAATCAGCCACCTGTGTATTATTTTGGGCAGGGTTTTTGCTTATTTTCTGTTTGCTGAAGGCACCACTCTGATTTATCTGTTCTTTGGGGTGAGTTCTGTAGCATAGTACTCTGTTCTGAAGCTGCAGCGCTATCAACAGCAGAAAAAGAGGGTACCTTTTACAATGCTTAGAATAGCATAACAAATAATTTCTCTGTTATTACACTACACTTGTAGTGAAAATGTGGGCACACTGCAGGCCTTTTGATCTCCCTTAGTAACTGTTATCACCAGGATTAATCAGCTATGTACCTTGCTCAGATTACAGGACTCTCATTCAGATGGAACATTTCATTTTGACTGTGCAGCCAGGTTTCTGTCATTCTCTTACTCTCACATCAGAAAATAATTCTAAAGGCCACCAGCACGAAAGAGTAGTCAGGTGAAACCCTCTTCTCCAGAAATGACATACCTTTAAACAAGAAGTGAACGTTCTCAAGAAGTGGCCCTCATGGGTGGTTCCCAGTGATGAGCTCAGCCCGTGCAAGGCTGGCTGACTGGCAGCTCACATCTCCAAGGCAGTAAAATGTCAAGGCTTTTCCCAGCTTGAGACAGGGAGCTGCACAGGGAGTATTTTGATTAGCTCCAAAGTGAGAGAAACCTTTTGGATGGTAGGAGACCCCATTCCATCTACATCTGGAGACTCTTACGACTCCCTGAAGCTGGCTGAGGCAGTGGTGGTGGAGGGCACTATTGCCTAGAACAGATTTTCCTCCTTTTCCTAACTTTTTCATTTATGTGAGTTTAGAGACTCACTGCAGTATTTGTTTCAGGCCATAGTTAAACTCCCACTGCAGCCTGCGAATAGACTGTGCTGCTGCTGCTCGAACAGGTGAGTGCCAGTGGTCCCCACGCACACAAACACACGTGCCTAAGAAGGAGATTAAGTGAGATTAAGTCGAAGGGAGAGAGGTCTGAAGTGATTTTTATCCGGCCTGTCTGCAGATACATCATGATGTATTAAGCAGAGTGCCTGACCTGAATGGTTGGTGATAGCATATTCCTTGTTGCTAGTTCAGTGGTGTGTTCCGAGGCTGGCAGAAGTTTCCTGAGGAGCAGGCAAGTTGTGCTCTCTTGCTGCACCAAGTGGGTAGTCACTAACCACAGCAGCAGGTCCTGGCAGTGAGCATCCCCTGCTAGCAGCGGCCAGAACAGGGATGCTTCCCTACAAAGAACCGAGTCGAAGGCATCATGTCCCAAAGAATATCCAAGGCTGTTGTGATTCTTGGCTTTCATTCTTGTCGCATTAGGATTAAATCTGTAGAGAAAGCTCTGGCTGTCCTGAGCTATAAAGTGCTCTGACTCTGAGAGCCCAGTATATTTTCAAGTTGTTATCTAAAGAATAGAAGGACAAGGTTTTTTGGTAGTTGCAAATTTCTTCTGTGCTCTTTCCCTGACAGTGAAACTAGGCAGCTGACAGGCAGCAGTTTGCTGAGTTAGTCTTTTTCCTGCAGGCTGCTCGATATCCCTAAGTGCCAGAGAGTTCCACATAAAGGCAGAAAACGGGCTTAGAGAAGCTCAGAGGTGGGCCAGGGAGGTTAGGTCACCTGGGGACTTTGTGGTGGTAACAACCAAAAATAACCTTCCAGAATACTGCCGCCTCTCCCCCGGCCGCGGCGAAGAGCGGTGGCAGAAAGCGGGCAGCAGCAGGCGGGGGGAAGAAAAAGCCTGCAAGGTGCCACACTGGTGGGGAGGGTGCTGGCTGTCAAACATGCTCGGGTTGCATGCCTGCCTGCTGTGTGAAACAGCCCATTCGGTCACACTCGTCCACCTGCATCAAGGGCAAGATGAAGATTTAGCTCCAAGGCAGCGTAGGTTGGCAGTGAGTATATGCACAAGTAGTCGATAGCAACTCGGCAGGCTGAGTGAAAGATCTTTGCCTTGGACTGGATGTGTGATGGATGGGTACCAAACCTACCACTGCCACAGTTGGGACGAACTGGGACTGGTTTTGCGGGCAAACTTGGCAGGGGACCTCTGCTGTGAGGAGAGATGGGCAAGGGCTGGGTTTCTTCTGTCCTGCTAACATGTAAGCAGTCGGTTGTCAGACAGACTGACGGAATGAACACATCCCTTCATCCCAGAAACCCTGGAAAGGTAGAAACTGTTTAAAATCTTACCTTGTACCACAAGAGCCACGCTTTTCCAAACACATGTACGATAGCAGTCCTTTTATTTGCATGTGTTCATTTTTGGGTAAGTGCCCGGATCACTTAAGATAATTTTATCCATTATTTGCATTTTTGTACAATTTATTACTTATCAAAATATTTTCTCATTTAGCTAAAAACGGTGGGTAAAAATCTAGACTTAAAATGAAGGAAGTTATAGGTGGTGACTGTAATTGTATTTTCTGGTTTATGCATTTATGAATCATACATAATAATTTACCCAGGACGCAATCGGTGCAAAGCAGATATCTGTCACAACCTTTCCGATTCAGTAATTTTTTACAGCTGCTTTGCACTCGTGGCCACATATTTCAGTGCTTCTCTACCCCGTGCCCCCTAGCAAATGAGCACATAGGCAAACAAATCAGTATTTGGCCGTTAAAATGCAGAAAGTGATTTTAGTTGACAATTGTTGGTGAATTTGAGGCCCATGTGCTTTTTTTTTTTAATAAACAACGCCCTTCAAGTTGCTCGTGTTGTATGGAACTTGTACAATCTAAAGGAGAAATGAGGTTTTCTTGCTGTCTGCTGCTGCCCCACTGCCCTCCCTGCCCGGTGGCAGTTAGAAGGTGCCCGCAGAGCCCTCGCACCCGATGCACACACAGTGCCGCACGTGTCAGGGGCTGCCTGAGACACAGGGCACAGTCAGAAGGTGGTTTTTGCACTTCACTCCTACACTAGGTGAAACTGGAAGGGGTTTGTGAGCCCTCGGCGCAGGGGAGAGGGGTTTGAAAAGCCCAGAGAGTTTGTAGGTGAGCGTTTCAGTCTGGTGGCTGCCAGCTGGGGAAGGGGCACTGGGAAATAGAGCAGCTGCATCTATCTGAGCATTGTCCTCTGAATTACCTTATCCTGAGCCTGAATTTGGAGCATCACCCGTAAGGACTGCGTTGCTCTTAGTGCTGCGTGAACACAAAACAGGACGAGCACGGTGCGTTGGAAATGGGTTTCATTGTTATGATGATGGTTCTTCACTGTATGGGTGGTGAGGAACAGGCTGCCCAGAGAGGTATGGGTACCCCAGCAGCAGAAGTGTTCTCTCTCTGGCTGGATGGGGCTCTGAGCAACCTGCTCTCATGGGAGGTGTCCCTGCCCATGGCAGAGGGGTTAGAACGAGATGATTTTTAAGGTCCCTTCCAACCCAAACCATTCCGTGACTCCATGATTCTATGCTTAGTTCCTTAAGTCATATAACTGAATATAGTAGAAGTGAGTTCAGAGACAGTGAAGACAGTCAGAACAAAATCTTTGAGTCGTCTGCTGCTTTTTTGCTCTGTTCTGTTGTGGATGGGATTTTTTTTTTTCCTCTTTTAACTGTATTATAGCAGGAGAAATTGAAATGTGGCAGCAAGTCTGCACAAGCAAGTAAGGTAGCAGGAGCTGCAACTTTCTGACTGTGTTTCTATAAGCTTAATTCAGCTGTAGCATACTGTACATATTATAAACAGGGCCTTCGCTGTCACGAGCTGCCAGTTCCACCTGCCATGTAATTCACAGTTTTTATGCGCTTTGTCTCAATTAAGTTCCATCTCTAGAGCACACTGCTGCATATTACTGATCTGCTAATGAAGCAATAGCTGTATGGCATATCCTTCTGATTCCAGCAAACACAGAATAAGCACAAGTCAAACATTCCCTTGACAAATCTATGAGCCAGGTTCTCATTTCTAGAGAGAAAATAATTAGCTTAGCTAAGGTGAGAGACATCTAGGTGACTATACATCTCAGCTCTGAGACTTTGTTGGTCTTGGTTGGTTTGCTGATAGGATTATTCCGAACGCCAAAGGAATCAAGGAGCTCTTCTGTTGGGTGGGACTTTCTAGGGCCCACAAGAGAGCAGAAGGTGAGGGGATGGTCCCCCCCAGGCCAGAGAGTGGCTTCCTGCAGGTAATGCAGCCCACGTCCAAGGCAGGAGAAAAGTGAAGAGAATGGTCATCTGCTGATAGCACCACTCTGGCACTGGACATTGAGCTCAAGGTTGGCTGGAGGAAAGGTTGGTAGCATTAGAAGGAGAGCTTCCAACGAGACTTTCCTTTTGCTATTCTCTGCTTCCAGCTCCTGAGGCAAATAGTGTTCTTCTCTCTACTCTCTTCCAGTAGTGCTGAATGCTGATGAGCTAATGCTTGGCTCAACAACAGCAAGTAATTTTCTGGTAATTAATTTGTTTTTCTATACTATACCTGACCTGTTTTTTTTTTTCCAGGTAATTTGCAGGTTGGGTAACCCATCAGAATCAAACAATTTTAGGGGATACCCAGGAGTACAATGAGTAATCGTTATTTTGACTCTGGCTTCCCTCAGTCTCTTTCTCTCCCTCAGCATTAGGGTTTCATTGCTATTATACCACTTTGCATATAATTACCAACAGCTTTAGGTTATAATTATATTGTCATTTAGTACATTTGTAATGGGAAAGAATGAAAAAAGCAGTGAATTAAATATGTGATGATTGTTGGTGTTGTGTGCCTTTTGCTTTCTTAACAACTTCATTAATATTTTGTGGTGTTTATGAGGAGTTACCTGGAAAAACAGCCACTGCGTGCGTTTAAACGTGTCACAACTTTAGGAACTAAAAGGAAAAGAAATAAACAGGATGAGCAGATACCCTTTAGGATTTCTTAATATGGACTTTAAAAATGACTGCAATCATTTGCATATTTATTTCACATGACATTTTCAAAAGGCAGCAGCAGTGGGCTAATGCTTCAATAAGTGGCAGAACTCGTGTTGACCTCAGTAGAGCAGATGTAAATAGGTACCATTCACTCAAGAAAATACCATGGGATGCTCACTGTTTGTAGAACAGTTCAGAAGTTAAAGCATACTGAGCCATTGTCTGGGTTTGAGAACATCCAAACTCACTCTCTGTTTGCTATTTCCTGTGCTGGTACTCAGCATAAAATACAGGTGAACGAGTAGATTTTGCCACCATATGTATGGAATAAACTTGAATGACAACACAACGGGTTTTCAAAGGTCATGATGGTTTTTTGTATCAGCTGTGTATGTCACAAAATCAGCACCAAGTACGACGGTCAGTTTGTACATTCCTATGTGTTCTACAAGCGTAGGCAAGAGAGAAACCATGCCTCTGAATATCTACACAGTTTCACGCTCCTCTCTGCTCACAAGAGAGCTATCAATCTTAAATCCTTGAGACTTCGAGGTAATTCCACAAATCTAAAATAAGGCAAACATAATAGATTTGTTTTGTTAAATACTAATGCTTCAGTACCAGGCTTATCTGTCTTTCTCTCGCTCTCTCTGGTCTCTAGCTAGAGAATACTGGCAGTAAGATATTACTGATATTACTGAGATAGCATTGTAAAGCATAAAATACATCAAATCCGTTGAGAACATCTGCCATAAACTCTCAATGCCGTAGAAGCCTGTGTAAAATAGCCTTTTCCTAACTACATTCATTGAGCTTGTAGTTATCAATAAAGATGATGAGCATTTAGTAAAATAACTACTGCTCGTGGCATATTTCAAGCCAGTATGATAGGTCAGGATTTGACAGTGCGGATGGAGATGTTTCTGAAGATTGATCTTTCTGGTGATTTTGTCTCTGGATGGGATAGACATCTTTGTATAGTGCAAGCATGGGGCTTACAAGTGGAATCTGAGCATTTATTTGTGAATAAAAGTGTACAGAGAAGGAGAATTTATATAGTTTAGAAACAGTTATCAAGGAAAGTTAATCGGCTAAAAATAGCGATTGAGAGTGTATGTAAAATTTCTTCTTATTGAAGTATTTAGGATTAAATGCCTTACAGTGTAACCCTGCAGTCCTACATATCTTTGCGTAGTGCAGGAGAAGGTGTGAAGGCAACAGTCAAACACAACTGGAAACACTGGTTGATATTTCTCAGATCAGAAGTAATAAAGGAAGTATTAACTATTAAAGTACTAAAGGGAAAATATATCATCCCTTCTGCCTTTCGCTGGCCAGCTAGAGGAATTAGGAGTTGAGTTCAGTACGGCTAAGCAGGAATCAGGACACTTGGTTCTATGTAGAAGCCATAATACTCTCCTGGAAACACCTTACTCGCAGAAAGGTGGAACAGAGGAGCCTTTTGAATCAGAAAGCCAAGCTGTCCACAGTCAGGAAATGGCACAATTAAGCTTGTGAGCGTATCCTTCAAAGTCACTCCACCAAATTGTTTGCTTACTAGGATTTCTGAGTTCAGAGAGGCATGAGGGTTTCTTTTAAACATGGACAAAATATTTGCTGCCATTTGGAGAAGTGCTGGTACAGCGAGAGCGATGAAGGCACTCTGCAGTGCACCAGTAACACAGACCATTCCAGGCCACCGTGTGTTGGACTTGGGCAAAATTCTGGATGCAAATGAAGTCCTGTAATGAGAGAATCTCACTGATTTCATCGTGCTGAACTGTCTTAAAGGATTTGGCCTAGGGATGTCAGCCTAGATGACAACTTCCATTTCTAAAGGCATTGGTAAAATTACAGTGCTACTCGTCCCTGAGGTGGCAAAGAGCCTGTGGAAGCACTGGTCAGTGCCAGGCTGCTGCGTGCTGGGCCCAGTGCCTTCCCCCCAGCAGCAGCCTCAGCTGGGATTGCGGTACGGGGCTGTTCGGTGAAACCTGGTCAGGAACCATTTTCAGAGTGAGTGGAATCCCTGGGAAGATAATGATGGTGAGCCACCCAGTAATGTATTGCTTACAATAGTAACAGAATGGGATGGGCTCCAGTTCAGAACTTTCTGTATCTACCCAAATTGGAAAGCTGGCTCTGGTTGTGAATCTGGATATGAAATAAGCACCTGGAGCAAGGCTAGAAAATGGATTCATCCAGTTGCTTCTCCTGACAATCAAGCCATACAATCGCTCACGCTCTATTTCCTCTTTCTGGATCAATGAATAAATAGTATTTTAATGTGATCGGTTATTCTGCGGTTCAAGGTCACTGTTATTAATCAGCTAATCAACGCTTTGTTGCGTGTTTGTTTTGTTGTTGGTTTGTTGTTTTTTTTTTTTTTTAATAGAAGGGAAACAAACCCAAAAGTTTTGAACCATGTTCTCTTCATGAAGAGAGGTTATAGAAGTCGTTGGCTTATGACCATTGCATACCAACTAAGAGGCAAATGAGAAGAGTTTTCATTTTTCAAATTTTATGTATAAGGCATAAAAATCATTGATAGCCGCAATATCCTGCCAGCATGGCCTCTTAGTAAACAAGCTTTCAGAAAAATTATGATAAATAAAGTATCTTTGATAGATAAATGAATGCCATGAAAGCTAATGCTCTGCTTAATGGATGTACAACTTTACCAGCCTCCATTAATTTGTATATGAATAAGCTGTAAGTATAGGTGGTCTTCAAGTCAATTATACTTCAGCTAAGCACGACGTGAAGAGCACACAATGAAAGAGCCTCCTTGAAGGTGCAGTAATGGTGAGCAACGGGACAGATAATCATGAGGGATTATCTTACTGGCTCATAAATCCAGATCAGTGCTGTCAAGACTCAGCTCTGGGGATGACAAACCTCCTCTTGTGATGTTGACTCCGAGATGCCAGGCTAATGATGTTACTCCATTAAGCTTTTTCCAGTGCCATCACTTGATGGTGTCTTGTTTGAATCTTTATATTCATCTTCTTTTAAGTTCCTGGATTACTTTTCAGGCCTTGGTACATCTGACAAAAGGCAATCTGCACATTCTTTTTCCACTCAGAAGTTTTAATCCAAAGATTGGCTATTGTTTCTAGCATATTGCACTGCTCAGTGGCTGGTCATTCCACTCGATCATTCATATTATGTGAATGTGACTAAACTGGCCACATTTTCTCACCTATTTTCTACTACTCTTCTTTTTCTCCCCAGTGAATTTCATCTGGCCTTGCCTGCCCAGCTGCCTTTGTTATGTCTTCCAGCAGTACCCTCCTGACAGATTTTTCCCTCCTCAAAACACCTTTGTATATATTTTCTAATTTATATTAGATACTAACCTGATGATCAATAAACTACTAACAGGAAGGTCTTCTGTAATTTCTTTTCTTCTAAACGGGCTTGCCTTTTGAAGCTGTATATATACATAAATAACATGTATAACAATTTTTGTTGTTTAAAAGGTCAAGCAGACGGTATTAGGTTGTTGTGCTCTGCTGCTGTCATGTGTTTGTGAGCATCAGCGTTGTGTAAATACTGTTATTACCGTGCACTGCAAGGCAGTGGGCATTTGTCACTAGTCCAGTGGGTAAAAGCTTTGCTAATTTAGCTAATAGGTAAGCCTCTGCTTTCTAGAAACAAATCAATATGGACCTATTTTTCAGCCTCAGCTTTACCTGCCTTCATCTGTTTACCTTGTCTGCCTCCGTTATCTCTGTGTTAATGTGAGGGCTCGGGAGTGAAACTGAGTTATAAGTGACTGCTAGTGTCCTGGCTTTAAAAACTCCTGGGAATCACCTAATTGTGTGAACTGTTGGTCAAAAATTAAACCCTGGATGATCTTAGGGGGTTGTGTGTGCCTTCCTTTTATTCACTTACAGACTGTTAGAAAGAAAAAATAAGACATTCCTGGAAAGGAGACATTTTTCTACTGCCGTTATAAAATGTTAACAGGGTGTATCCTAGCTTTTTAATCTTTATTTATTAATTATGCAAACTTTGGCTTCTTCTTCAGTATGAGAATTTGTTGAAACTGGACAATGAATTAGCAAAATAAAGGGGTTGACCTTATATTTTTGCTGATGCCAAGGTTACACAAGGTAAAGAAACATACACGTTGATATCCGTAAAACTTTTGTGGTTTATGTAATTGGAAAATAGGATCCTAAAAACTTCCTTTCTTCTTCCACAAACTGTACTAATTTTGTTTTCCCTTTTTATGTACCTCAGGTTTCTGAAGAGAGGAACAGCACACACACTGCTAAGGGGAGACTCAGGTAAGTCTGGCTTGAAAAGCTGCCACGAGTGTTCTGTGCTGGGATCTTGAGGAACAGGCAGTTCCCAGGGAGTGCCTTCCTCCCGCTGCCTATTTGTTACTCAGTTTTGCCTACAGAAAGATTAAATGAGGTCAGGAAGAGTCTAGAAAGGTGGCTAGCTTAGCATTACAGCACAACTCCTTTTCTTTCACATTTGCATGCAAATTGATCTAGAAATCCATCAGCTGACTCTGTTAATGAGGTCAAGAAAAACATGCAGAGTTAATCAAACCCAGCTATAGCTTTTATTAGTTAACTGTCTCCAGGGACGGGAACTCAGGAACGCATTTTTTCTTCTGTGCTTGCAGAAACACCTTGCCAAAACAGTGCTATCGGAATTTAATTTCACTGAAGAGCTGCCTCTCTTTTCCCCTTTGCACAAAAGTTACCCATGCGTGTCAGCCTTGTCATTTTAATTGAACTTATAGGCATGACTGGCATGTGGTGGAATTTGCTCTGTCAGAATAACAATAATAAATTATTGTAGAAGGTTTGATAAAGAAACTGGGACTTTGCAGAGAAGAATAGTAAGGAAATGAGGGTAGGAAGGAAGAAGTTTCATGAAATACAGCTTTGCCTGCTAGTCGGCTTCTCTGTTTTATCCATTTACTCTTGTAATTTTGCTGCCAGTTGTTGCTTAATTATTCCAGACACTATGCCCATCATATTCTCCATTATAGCTATTAATCACATGGTTCAATCTTTCCCAGTCTGCCTTTCAGGCTGGGTAATGTTCCTAGTTACTTTTGCAGCTTCTCTGATTTTTCCACCATTTTGCTTACACTTTGAAATGAATTGCAGAAATAAGATTTATCTTCTTGAATCCATGAAGGATATTAGGGAGGAAATTAATTTTAACATTGAATCTGATTATCCCGAGAAGATGAATTGACACTGGTAGTTGTGACCATGTCTCCTGAATAAAAACCATCATGGGAAATGTCTGGATTCGTAAGTATTCTAAACAAAGTCCTGCTGTAGTCAATGTGTGTGTGAGAAGTGTATCCATAGAGGCCCCCCAGGTTTGAAATGCAGCCAGGGAAAAAGCAGTCGGGTGCTCATTTAAACATGTGTGTAACTGAAATTGGTGTCAAGAATTTATGTGATGAAAGGTTGTGCAAAGAAGCAGGTAATGCCTGGTGTGGTGGAGAAGAAAGAGAGTATCTGGAAGAATGATATTTGTTCCTCAGCACCTGGTCACCTTCTTGTGTAGTTTTATAGTTTAACTACTGAGTAGCCTGTCTTGGCCCCAGATTGTGATAATAGGGCATAGTAACTGGGTTTTTTCTTTTGGAGTATCAAAAATACTCTAAAAATGGGAGATAAGTCAATAAAAAGGTACGTGGGTGGCAGTACACCAGCAACAATCAGAACCTTTGGAAGCCTAAGGGAAGATGTCCACACATATGTAGAAACATCTTAATCTCTTAGATGCCCCTTTGCTGCATACCAGATGTGAGGTGAAGCAGCACCCAAAAGCAAAGACCCTTGAGAAGCCTGGCTTTATCTGCTACATGTGCCCAGAGCAAATCCACTCCACAGCAGCAGTCCCTGGGCAAATCACAGCATTCCCACTCATTGCACTTTCCAGTGCGGCCAAAGGATGAAATTATGATAGTAGATTCTGCCTCAACAGTTCATGTGTTTTCCTTTAGACAGAGGCATGGACTTAGTCTGGGCAGAGACCACACGGACAGGTTGCCCTCTCCAAGGTGAATAACCTACTGGGTAATACTGATTTGGTACTGTCACGAATTTTGCCAGGTTCCAGGGTAGCATTCAGAGGTTGAAGTGAGTAAACGACTTCACTGGGAGTTTCTCAAATTGTAGAAGTATGACCAAGAATGCACAAAGATGCCAGTTTGAATAAGTGGACCACTAAATTAATAGGCAAGGCCTTGAAGATTAGCAGAGTATGAAGAACGAGAGGTAGTGGAGTGGTTTAGATTAAGCTGACACCCAGGATAGACACTGGAGAGGAAGGACTGCATTTCTGCTGAAGAGAGCAATACTGCAGTAGCTAAGGCAGGAAAATAAAAGTTCCCGGGAAGTAATTTTCTCTGCATGGATATGTAAGGAAGGCACAATCTTAGCAATATTACTCAGAAAGAACGTGCAAACTTTGTATCTTCAGATGTAGGGGAACATCCAAACCAAAACTGACGTCCAGACAAGTGTGACAGTAACAGGCATCACACTGGTGTTCACTCTGGTGCAGGATGTAAGGGGAAATCTTGTTTTAGCCATGCTGGGCTGTACTCAGCCTAAACTACCAGCTGCACCACTGCAAGAGATGTCAAAGAGACATGACTATGATTTTAGGTTAGATGGAAAATTTTTGAGTAGCAAAATGGATGCATGAATTGTCAGAATAGAGAAGATATTTATATATGTGCTTCACGAGAAGAAATTGTGGTCCTTAAGATCTGCGCCTCTCACATTCACCTAACAGATTTTGGAAAACCTGCATTTTAAACCTGAATTATGTGTCCAAATATTATTTTAAGTCCTCTTAAGTTATTAGGAAGGAGAATAAAAAAGGCTGTGATTTCCTATCACAGCGTTGTAAGCATAAATAGTTCTTTCTTCTATGGCACTACCTTGGTGTTAATTTTTTAAGTAAACAAACATTCGACCTCTCAGAATCCTTCTAACGGGTATCTATTTGAGTGATACAGATGTGGAGTCAAGGCTTTTGGTTTGTATTTCATAATTAGAAACTAAAGTCTTTGATAATGTGATAAGTGGTCCAAATGGGGGTTGCAAATAATCATGTCTGCCTAATTATCTACTGTATAATCAAAAAACTCAAGAGGAACGGGCACCTGCATAATGCGCGCCTTCGGAACAGATGTGCCCCTATTAATAGACATGAGTTGCCTACTAAAACTCTGTGTCGACACAGAATGTTTTCCACTTTATGAAGGATACCCTGACTAACCTTCAGTTTCTGTGTAATTAAAAACAAGAAGAATGTAGACACGGTGCTTACGCTACAACATGAACTCGTAGCCCTCCCAGGTTTGAAAGATGCTGCACCACTTACCCAGTTGTCTCTGGTTACTCTTATGGAGTATGTATTGTCTGAAGACATGCCAAAAAATATCATTCAATGAGAGTATTTTGCTAGTAAAGAAATTCAGCATTCAAAGTCCATTACAAACATCAGACAGATGTATTGTGCTGCGGATTATGGATGTAAAAAACAAATGTCATGTGGGCAGGCTTTCTTGAAGGTAACAAAATAGCAGTTTCAGAACTGTGCGACAATAAAAAAAGTGAGCTACTTTAAAAATCTACTACGGGGAACAGAAGACTCATACATTTATTCAGTAGGATAATATTTTAGATATTAATAACTGTTTCCTGGCCCCAACATGGTTCACTAGAGATGAGCCTGACTTTAATTCTCTGTAGGTGCAGGTATGCATATAACATTATACACGTGCCTTGTCTTGTAGATTTAATGGTATTGTTTACCTGCTTAAAATTAGGTGCATGCATAGGCACTTACAGAAGAGAGGTTTTAATCCTTAGGGATGTTGCCTGTTAAATTCCCACTAGTGTCAGAGAACAGCTATCTGAAATAAAAGTTACACCTCTGCAAAACCTCGCAGGCAAGACAGAAATCCTTTAAAGCATGTGCACTATTGGGGCATTTTTATCCATGGTCTTTCTTTTCATTTCATCTCTACCGAGTTGAGGAATTAAACAAAGGTGAAGGATTTCAGTCTTCCTTTTTCTCAAGTCATCTTTGAGAGCTGGTGACTCCTGCCAACCACACACAGTGCTGGGTGTCCCTGGACTGCAAATGCAGGTGAAGATCTTGAGTGCTTCCCAGCAGAGGACTGGGTGTGCCTCTCCTCTGCCCTCTAATTCCCATTTTGCCAGAGCAGAGGGACTGGAGTACAGAGGGAGGGCCCCAGCACCTCAGGTCATGCAATATTAGTTGATTTTTCTTTTTTTCAAGCTATAAATACTTCATATTCATGAATGGAATAAAAAGCTGCCTCTTAGTACTGAGATAATCTGGCTGAGGTTGTAGGGAGACAGAAGCAGAAGCTGTGATGGCTGCGGGTTGTCCCGACGCCGAGCCCAGGGAGCCGCGGGAGGTTCCCTCAAGGGCAGGGCAGGCCTGGGCTGAGTGCTTCCTGGGAGCACAGGAGAGGAGGGATGACTTCTAGTGCTGAAAAAGGAAATCCTGGTTCGAGAAACGTGTGGAGCTTCACGCACGGCAACTGGAGAAGCCTGGGTTGTGGTGGCCCAGGACTGTGTGGTTAACATCTCCTCCTGTACCCTCAGCCTCGGATGCGTTACCCATCCTTTCCCTGTTGTCAAACACCACGTGAAGCTTCTCATTTTCAATAATTCAAACCACTTTTCAAGTGTTCTTTTTAAATAATGTTTTGCTGTTTCCTCGCCAAAATCCAGGAGAAGCTGAGTTCAGCTACGAGACACAGTGATTGCTTTCGAATACAGAGATGGAAAACGCTGGCCGCAGACGTAACCAGTCAGGGTAACAGCAGCCTTCCTTTTGGAATGATGTGTTATGCATTTCTAAAATACATTTGACAGCACCAGGGCACTACGGTGAAGCCAAAAGACAGCTGACGTTTAGCTATTTTCCGTGTCTAAAATATCTTTATTTTGACAAGTAAAGATTAGCTTAAAAGGTCAAACTGAATGTTATAACATGTACTGTAGTAAATGTAGACGGATGTTAAAAATATATTCATAGAGAGGGAGAGCATGTGTATATTCATTCAGTGAGAACAAATATATTCAAATATATACAGGAAATCTACACCATCCATCTAAGTCTCTCAGACCTAAAGTACTCACCATTAAAAAGTCAGCAGTTGTTAATGTTTATCACACAGTGGGAATGAGATTACCTCAGCTTTCCTTTCCATTTAGGAAAAAAACACCATATATTCTATAATAAGTGCAATTTATTTTTTTTTTTAAAGCTGCGTTCATGGAGTTATCAGCTTTCCCAGGGTGCTGTAGCTACTTGCATTTTGGCATTTTAAAGACCAGTAGTGCTGAACTGTGGGTCTGCATGAAGCTAATGTGGTGGCCATTGCTTCCCTACCTGAAGGTCACACTCAGAATGACATTATGGATCAGAGATCCATTCCTCCTCTTCTTCATAGGATCTTAAAATATTTGTGTCTGGAAGGGACCTTTCAAGGTCATCTAGTCCATCCCCTCTGCAGGGAGCAGGGACATCTTTACAAGATCGGGTTGCTCAGAGCCCCATCCAACCTCACCTTGAATGTTTCCAGGGATGGAGCATCTACCACCTCTTTGGGCACCTGTTCCAGTGTTTCACCACTCTCATCATGGAAGGAATTTCATACTGTTCATTCTGGTTGTAGCTCTGCTGCTGACTTACTTTTTGGGGCTGAATTCACTTCTCCACATTAAGGTATCTAATGCTTTTTAAGGTTCCCTAGTGTATCAGTAACATCCATATGGAGCTGGCAGATAAAGAAATAGGACCTGCAAGAGACCTCTGTCTTCTGAAGCAGCAGCCAGAATCCAGGCGAAGTATCTTAGAGCAACACAAATGGCATGATGCTGAAGAGGCACTTTGATATCTCTGTGTGGGAGCCTAAAGTGAGCCCATACTGACTTTGTTTCACATACTGAGAGTTAGCTAAGTCTCTACCCGCTTTCTTTCCCTCCCTTCTCACCTGCTTTGTAGACAGAAATAGGCTGCTCATGCTCAGGTCAGCACAACCCATACCACAAGGGTATCTCCAGCTGGATGTGTCTGTGCATGGGCTGCCAAGAGCACCAATTCTTAACTCCTAGCAGTCAGGAACATGAATTTATGTATTTTCTTCTCTGTGGCCTGTTCACTCTGTTCGTTGCCATTGACAGTCACTCACAGATTTGTCATCTGTCATCCAGAATTCATCATCATTTTGTTGCACATTAGATTTGACACAACTATGATGTCCACAGTTGCAGTAAGTTATACTCGTTGGCAAAAACCCCCCCAAAAAAGGTATTATACCTCCTACAATTTACTCTAAATATATATTTATATTCCTACAACTTGAATACAAGTTCTAGCAGGGAGCTTGTACCGCACTTTCCTATGCCAAAGACCATAGGAATAAATATATTACTATTCACTATCAAAAGCCAGCTAAAAAGTAGGTGCTTTTCCTCTCTTTTTCCTGTATTCTTTCTCTTCTTTCTCACCTTGCATTCCCCAGATCCTTTTCTGTCAGCCAAGGAGTAATTACACATATGTTTTTGTTATCCACAAGTCAGTCTACACATGTAGCCATAAATTCAAAATGCCTGGGTCACTTCAGCAAGGCGTGTGTTCAAGGCATTGTTTTATTGCCGTGGCTTTTAGTCAGATAGCAGGATCCAATTAGGTTTTCCTTCATCTTTATTTTTCTTGTGGAACATCTTTAGAGCTGCCTGGAGAGGGGAGAGGATAAATGGCATAAAACTGGCCAACATCAGAGGACATCCTACATCAAGATGCTTTCCTGGATGATTTGTACTGCCTGAGAGGAGTAAAAATCTCATTAAAACAGAAAAGGAGCTAGGCAGGTTTCCTTCTGATGTTATATTTCTACCTAAGGCGAACAACTGTCATTTCTAAGGTTGTCCAGCTACATGGCCTTGTGTCACATCATGCTCTAGTGACTGTCTAACAAATCTTGTCTTGTTACCTTTGCATATAACTCCCCATGCAGTTTTTACTTAATTTGGTGGTTGTATTTTGAATACCAACTAAGTCATAAGCTTATACATAGATTCAAAAGGCAAGTGTTCCTGTATTCAGGTTACTGAAAGAGTGAATATCTCTCATTTTTACCTTTGAAGCAGTATAAGCAGGCTTCCCATACCAAGCACAGTGCCTAACGCATTATAATTTTGCATTACAGCTGATGCTTGGAATTCTATAGAAACAGTAAAACTTTGCAACACATTTTCTCTACTTGTGTTTATGTTTTGGCGTGACATCTCCTTTTGCAATTCATCACCTTTGTAGCAAAAACGAAACCTATGTACGTGTAACTTCCATGAAATATGAACTTAGTAATGTGATCTATGAGCTTTAAGATGCTGCTAGAATGAAGATACCTTACCTCCAAAATATGGCATTACTGGATTGTTTCTAAATCTGGCAACATTCCACATATTGCTTGAAATTTCCGGATTTATACTCCCAGTGTTTCTGAATTTCCTAACAGCTCCAGCTCCAGTGAGAATGTACTAAAATATAATTTGTCTGTAAATCTCTCCTGTCGTTTGCAAACACCATAAGATCTTCAAGGGAATTGTTTGGGGGTTTTTTAAGTGCAAACAGGCACGCTTTGCCTAGATTGTCAGTGTAAAGTAGAGAAAGTATCCCCCAGAATAACTGACATACTTTTGTCTATCAGCAGTGTAAAATTCACAGGAAGGGCCAGGGTTTGCCATCAGTGGTTCCACTGACATCAGGGACACAAGTAGCTGAAGCCAGGTGATTGTCACCATACGTGAGGATCTACCAAAATGTGGATAGCGGTGAGTAAGCTGATGGGATATCTTTGCAAAACTGAACTTGAGTCAATTTTCTGATTCACACATTTGGGAAGAGAAAACACCGCCTGATACATTCCTGTTTAGATCTTGCTGTTCTCTGCACTAACACGTGGAGAGTCAGATTTATGGGCTCAGGCAGGCTTCCTCTGTGCGCGCGTTGGTATGCACGTGCGCTCGTTTAAACGTGAGAGGATGAGAATAATGGAGAACAGAGGTCCTTGAGGAGAAGGCGTGTGGAGCGACTGCCGTTGGCTCTCCCGGGAGTCCACTGCAGAGAGTGTGACTCCATGTACAAGTCCAGGGGAAAACCACTTGCAAAAGCTTTCCAGAAGATGCTTGGTAAAGTCGTGGGGATGGCGAGCGCTAGGGATGCGCAGCCTGGGCAGCGTGGTCTTGCATAAACTGTGCCAAAGAGCTGTGGTCTGATGATACCAACTTGAGAGGGACAGAGACAGAGAGAGGACCTGAGTAGTACTGAGGTATGGCAGTACTTTGGGGTGGTCGTAGGAGTTCCTATTGTTCAAAACTCCCGGCATTCAGATCTTGCAGAGGTTCTCCCTTCAGTGTATCTCTGATAACCTGCAGAGAACCAAACCTGCAAGCCCTGGCGCGGAGAGAGCAGGTTGCCGTGGCGTTTGGCTTCCCCTGCACATTGATTTCCTCTGGGAAATACTGTCCCCTACTAAATGGTTTTGTCATTCAGCTCTGACCAACCCTGCTCTGTTGACTAGTCTTGAGCAGGAAACCTTCCAGGAAAACAAGCCCCGACTTGGAGTGAGGAAAAGCAACCACGCAGCTCAGCCCCGTCTCAGTTGCCAGTTACCGCTTTCCTGGCTTGGCTCTCACACCAGGCAAGGCGGGTCACACAGAAGCAGGGAAGCATGTTTTTGGCAGTGACATCTCTGTCCATTGGAGAGACTGCCTCTGTCCCTTGGGACACTGTCCCAGGTGGAGTTGCTTCCGTGGCTTGGCGATGGCAGGAGAAAAGTGCCCACAAGGCTGGTGGGCAGCAGCTGCCACGTTCCGGGAAGAGGGGCTGGCTGCCCTGCCGCCCCATGTCTTGGGGCTGGGGACTGTGGGATTCAGCTGCTGCCAGGGGCATGCTATTTGAAAAAGTAAGTGGCCTCCAGCCATTCCTTTGAGGGCACAGGCCAGCACAGGGAGAAGAAACTGAGGGCTTGCTGGGCAATACCACACTCTCTGCCCCTCCAAGTGTCAGAGAGAGCAGCGGCTGGGGTGGGGTGGCATTGCCCGGCTGGGCTCAGTGGGACCGGGCTGCTCTGTCCAGCCGTGCTTGCGATGCCACGCTGCAGAGGCGTGCTCGCTGCTGGGACCATTCTTCACCTACCATAAATAACAGCTCCCTGGCTGCTTACCAGTTTGTGCATGCTCTCTTCACCATCCATCCAAACTACTTAACCTTGACATGTGAAGCTAATAGCTTCTTACTCCTTCATTTTAAAGAATCCACTTTGATGGCTAATTGAGGCTGGGTTATAAATTCCATAACCTTAAAGTACAACAGCTCCAGTTCTTAAAAAACCACAAACAAAATCCTGCTACATAGTAGGAAGGTCAGTATTTTAAAACCACCACACTGGATTTTTTCTCAAAGTAACCTAAAGAGAAACCTGTATTTTTGTGAGGACTAAGGCTTCCAAACCCCATCCTTTTTAACAAATGAAACGTTTTTTTGTCATGTGAGTTATAATCCTGGTTCACGTTTCCAGACACTTGCACTATGTTAATTTATTAAAATATCTTTTAATAGCTGCCTGTGGAACAATTTGAAAATACTGTATAATGGACAAAATATCAAGGGACTTCTACAGTAGTAAAACTAACAGAGGGAGCAATTGGGAGATGGAGGAAGAGTAGCTAAAATGTTTGTCTCTTGGTCTAGAAACAAAGTAATAGGAGTATTTGTGCGTGTGTGCCGACACATTGTATTGATGAGGTGTAAAAACTGGAATACTGGAGAGGGGAAGCAAGGAAGTTTAGAAACTAAATTTCCCTGATAAATTAAATCGTGGGGAGAGAGGGGGTGGTTGGTTTGGTTTTTTTTCCATTGTAAATCTTTAAGTCATACTGTAAGCAAACAGAAAAATAGGGGGAATTGGAGCCAGGATGTTAATAAGGTTTGATCTTCAAAAAACAAGAAAGAGCGAGCGAGAGAGAGGAGAAATATAATAATGTTTTGAATTTGAATAACATGTTAGCTAACAGCAGTGGAAAGAAACATCAATTCAGAGGGAAGGAAAGTGGCCAAAATTGCATTATGGATTATGAATCATGGAGTAGCTAGAGAGCAAAATACATAAGGAAGTAACAACAACGACAAAAGACTGGGTACCTTACAAGGATTCTGCTAGCGAACAAATTATCTATTCCTACAATTTTTCTACCAACAAAATATAATTCAGATTTTCCAGTACCAAATAAATAAGTGTACAGAAACTTAAGACGTTTAAGAAACAAATGGTGTTTAAATACTACTTTGACTTCATCAGCAGCCTTGACTGCACACACTGCCTCTAACCCTGCTTCCCTTTCGTAGAAGATCATCTATCATGTCAAAGAAAGGTGTCAGGTTAGTGTGAGACTACCTTCAGTAAATACCATCTTCTATTTACCTCTTTTTTAGCTTTTCCCTTACAAGTTGTTCTCCAGCTTTGCAAAATCTTGAGAAGCTAACTCTGGCCAACAGATACCTGGGTAATTTCTTTCTGTTGTTAAATACCAGCTCTGCTATTTTTATCTGAGCCAGGTGGTAGTATCCCTGTTTTGGCGGGGCTTCCCAATTCAGAGCCACCCTGAGTTGTCTCCAGTAGCCTATGTGACTGTCACTGTAGAAAACTGAGGTGAGATTAAGGCTGGTTGCTTTTTCTTTTTCCATTCATACCTGTATTATCTTTAATTTCTACCCTATTTCTCATTACATAGGATCTCACTTTCCATCCCTAACTTTTAGCATGTGTCTGAATGACATTTTGACAGTACTTTTAAACTCCTAGATTGCTCTTGTTGAGCTTGCCTTTTCATAATTCTCACTAAAACCTTCAGCATTTTGTCCCACAGCTTGTTTTTGTCAAGCAGTCCTTTCCACTCTAATCTGTAGTTTCTCTGCTGCCTGCCAGTGTCTTCCTTGATGTAATTATTCATCCAGTTATGTGTGGAGCCCTTCCCTGCAAGTTGTTTTCCTCCTTGTAGTGGCAGATTCTAGCCAGTTTTTCACGTTCCACACTGATCATTTTTGTGGTAAAATCACAAATTAGTGTTCCTCATCTCACACTGTCCGTCGTGGGAGTGAGCAAAGCAGGGCCAGGTAGTGATCTGCAGTGCTGGAGCTGGATTCTCTGGACTGCTGTCGTTAGAGCCATCTCCAGCATCAATTTGGACTATACTCGATACAAAGCTTTCATGAAACTACACTGTAGTGTTAGTAATATAGTAAGTAATATAATATCACTATTAATAATAATATAGATATGGGTGTTTTCCACACTAAGCATTTTTCTCAGGCCTCCCCCAGACCCCCTGTAACTTCAAGACAATTTTTTCAAACATCTTCTAAGTATCTAAAGCGATGCAAGTTTTGTGCTGTGTTCCTGTTACTGTAGGAGGTACAGAACTGCATCTGCCTCAAGGATAACTAGCTAGGCAGTTCAGACGGTGACCGGGAGCAGTGTTGAGCACCTCCCTCGCAGCAACCTCAACAATATGAGGACTTCTTTGTGCTAAAGGTACCTGGGAACTCTGCGAAGCTCCAGCGGCATCATGATGCCCATGCAAGCAGTGCAGCTGCTTGCACAAGTGTCTGGCACCGGGTGCGTGAGCGATCTTGTTGCCTCGGAGGGCACTTCTCATGCATCTACAATGAGGCCCGTTGCAGTGCCCGTGGCTGCAGGGAGCCAGGGCCCTACTTCTGCACTCACACCGTGTCACTCCTGTCTTTGACGCCTACCCTAATTTCCAGAGGAAGAGTTTGCAAACACCGGGCCAAGATCAAGTATGTTTGTTTATGCTTGACGGGAGGAGGAACATCCCAGGCTGGGCAGTGATGTCTGTGTGACAGTGCAACCCTCAGCCTCGGCTGTTTGGTTCTAGAAGCAATCTCCCTGGCAGTGAATGCAGCACACAGGAACACTCATATTGCTAGCCACGTAGTACTTTTCAGCTTCACACCATCACTAGTAATTAAGGGATCGTAGTTATAATAGTAGCTGCTCGCTGGTTTATGGGACAGTTCCCAAAGGTGTAAACCACAGGACCAAAAGGAACCAAAGTATTGACAGAAAAACCAGGGAGGGTATTGTACTTAGAGCTATATGAAGAAATACTCCTCTCCGATGGTGCTGAGAACTGCTCCTTCGCCTTTAAGATAACAAACCACCTATTAGGAAGGAAAATGTCCATCTTGCTGTTGATTTGCTTTTATCCTGCTGTGCTTTCAGGGCTGAATTAATAACTTGTTTACCTGGGAAGTCTAGAATCCTTTTTATTAAGGACCTTATTTCAGGAAAAAGTGTAGATTTCTCTGAGTAGAAAATGGTGATTCAGCTTCAAAAACTGGAGCTGCTGGAACAAAATCAACAACAAAACTACTTCACGCTGATGTAGGCATGGCTTTTACAACCCACAGATTTCATCCTCAATTTTCAAATTGCTTATAGTTACTTTGTTGTAGATAATAACATAATTTGGAAAGTAATGGTTTATAGGTAGTTAAGAGGGAATGTGCCAGAGTGCTTTGATGTTGTTACCAGTCACGACTAAGTGCTGTCTATCCAGAAGAGACACAAAAAAACTCAGAAACTGGTAGCAATCCAAAACTAGCATTATTTAACACAGAAATTAAAAGGCAAATGAAAGAGGCCCTAAAGAGAAGCTAAACAAAATAAATGGCTATGTTCCCAAAGCCTAACTTATTGAAATGAGAAAAGTTAAGGTAATGTACAGTGATGGAAATCAGACCTATTCATTTAAAAAAACAGGGAACATATTCCCTTCCAGATGGGCAAGCCAAAGGAAAAATGAAGGTCACAAACTGAACTGTGCATACTAATTAGCTCAAACTTGGTAATAACAATATTCTTTCTCCCATCCTAGCAGAACAACTGATAATCTTAGGCTGACAATTGCAAGCGTACAAGAAAACTAAAAAAAAACCCCTGAACCCTGCAACAATATCCCACTAAGAGCTTTGGCCTGGAAAGGCACAGAGAGCTATTAAAAAGTAATCTCTGCTTGTCTAGTCAAAAGTGTTTGCCTGAGGTCCCGCTCCGCATTTTCAGCTGTGTGTTCAAGAGATTTAGGCATTGCTTTCCTTATATTTGCACGTGCAAATGCTCTCTTGGCCATATGTGCATATACTTTTTCCTATCTGTACCTGTTACCCTAAGAAATAAGGTGTATGAAGCAAAATGACACCATAGCAAATGCACGAGGAGCTGTCCAGAAGTTGTGAAATAAATGTTTTGATTAACACCGTTTGGAGCCATGACCTGTCAGACTGGGAGGAGTGTGCAAATGCAGGGGGAGCTTCTAGCAGGAGAGAAACAGGGTGGCCAGAGGTGGCTCTGGGTGCTGCGTCTGCCCCACGCCACTGCCCGCTGCCCTACAGAGGCATCAAGGGGATGGGATGGAAGAGGGACCAGGGTTGAAGCAGACACAGTTTCTTCCCTTTTGACCTTCTGAGGTAGTCAAACTGGAATAGTTTGGGTAATTAGCAGACAAAACCAAATATCTGAATATGAGAAAAACAGTGTAAAAACATTGCTATGTCTACCGAGCTACCTAATCATCTCCTTACAGTAAATCGCTACATTTGGAACTTCTATAATTATTAGCCAGCATTGTTCAATACCATATTACCCTGATATAAAAATAATCCGCATGCAAAATGCCAGGGGAATCCTCTGGGCATCTGTGAGATGTAACAACTCGGACTCCTTCAACAACATGATCCCAGCAGCTGCAGAAGCTCGCACAAAATTTAGGCTCAGCAGATAGCTGCTCAGTGGCTCCATTCTGCTTCCCACAGACAACAAATGTCTCCTGCCTTTTTATGTCACACTGATCCATCTGTGAACTTCTGGCTGTGTACATGGCACAGGGCTGGGTCCCGAATGTGCAACTGTGGGCAGCAGGATATGTGATGGCAGCTCGGATTCGAGTGCTCCTACACTGTCATTGGAAAGCACAACTACTCACAGTCTTCCTACTGCTCTGGTTGTCATCTTCCAAATATTTGTGACATCAGAAGGACAGACGGCCATGGAAAACACAGCTTTGTGTAATCCATCCCTTTATTCATTTCATAATATAGTAAATATTCAGGCAGAGTCAATTAGAGAAGTAGAAGGGGAAGAATTAAAACCTAATGAAAGTTAATCAAAGAGAAGAACTTCCTTCAGGCTGGCCATGCATGTCTCTAGTTTGTCTGTCATTTATAATGCTGCAGCCTCTGGTTCATAGTCAAGCTGTAATTCTGCCAGTTAATGTATCCAATTAACCCCACTAATGAGCTAATCAACAGTGTAAAATCTGTGTAAAATCACTGAGGGTGTATGATGAATGGGAAATGCACTGAACTCTCCTGGTATAAAAAGTGCTTTATTGCACTTGTTAAAGTGGCACTGTCTTCTCCCTCTCTAAAGGGTAATTTATCACTAGGGTCTGTAACAGTGCCATGCCCTGATAAGGGAGAGGTGGCAATAAACCCATCATAAAATGATTACTCAGGAATGCAGAGCAATTAAAGTGTCTCTGCATATCAGAGTCATAGGGTAGAGAGCAAAATGATATTTTTTGTTGTAGGTTGCTAATAAAAGGTAGGCATTTGCTTGGAGGTGATCCACAATTAGGGAAGCCAATACCTGTCTAATCAAAATAATGCAATTTTTTAATAAAAGAACCCCACACCTCTGACTGGTGTTGCTCCACGCTTCCTCTGTTCAGGCAAATACTCCGGAGCCTTCGTGGTGAATTAAGCTGAGGAGTTGCTCTAGGTTAAGACTCTTTTTCATCTCTTCCTGAGTTTTAATCCAAGCCAGTTTCTCACTCTGGTTCTTCGCATGGCACAAAAACCAGAGAGGCAGTCAGAGGAGCAGTTGGCCCAGGGCAAGGTGAGAGCAGGGTGCTGCCTTTCAGTGTCAATGCCAGCTCACGCAGTCCAAGTGTGCTGATGCCAGAGAGCTTACATACACGCCTGAAGCAAGCTCCATCCCTAACATCACCACTGTAAAAATGCAACGTTAAAAATTGCTGTCTGCCTCTAGTCACATCAGGATGGCTTCACAGATACTACAGTGTGCTTTCCAGCTAGATGAAAGAGCATCCATCGCATGGCATCTGCTCACTTACCTGGGAAAATGTTTGCTTGCTAAAAAGAAACAACCTGCAGCAGGGGTCTCGTATCAGACCGACAAAATCTTCCAGTTTTGTTTTCTTTTTCTCAGTGAACTTCACAGATTAAAGCTGCAGGAAGATCATGTTACCAAAATCCTGTATCTAGAGTCTGGTAAAACTGATTCATGATCCAGCCTGGGTTTGTGTCTAGCAGTAAATAAATCACTGTTTTGCAAACTTGTCTCAGGCATCAGACAAACATAAGCTTAAAAATATTTTCTTAAAGTTCTTTTTTGCTTAGAATTACAGTCAGAACCATATTCATATGCCCGAGGACAGGAAATGTCATGTTGACAGATGAGTTGTAAGTCTCCCTCTTCCTGGATTGGGCACTGGGGGCCCAATTCTGCTCTCTTTTCAACTCAGCTGAATTAAATGGCATTGCATTGACATAAATGAGAGCAGAAAGGCAACTTGGGAGCGCCTTTCATGATCAATAAAAATAATTTCATACGACGATGAATTTTCCACGTGGATCAGAATCAATTAAGGTACTACTGCTACTGGAAGCACATTTACCCATATGTAGAGTCTGTATTCATTTTCCTTTCTAGGAAATTTGACTTTTTGCCAGAACATTTATATCAATTGTGTTCTACTAAGTGGAAATAGAACTCTTATTCACATTTTATGAAGTAGTTGTTTAGGAGATATTCTGTATTTTCTACAGGTTTTGAGTATATTTTCCACTATGTATTAAACTCCTTTTCTTTATCTCCGTAAATCCAAACTCAGATAATATTTTCCTGTGTATACTGCCAGTAACAACACAGCAAAATAGCTGCAGGGTCACCTGTTTGTGTTAGAGCTCATCCACGTTTCAGGCTCAGCAGAGACAGACACAGATTAGTACAAACATTACCTGCTGCACTTTCCTGGCTCTTTGTGCCCATCTGCTTTGTGTGTGAACAGCAATGTACGGTCAGTGCAAACCAGCGGGTCACAACACGAGTGCCCCTGGCCCATAGCAGGGAAAGCTGCACAGTAAGCTAACCACAGACCAGCAGTGCCAGCCCCTCAGCCCCAAAACTCAGCTCGCTGTCCCTACCAGAGAAACAAAGCCTGCCGTTCCAGCATTGCTAAATTTTAAGGATCATCCCCTGGACCTGACCTGATTTTTTTCCAACATTCACATTTTCTGAGTCAAGCATTTGATAAAATTAGTCCAATAGGAAAAAGGTTTTGGGGAGGAAAGTTTTCTGAATCCTTATTACAGTGGAGTTCTTTCTGCGTGCCACTAAAGGCACGTCCCAGAACCGAGCGTACTTCCTTGGCAGCTCTGACTGGGAACAGAGCTCTGGCAGCAGCTATTGTCCAGCTCCTGCTCTGATGCTGTTTATAATTTAGAGATGCTACAATTTAGAGGCAAGCTTTTCCAAAATCATCCTTAAATCCTTAAACTAGGAAATGTATTAAGATATAAACAAAACAAAATTGGATTTATATCCAGCTTTCTCCCTTGTTAACAAAACCCCTACATTGAGCTCGAAGTGCGCAGACTCTTCAGGCTCTTTTTTGACTCAGCTCACTACAGGACTATATTATGTTCCATATATTCCATCCCAGACCCTACATTATATTCCAGGTGTACATGCATGGTTCAAGCTCAAGCTTACTTTATACTTCTTGATATTAAAATATATTTTTCACTGTAGGCATCTAATTAGAATACATATTTAGTCTGTAAACAAGTCACTGTGCAGTGGAAGGAAATGTTTTTTTCTTTTTGTTCAGCAGTGTAAGGATTTTAGTCAGAAGCTGATATGCAGATCAGCCAACCTTGTAGAAAAGGTAAGCAGTGTTAAATTATGTGTGAGTTATTAATAATTCCAAATAGGAGGAAAAGGCCTGACAGAAAGGATGAATTAAATGACGGTAATATTCACAGAGATGCATTACTTGGGCTTCATTTCAGCATATCTGTGATACTCTGTAATGGGAGAGTCAACTTTTAACTCAGTGAGGAAGCAACGGGTTTTCCTCATTAACGATATTTCCTCTTGAATTGATTTTCTTTTTACTTCACATTCATACAGTGATGCCAGCACTACGCAAGTGAGATGGCTTTTTATTATAAAAATGCTTGTCTACATACATCTATTGAACTAGTGTTCCCAAAGTATAGAACAAATTGGTTATGTCTGTTCTCAGACCTTTTATCTTTTAGTCTTCTCTTTCGCTGAATTCCAAGGCACTAAAGACGTATTTGTTAAATGCTGCGTAATAGCGAAGGGGGCTCTGCAAGATGAGCAAAAGAAAAGAAAAACATGCTACTTTCTGCAGAAAAAGGGTGCAAAACTCCTTGGTGATCTTACAATGCTCGCCTTCTCTGACGGATAGAAATTCTAATCCTTGTTTGATCCAGTTGTCTTTCTTACAACTGGTTTTCAGATTATCCTGTCTCTTTCCACGTGCATATCTCTTCAGCAAAGTGCTGTCTATGTGCTGTTTGGCAAAGCAAGATCACCTCCGTAAGATTGATACCACAGTGAAATAGTCTAAAGAAAAGGCTTTTATTATATCTGCTAAATTTTTGCTCAAGATCCTGCCTGTATTTCTAAAAGGACTAGGTGACAAGTGCCTGTGTGTGTGTACACACACCCCACCACACACCAAACCCATAAGAAAGGAAGGACTTCTTTCTAATGAGGAGGAGGCATAAATGCCAGCAAGAGTGGTAAATAACGGGCATTAATTTGAGTAAAGGAGACACGAGCTGAGTGGGAAATTAAGATGAATAGCTATGGAAGAAGCCTTGATAAAAGAGAAGTGAGGAGAAACAGTAGAAATGGACCTGAACTGTGAGCTTAGAATGTTTTTAAAAGTCACTTTCTGAGAAAATACCTTGTAACTGATGGCACTGTTGCCATAACTCATAAATGGAATAGCTGATTACCTGTTGTGTAACTGAGCCAATGAATATTCATAGTTCCCTTGGTATGGAGCTGGCATACTTCAGCTAATTAAGGCTTCTGCTTAGTTGGTGCATATGCATACTTTTTATATGATCCCAAAGCGTGTTTAATTGAAGTTTGACAGATAATACCAAAGACAGTTTGCAAACAAACAAAGTAGACTCCGCTCTCATTTCCAGAACCGGGATGGTATCACTTAAGGAAAATGTGTAAAAATTAGCTTTGGTCACTCCGTTTCAGAAGTGCCTAAAATTCACACACTTAGGGCATTTTTCAGTTAGAAATTGGCAAGAGAAACACTTTTTTAAAAGGTAATACACTTTATTTCTTATTTATACTTATTCCAAAAGAACATACACATTTCTACTCAGAGTGCTTCTAAATGTTGTTGCTATTGACATTATCCCCTTTGCTGAATATATTTGAGAATACTGTGCAGCCTTTGAATTAAAGTTTTAAGATCTCATATTTCCTTTGAGAATCTTGGGTGCAAGCCAAAGTAAACTAAAGATCAGAAGTTGAGCTGCTTTCTCAAGCATTTTATTTTTTAACTCGCTAATGCCTCTTGCTGGGAACACGCGCCGTGGCCGGCGAGGAGCTCAGCACAGCACAGGCTCCTGGCACCACCTTGTTGAAAATAAGATGCTTATTAACATGCCCCAAGGCTGGTTTGGGGGGGCTGCACCCAGGTACCCTTTCAATGGCTTTGCCACCTTGCCTCAGTGGTAGGGTGGGATCCAGAGCCCAGTCTTGATCCAGTGCAGAATCCAGACACAGCCCCGGTGTGTCCCCGAGCCGGGAACTTGGAGCTCTCCTGGTCTGAGAGCCTAGGGCTAGCACGATATCCAGTCAAAAGAAACTGATACAAGCCATGTGCTCTGCTGCTCTGCTTCCATGGAGCTTTTGCCTGGTAACTCTTCCTCTCCTCAAGCCATCTTTCATCCCTCCCACAGCCGAAGAATTAAACTTTCAGTTCAGTGCCACAGTGTTCTCGCGTCAGTGGGGCACATCAATCCACCCACTGTTCCGGAGTTATTCTTTTCTGCCTGTCAAAGTGATAGCTTACTAATTTTTAGTCTTAAATTATATTTCCCCTTTTTTTTCTAGTCTTTTCTGCATACTGTGACCTTATTCACCATAATGGCATCTTCCCGTGCTTTTCCTAAATATCTGTTATTGCACGGACGACTTAATGTGAGTCCACCATCTGCAACAGCATCTCCCTGTCTAATTGACTCCTGACTCTTTTTGGATCCCATCCTTTTCTCTGACCCGTGACTGCTAACACCTTCTATCATCAAAGTATCTAATTCTGGAGTGTGGGTTATCTCAGAGATGGTTACAAAACAGAGCTTCTTAATCAAAGTCATTACTTCAGACCCACTCCTTGTGATACAGGGCTGGAGTCCATCTGGAGGAATCACTCTGACACAGGTTTAAGGGAATAAACTGTGTTTGCTCTGGAGCTGCTGGGATAATGTTTCCATGTAGACAAGCTCTAAGGCATCCACAGCAATATTTGTATCAGATTAGAAGTGTTACTGAAAAACAAGCAAATCAGATCACCCAGAAAAATTCCTTGCGCTCTGCAGTAGCTTCATAGACAGTGGGATCAGAGTTAGACACCCTGTTAGAGTGTGTGATTCTCCCTTGATTCAAGGAAACCTGATTGCTGCCTAACTCAAGATTACTTAAGCAGAAGCTCATCCAGACTCGTCCCCTAAAGGTATGGCTTTGCTTACAACACAAATTATGAAGTTCTGATGCATACTAGATTACATTTCTGATCTCAGCTGTTCAAATATTATTCAACTCGGGGAAAATAAATTCTGCTGTTCATTTTCTGAAATGGCATCATTCCTGTGCACACTCTCTGACCTCTTCTGAAACACTGCTGCCCTTTCCTGTGTACGAAGCTATACAATAATATAATTTCTAACAATTGTGACCAATATAGTTTTTATGTTCTTGATACAATTTATCAAAGGTGTGGAAGATAGAACATGATCTCTATGAAAAATAATGTCTGAGCTACATTTTCATTATTTCTTTCATGAAACTAGTAACAGGCTGGTTCAGGTTCTGCTTCAGTAACTTCTCATGGGGAAAACACATTTAAAAGCTGAGGAGTCTTTTTCCTTTTAATTTTTTTTTTATGTCTGTGAAGCTTTAAAAAAATGAATTCCATAATGAAATTATTTTCTCTGTAAAGCTAAGAAATTGAGGCTAATTATATCTCACCTACATGATGATTTAATCATAAATATCTAGCTATTAAGTTGTAACGGCTAATCAGATCACTTAATATATAAATAATATCATTTCCTAATAACCTTTAGTAGATTTTGAAACATGAGTATGTCAAAAGTATTTGGAGAATAGCTATATTTACAAATCTTACAGCTCTATCAGCTTTGGGGTTCTATTGTTAACCATGCTTCAAGGAGCAAAAGTAATTTTGCATTCCAAAAAGGCTCAGTTAGGAATTTCTTAAAAAATCAAATTTAGCATGGGTTTATTCATTACTTTTTTTTATATATATATAATGCTCTGGGTATTTGTTTGTTTATTATTACTGTGATCTGGTTTATTGCTGCCCTGTAACAACAGGGAACAGTGGCACCTAGGAGAATCTTGTGGTGGGCTTTTAACATTTATTAACATTTTTACCCCATTTTATCCCAATTTTAGTAAAAAAATAGCTGAGATTGTTTTTTTAAAAAAGGAAAGAAATTTTCTCTGTACCTCGTGGTAAATCCTTTCACACAGTGCCTAAAGATGTTTGAAGGAGGTATTCAAGATACAGAGCAGTCAGAGGCAAGGCAGGTGATGGGAAGTGGCCTGCAGGGTTTTGATGGAGTGTGCAGAAATCAAACTCTTCTCTAAAGAGTGGCCTTCCTCTGAAAAGGTAAAATAGGAGGGATTTAGTTGACAATTATATTGCCTGAGACACCAGCTTCTGCAGATGGTTTTATATTTGCCCCTCGGTGACCGTCCTGGTGGCAAGAAGGAGCTGTGCTCCGAGGCTTGGGCTGCCCAGCTCGGGGGGTGGCAGGAGCACGCAGCCGTGGACGTGGAATTGGTGCTCCCCAGCCCCCTGGAATTCCTGGTTTGGTTCTGAGCTTTTGAGCCTCACAAGATGGGTTTCTTTTGTAATGCCATCATCTTAATTAGCACAAGCAGCCCGGTTACTGGAAAGCAGTCGCCGCTTTTAACGCTGCCTTTCCAAAGAGCATGGTGGATCGGGATGGGCCATGAAAGTATTCCAATAGACACTTTCTAGTATTTTGCTGTAGATGAAGCTACAGATTTATAGTAATGAAAATGTTCTTCTGAGCAGGTTGCTACCTGCTCCTGTTGCAGCTCTCCCACCCCTCTCGAGACTATTTGGACTAGTGTTGGCTTTTACCACAACGATTCTCAAGCACAAATTTTTATTCGGACCAGAGCACGATCTACTTTTGTCTAGTTTAATCCATCTCACAGGAGACCCCCTGACCTGCTTGCCCAGAAAGCTGAGAAACAGAAACTCACTTGATAGTCGTGTGACCTGGAGTCAGAATTCACATTGCAGTATCTCTCAGGAGCTTTTCCCTTTCAAGAAGCCATGTTATTTAGAGGCACTAGACCAAGTTCTTATTAGAAGGTGAGACCTGAGACAAGTAACTCATAAATAAACCAAATAAGTTTACTTGTTTGCTGCCACTCCAAATTAATTTACTTCAGCAGCACAGGATAGAGAATGGAGTTGTTCTGACTTTGGCTTTCCCTTACATGGTCTCTCAGATACTCCACAGAATTTCTTGGAATTACGAGAGCGGGAAGTGGGCATAATTGCACGTGCTGCTTGTCGGGCACTGCGTTTTCTCTTTGTGTTGTAGACAATCAGTGAATGCAGTGGCTAGCTGCAGGCAGGTTGCAACACTCTCCTTTGATTTTCACCTCTCCTGTACAGTGGCAGTGAAGTATGAGTATTTTAACTTGCTAATAAAGTACCCCTTTTATGGCACGTGGTATATGTCCAAAGATACTGCTTTACTGACAGTGTATCCACTCATTTAGTCAGCTATGTATCTTGAGACCCATCTGCTCACCAAGGGAAGAATTAGAAATATTTTCTCTTGTTCCCTGTGGGATAGCAAAACATCAATCATTAGAGTTGATCCAGAATAAGCGGCAGTGATTTTTTTTTCCTGCAGAATTTAAAAGTCAGATTCCCATCTGATTTTATGGAGGCAAAGACATACCACAGTTGAAAATAGTTAAAGTATTTATAGAGTAAGGCAATAATGCGAATAAGAGTGTCAGAATCTAACCATCTAAAACTAAATTACTAAAAATGAGATCATGATGCAATTGCATTTTGCCTTCAGGTGGCTGTTTTTCTGTAACCACTATGGAAGGTGTTACATGCTAGGAGTAAAATGTAAATAAAACAGGCAGAGGCATTAGGGTCATTATAACTACTCCTAACTTTAATAACATTCCCTGAATATGGAATAGCCACTGTTACTTAGAAGGTAACACAGATGATTATACTTCAGCATCACTTTCACAGGCACTTGACCTTCCTAATGCCAATTCAATGAAATTGATAATGTTTGCCTTAATTTTGCCTTATCGTAAGTAGAGTAACATCCAACCTAAATGTCTTCTGGTGCAACTTTTGTTTCGTTTTGTCCTATATCTTGTTACTTGGGAGAAGAGACCGTCACCCATCTCACTACAGCCTTCTTTTGAGGTTTACGTGAGTCTATACAAGCACAACGTATTTGTATTCACATATCAATGATGTGTTTCATCTCTCCCCTATGTGTAAAATACACATGAAAAAACCCTCTGTGGTGAATTCAGATACTGCCTAGAGCAATCCAGGGCTGTGTCTAGAATCTATGAGAGAGTTGCCTTATGTTAAATACAACTAAGTCCTTCTGACTTGAGTCCTACAGCAGATGTTACAAAAGGAGCTGAAACAAACATTTCCTTGCAGGCTGCTGTGGCTATTTGCATTGTGACAAGAAATCTTTCAGAAAACTTCAGTCACTTTTCCTACCTTTTTGTGCCTATCTGGGACTTTGCTTTTTCTCTCACTACCCACCAGGTGAACCATGGGACATAACTGCTCAAAGTTCTGCCTGTGAAAGAACCCAGAGATCTCCTTCCCTTTTCTGTGCTGCAGCTCAGGTTTAGGAGGGTTTCTCAGGTAGCTATTTCTCATCTCTCTTTGTTAAAAAGCAGTCAGATAGGACCACTGAGCATCTTCTTTCTCCATATCCTGTTAAAAGGCTGTGTCTGTTGATGTGGAGCAGAAGAGGCATATCATACACAAGGCAGTGCCAGAAGATGCCCAGTTTGCATCCACCTTCTGCTATGATAAAGCTTAGGAGTGGATGAAGATCATTAAATTATGCATGGTAGCAAGGGGACCTTAGCAACCTTCCCCTTACAAGGTATGACCGTAGAGTTGCTAAGGAATTGCTGAAGAGCAATAGCAGCCTGTACTCTTGGTTCTGCAGATGGGGAGGGGAATGCTTCACTCTTCCAGTCCTTCTTGGAATGCAGATGGATCCCATAAAGGAAGAAGGAAACCCTCCGGTCTTTCAGATCCTCTCCAAGGATTCAAGGTGTGCATGGGAAGTATCCAGGGCTCATTAGAGACTGTGAGATAGTTTGTTACCAGGGGCAGGAGATTATTTTCTTGGTGGTAAAAGGGAGAATTTTAGTGAGAGAAGAGAAACTCACCATGGGATGCATGTAAGTGGGAGTCCAGTTGGGTTTGATTTGTGCAGGTTCTTGGGTTAGTTTGTGGAAGATATTAGGCTTCAACTAGTGATTAATGGAGGGGAAGACCCAGTAGGGTCCATAGATCAAGGAGTAACAACACTTTGGGAAAGCTGCTTCCTTTAGAAATATGAAGCAACTGGCAGTCTTCAAATATAGAGACTTTCTGCTCTTATGGAGAGTAATTTTCAAAGGTATTAAGCAGTGGCTGGATTCCCAGACTTCAAAAATAAATATAGGGCACTTTGTTTATAAAAGGAACCTATATTTTGTCTCCTACTCTTGAAGAGGACAGAAAGGTTTCCAGGAGTTTTGTGACCGGCCATGCTTTAGATAAAACATCCAATCTACCTCAAAGTTAGACTGCTTCTCCATGTCTGTCTTCAGAGTGATTTCAATCATGATTAAGGTTTTCAATTATATTATAGCTGGCAGGATAAAGCACATCAATGAAAGCAGAACCAAACTGCAAAGCAACCTGAGGACAATAAAGAAGCCAAGCCACAGGGAATGAGAAAGATATTCACTAGGAAAAATATAAGCTGTTATGAAATGCCTTTCAGCTCTGCTTCTCAGAGTGAAATGCACATTCCTATTCTCCTTTGAATCTGGAAGGAACTGAGGCACGAAGCATTGAAATGGCATAGGGAAAGGGCAAATGCAGAGAAGCGTGTCGTAAACTGCAACGTAAAGAGATGACATTGGCCATGGAAAACTTTCCTCAGTGTGTTGGAAGGCAGTTGTCAGTGGTGAAGCTGTACGGTGCTTCTTTGCTTTCATTTTTGACTGGGACAAAACTCCCCTTTTCAGAATTTCTCTAGGAAGTACGTTCTGGAGGGAAAACAGTAAACTTGGATTATTGGAAAGATTTTGCATGTATTTTGGTTTCTATTTCAGAGTGTACTACAGAAATGGGATAAATATTTGGTGGAAAGAACTGCAATATGACACTTTGACATTAAAATTCCTCCCTTTTTTTTTTTTTTTTTTTTTCTCTTTGAAATAATATTCAGCAAAATCAACACAGTTTAGCAAAGTATTTTTAGTTTTATCAGAACCATATTTTCTGACAGAAAATGGTCCCCTTAGAATTTTTTCTGACCAGCTCACTTTCAGAACCATATATCTACACTATCCTTCTGCTAATGCAGAATTGTCCCCTGCAGTATATTTTACAAATGCTTTGTCCAGTCTTGCTATAAATGTCTCAGACAATGAGACTCCCACTGAAAGATTACTCTGTAGTCTAATAGATCTGTCAGAAAGATTTTCCTGAAACTCAGACTATATTTTCCTTGTCTTAATTTGGGATATCACGGAGCAGCTCATGAAATGCAAGCATAGTAAATCACTTGAACCAGATGGTATTCACTGGGGGTTCTGAAAGAAATAAAGTGCGAAACAGGGAAGATACTGGCAATAAATCATTAAAAAATTGCAGCTGTTCCCTTTAAAAGGGAAAATCCAGCCTGATGCCTGTACTTAGAATAAAAGTTATTATTCTTTTTTAACAGAATAAAAGATCAATTTCATGAATTGCAGACCGATGAGCTTAATCTCAGCTTCAAGGAAATCTACTAACAACCTGACTACGGTCCAAGTATTAGATGATTATAATTTTAGACCAACCCGTGGCATCTCCCACTGGGGTAAATATTGGCTCTCTAGAGGCAGAGAAATCTTTAGAAGAAAAACAGCTGCAATTGTATAGGAAATGCCAGTCTAGAAAAATTTATAACTGAATGGCTCTAACTTCCCTGGGTTGTTTAAAAAGCTTCTGGAAAGGAGCCTCCAGAAGAGGGGTTCATTGGAGGGGGAGTTTGCTATCATTAAGCTGGATAATATAAATGAAGGCTCCCAGCGCTAACAGGAGCTAATGTCTGGGGAGGCAGCAGGGAAGGAGTTTATCACACCAGGCGTCCAAACCTGCAGTAGTAATGTCTGTCATGATAAGATTTTTAGTTTGCTTTAAAATGCAATGTGCTTACATTACAATAGGCAAGGTGAAGGAAATAGACCTTGCAGATGGAGCGTGAGCGAGTTAAGGTTTGAAATGGTCCCTAGGTCTGGTGGCAACCCTTTCTTCTCCATGGCCTCTGAAGGAACCTTTTGTCTCTGCCAGGAAACAGAGAAAATTCGGTGCATCCTGCCCTACTTAGGATAAATTTTCCATCAGTGGAATTTAAATAACAAACACAGCTCTCTGTAAAGTCTGCGTGCATTATCTTGTAGGTAACTGAAAATATAGCCAACTATAGGCCTATTTCTGTTTTCTTGAGAAGCAAGTATTTGTGTTACAAACCAGGAGCAAGGCAAATTGGTATCTCCATATAGAGATGAAAAATTACATGTATTATTATGCAGATCTTATCTCCAGTTGTGTTAGAAATTTAGCAAGTATTCCTGGGGCTTGAACCACCTGTTGAGAAAATCTCAGTGACTAGTGTTGCATGAGGAAGTGACAGGAGCAGAGTTGTGAGCACAGCTAGTGACAGCCGTCACGGAAAGAGGAGCACACACTCAGCAAAAAGCTGCTGGGAATTGTGTAAAAAGCCAAAGAGGACTGACAGCGCTAAAGGAATTACTCATTCATCTGAATGCTTTGTACAGGGAAAGATAATTACTCGTTTCTTTTCTGCTCTTTCATTGTGGTGCCTACTTGGTCCGCTTGGATTTCCTCTCTTTAGGTCTCGTTCATTGTCACCATCCATCCTGTCCTGCTAGATCCACGTCAGGAGAACCAGCCATCAAGGGTATCTGCAAAACATCACTTGGCTTTATCTTTTGTAGGCATCACACATTCAGCTCTGGCTCAGGCTGCTTACATATCCCATCTGCATTGCATTAGATAGAGTCTGAGTCCCCAGAGAAAATACACTGTGATGCATGGAAGGGTATAGCTGAAGACCTGCTTTATTCCTCCTGGAAGGACTTGGGGAAGAAGGTATTCTTTCAAATACTGACCCCTCCAAAAGATTGCTCCCAGAGTTGCCCCATCGTTTCCATCCAGGAAATGAAGTATTGTCTTACTGTTGGTGGCTTGGAGTACTCTGGTAGTGAGGTCCCACCATGGTATGGCTTGTCCCTGCTTGTCTCAACGTAGAGCAAGGTCTTGGACCCAAAATTATTCAGAGTTTAAAGTACAATACACAAATATGGTGAAGATGTCATTGTTTTCAAAGCCATGGAAGAAATCTTTGGTTAGGAAAAAAGGCTTCCAATGTAGGGATTATATCATGTGAAGGGAAAACACTGTGCTTTCGCTCCTCTTTTTGTAGATAAAACATTAGCGGATAAAATAGGGGATCATATTCCTCTTTTGAAAAACTTACTACTTAGAGATTTGAAGAAAAATCAATGTGACATTTGAATACACTTTGAAGTTCTTTCACAGCTTGAAACTTCACAACTTTTGTCTCTCCCCTTTTTTATCAGCTGTATTCATTGCATTTCCATATAAAGCCGCCTGCTTGTTAAATACCAGCTCTCTTCCTCTTGCTCTTTTCCTCTTGCTCGCTCTCCTTTTTCCCATTCCCCCCTCCTGCCACTTTGCTCTCCAGGAGGATTGAACACTTTCTCTCAAAGGTAGCGACACGCCATTCAATTAAAGCCCCAGCCTTTGTAAGAACAGATAATAACTTTGATCCCTGCATTTGTATAATTAAGGGACAGGCCTCCGGTTTAAAGGGGCTCCTCGTTCGCCTTTGAAACGGCGAGACCACGATGAGTTGGCGGCCGCACCGGCGCAGTAGGCGAGTCCCGGGCTCCTTTGGTGTCCCATCTATCTGCGTCCCCCAGCCTGCTCGGCCCCCGGCCCGGGGACGCCGATTAGGAGCCCTCCCGCTGGCTGCAGATGGAGTGAAGCGGAGCGATAAGGCGAGCTGCCTTCCTCCCCCGCCTCGGCTGGGCGGAGGGAGAGCTCTTCCTCCCAGCCTGCCCGGGTGTAAGCCGTTTAAACAAGCGTGCGGGAAATATTGGGGTAATTACCAAGCGCAGGGAGGGGGTCTCCGGCTATCAGCGGCATTGAGAATGGATTCGAAAATCGCATGGCAGATTAATTGATCCTTTTTCTGCAGCCAGTCTTTTGAAATAAAGCTCACAGAAGCTCGTAGCTGAAAGTTGGGAGAGTGCAGCGTGCCAAGGAGAGGCATCCTCACCCGCAGCCCCGTGTATTTACTAGCATCTGCATCCGACTTTCTTCTCTGCCAAAGCATTAAGAATTTTCGCAGTAATTCATGCTTGGTAAATTTGTTTTCTGTAATAAGATCAAGCCCACAAAGGGAGAATAAAAAAAAGCAGCGCTGCCCTCGCTTCCTTATCGGCAGCGATGCCGCGAAGTGCTCTGATCGCAGGAGGCTGCTCCGAGGCGCTCCCTTCCGCGCCGCAGCTCGGTTGAGGTAGGAGAGAGTTTGCTGCAGCTTCACCTTCCAGCTTTGCGGCAGTGAAGCCAGCCCAGCAGAGCAGCCTCACCAGCGGGCTCCCACCGAGAGGGCACAGGCTGCTCTCCAGCCCAGCAGGCCCCATGCCTGGAACGCCAGCCCGGTGGGAAGCCTGGTGTTGGGGAGATGATGAGGACCAGTCTGTTGCTGGGGAGATGACGAGGACCAGTCTGTTGCTGGGGAGGTGAGGACCAGTCTCTTGCTGGGGAGATGATGAGGACCAGTCTCTTTCTGGGGAGATGACGAGGACCAGTCTGTTGCTGGGGAGATGACGAGGACCAGCCCCCGGCCCCCTCCAGCCCTGCCTTTGCTCTTCCCGGCTGGCGGAGGAGGGAACCTGGCAGCCAAGGCCTCGGCTCTGTACCCACGGCCCAGGTTTGCCCGGCAGAGGAGGCCCCGACCGGAGGGAAGTGGCACGTGGGGCTCCTCTGTAGGTGCGTTTGTGCCGTGCCTGCCTTCTGTGCACAAAGCAGAGGAGCGTGGAGAGGAAGGAGAGTCTTCCAGAGCTGCGGCGTGCTGCTCTGCTGGCTGACGAACGTTCATTGCTCAGCTAAGGGAAATGAATTACTGTTCTGTGATTTAGGCGCTGTGCTGCAGAGAGGATTTCAGAGCTCTTTATTAGCACTATCCTAGCAACCTGAGGTAAGGCAGGTGACAGGAGTGTCCTCGTCTAATTTGGAATACCTGCACTGGAGCTGGATGATCTAGGAGCTTAGCAGCTTCTGTCAGGGCAGCTATCAATTCAGACTGCGCCTGGGCAGCACGCAAAGTAAATTGCGATCCTCCTAAAAAGCGGTGAGCGGAGCAATTAAAATCCATTTCTATCTCAACACTATGGTTGCCAGCCTCTTCATGCAGGAGCAGAAAGATGTGGTAGAAGGTTTCTTAAAGCCAAAACCTTACAAGGTAATGTGTGTTTTCCCTGTCTCTGTTTTTTCCTGACCTCTCCAGTATTATTGGTACATCTGTGAGTGTCGTACCCCTCACTCCCAAAATACCAAGGGCTGACTCTTGCAGTTAAATTGCAAACATTTCCATGAGAGCGATTATGTGCTGACATTATATAGGTTGGAAAGACCAGAGTTTCACGTGATTCTCAGCTGAGCAGATGTCTGTTCTGCCACTGACTGCTGAATTTCACCTGGCTTTGCACTACGGTGCAAAACACAAAGGTCCAGCCTCACCCCGTTCAACTGAGCTCCATTTTGCATCCTGTTTGGCCCTTATTTCTCAGGGACTGGAGTGCCTGTGGAGCTAGAAGTGACAGGGTATCTTTTCTCCTGCCTGCCTTTGGCCACAGTTCCGTGGTTGCTGAAGAACAAAAGCAGGTACCTGCTCGGGCAGAGGGCTGAGGACCTTCAGCCACGCAGGCTGGCTCAGAGAGGCGATGGCAGGCAGAGGACCTGCCTCCCTAAGCCTGCCACAGACTGGGAGAAGCGTCCTTGAATACACCAGCCACTAGTCTTGTAGAGACCTTCACAACAGGCATCAGTCGTGTGTTGTTTAAAATGCACCTCTGTTACTGAGCAAGTGGCTGTTAGCAAGGGAACGCTGCTGGAGCCCGGAGAGGGGCCGTGCGTGGAACTGCTGCGCTCGGGGCTTCGGGTGCTGCAGTGTGGGGGCCTGTTCTGCTGGGAAAGCAGCACAGCGTGCCTGCAGCTCCCTGTCACAGTGCCTGCCAGAGTGACAGCCTCCTGCAAGTTTCCTGCAAGGAAACGTGTGGCACCTTGCGTGTTCCCCAACTTAATCTATAGTTCCTGAAACGTACCCGCTCTGAGGAGAAGAAACAGGGCTTGAAAGCACTCCAAAGAACCATGTTGACACCACAGCTGCTGTTTTTAATACCCCACTGTGCAGGGCACCATCCTGACAGAGCCTAAAAGCCTCTGTCCATCTACTCTTGCCAGATCCAAAGCAGGTGGCTGTTAGAGCTGTCTTTTTCCCCGTGCCAGACTTTCTTTTGGGGATCCATCGCAGAGCCAAGGGCAGTCTCCAGTGGGACTCGCACCAATTGTTTGCTCTGTTTATATTTAGCTAATTAAGTGATAATCCTAAAGTATCAGGGCACATGTGAAATGATAATTATTACTCAGAAAGCACAAACTGAGCAAATGATTTGTTTGGTTTGTTTTGTTTGTGCCTAAAGATAATACATCTGCCTCTTTGAAGGCTGTAAAACTGCTGATTGGAAGTCGCTTAGTTCATCCTGGGATGTATTTCTGCTGGCAAAACCGGATGAGTTTGGCCCACAGAAAAGGACAGAGTTCCAGGGAAGGCTTACGTCACAAAAATCTGCGGGCTGGACTCAGCTGTGATGTCGGTCATTTTTTTTAAGTTTCTTATCAATGGTTAAGTGTTGGAAGGGCACAACTCCTGGTCACAGAGAGGTGCAGAGATGATGGGACAGCTTTAACCCCTCAGCATCTCTGGAGACACGTGATTGGCTCTGGTATGGTGGCTCCAGAGGCATTTTCAGGAGGTAGACCAGGAGGATCTGCCTCACCATGGACTTCTCCCCAACCTTTTGTATGATGAGAGAGGAGGACTGAACTGACCTGCACACGATCACGTTTAGCTATGGTGGTGTCTGCATGGAGGGGGATGATCCCTGTGTTCAGGCCTTTCCTTGCTTTAGATAAACTACCATAGAAGACAACCAACCCTATATGCATGGCAAGCATTTTAGAGCCATTGTAGAGAAAAAAATATAGATGGATCTGCAGGATGGATGGCTGAACTGAGCAGAACCAAACCTTTCAGTCTTTTTACACGGGGTGTGTAGCTTGCTGATAGGTCAGGAAGTTGGAGGTATGTTATGCAATTGAGTTTGCAGGGTTGAGACGTTAGCTAACAAGCAGTGCAGGAGTTTAAAAAAAATCAGGCTTCATTCTGACATAATAAGGTTAAAGAAAAATGTGAAACTGAGTTTATACAGCATACAAGATTCTAAAAGAAAAAGGGAAAAGAAGAAAAACATAAGGGAAGAATGTAGCTAAAAAAAATAATCAGAAATATAAATCTAGAAATCAGAAAAAAAAACCCAAACCAAACACAATTTAGCAAGGAGATGTTTTTTGTATTTTAAAGATGTATTTCAATGACTTGTTTAAAAGCTCACTCTCACCTTTGTGGGCTTTTTGCAGTGACTCATAGAAAGAAGTTGACTTTTTGACAGATCCCTGGAACAGAAGGCCTGCTTCTTTAGGGAAAGGGCTTGTCCTTTCGCCCTCATTTGTGTTTGAAAAGCTGCTGCCATCCTGCTCCTCTCTTCCCTCACCCCTGCCTCTTCTTGGATCATCTCCAGTTTCAGTTTCAAGGCTTTGTGGCAGCTATTTCAGGTAGGCACTTGCCTTCCAGTGTACTGCTGGCTCGCTGCAGACAGAAAATAAAGAAAGAAAGAAAGAAGATAAGGAAAAGGGCAAGACTGTTTGGAAAGGATTTTCCCATTACTTGTAGTTTCCTAGGGTTATTTGTAACTACTACATGGAATGTGTTTGGGAGATGTTAAGTCATCAGCAATGTCTTTAAATCGCTGCATTTGATCAGACAGCTCAGTGTGGAAGCCCTGTTCACATGCTGTACGTGCCTGTAAACTGCAGACCAACGTGGTGCAAAGCAGAGGGCTGTAGGAAGACCAGCCATCGCTTCCCACTCCGACAGAGTACCCCCAGGGAAGTGCAGAGCCCTTGCTGGGTGCCGTTTTGCTTCCAGGGGAGTCTCACTGCCTGGTTTTGCTGCTGGAAGAAATAGTCGGTAGGTTTTCGCAGCATCTGTCCTGAAGGAAGGTTTTGCAAAGGTGGAATCGGAGACAGGACAGAACATCCCTGTTCTTCAGCATTTGAACTGAAACAAACCTTCTTGTCTCTACTCAAGACCACTTATTGGAAATACAGATTTTCAGAAACCCTTTGTTTCACCTGGCTCACAGACACCTGTATCCCATTCCCACTTGGTTTATATAGCTACAATAATGAGTGAATGCTGTTCAGGGACAGGGAAATGCAATGGACACATGGAGGAGAAGCTATCCAATTTCATCCTCAAATCTCCTGGTCTTGTATTTGATTCCCATGAGGTTGGACCTTTCGGTCTGCTTCCTTCTGCCGTATCTTACTCAAAATAAGCCAAAATATGTCAAAACAAGTCAACTTTCCTTTACCTGCAGCACTAAAATCTAAAGATGTATCAGTCTGGACATTTCAGGAAATATTCTTCTGCTTTATAAAACCTTCTTCACAGTGAAGAGTGTCATGAGGTGACACTCTGCTTTTTATTTAGCAAAGAGCCAGACACCTCATAACATCTGCTTTGGGCCAAAGAGCAGGAGAATCAAGCTTGCAAGGCATGCAGTTAGGACCTACAGAAAACCAGGTAAACACTAGCAATATCCTCATGTATAAGTAAGATGAAGGTAATTAAATAGACTGAACAGTGCATCCTTTCCACCCCACCAGCACCACTGAGTACTTCAATCAGCTGGGATCCTGCTGGAGAGCTCAGTCTGCCCACTTTATGCTTTTTATTCATAACTTGCAGACTTGATAATTTCCTAATAAGAGGTGAATTAAAACACATTATACCTGTCAGACAGTTGCGCATACCTAGAGATACTGTCGTATGAAAATGCTGGTGTATTCTCTGTTTTGGGAAGAAAATGGTGTGTGTCAGATTAATGACGTTATGAGCAAGTGAGCAGAATAAACGAGTAAAATGTAATTAAGCCATTTAGCACTCCATAAAAACAGGAACACATAAAAAAGTAATGCAAACCACAGGGTGCAGCTACTTACCAGCGCATGCATGTCAGTAGGACTTAAAGGGGCACTCATTTCTTTTTTTTCCCAGTTTCAAGGCAAAAACAAATGTTTAAATCACTCTGAGCTTTCAAAGGTGTCTGTCCATGTCCCATCCCCATCATGTGTCGTGCCTCTGCCACCCTGTTAATGCCTTCAGCAGGAGGGGGATGTTTTGAGAGAAGTCACTGGGGTTTTTTCACTCTTTCCAGATGCAGACCCTCCCCCTTCTTCAGCAATTGTTACTCTGTGCTCCCTTGTATAGCAGGAGATGGAAACTTAGCAGGGTGCAAAAGCACCAACCAAAATTGCTAGTCTGTGACACGCTTTATTTTTTCACTTCTGCAAGAGTCACTTTGTCAAGGCTGCCTGAAGAGCTGACCCTCGGAAGCACAGTACTGCTCCTCGAGCCAGCGAGAGGGAGTTAATTATGCATTTTAGGACTGAAAGGGACTCTAAGAGATAACCCACAGCAGCTGCAGTTCAGCAAAGATATTTTCATTGAAGAGAACAGACATTTCAAATAATTGTTGTCTATCAAAGGTAGTAAAAGTAAATTTTCAGTATGCATAAAGCCACTCTAAATGCCACCGCGGAAGAGGAGGAGGATCGAAGGGAGAGAGCTCAACATGCTCGCAGGATGTCCTCGATTCCCTCTAGTGGCTGATCTTCCAGAATTTGATTAATTACTATTGTCAGGAGCTAATACAAATATAGCCCCTCGTTTAGGTGAAGTGGTAGATGTTCAGACCACACAGATGATACCTGTGGGGAATCACGGTAAGGAGCAGGAAGGGAGGAGGTGGGAGGGAGGAACTGGAGCCTTAGCAGACAACTGTGTCCAGGAAGGGAACTTCTGGGAGGGACATAGGATGTGACATGCCAGCAGTGGCTTGCTGTGCCAGATCACTGGCTCACATCCTACAGATGGCTGGAGACAGTGACAGTCTGAGGATTTACATGCATCATGAGAACAGTCAGATAATAGCAGTGAACTTGGGTAAACTCAGAAGAGTGATTGGCAACTTCTTCTAGGGGAGAATTTAAACACGAAGTGGAGAGTTGGAAGTTTCTATGGGAGAAAACACAAAAAGACAACCAGAAAACTATCTTATCTCAACGTGAAGAAAATAGACTGCTTGTAGTAAAACACCGCAATGCAACACCGAGAGCTCATGAATGACATGAAAATCAGAGAGAAAGCGTAAGCAGAAACAAGGTGCTGGAGTCTGAGTATAAAAAAAATACATGTGCATGCATAGACATGACCAGAAAGACTAATGAAGGAACTGAACTACAACTGGTGATGGATATAAGGAATGGGATGGTTTTTCAATAGACCCAGTTCCTTTATGGGAGACAGAGGACAATTCGGTCTCTTGCCTAGTGGAGACAAAACAGAAGCATACAGATTTATTCTTTTTTTTGTAATCTTAAAAAATAATGAAATTGTGGTTGCACCTCTGATACAATTAACAGCAGTTAATGAGAGGACAAGATCTCTGGCCAAATAGTCAAAGATCGGGTCAAATAATACTTGGATACCTTAAGAGTGCTGCATTCATTAGGTTTGCTGAATATACCCTTGGAGTATTCCAGGGATTAGGATGAGCAGTTGCTGGGCAGTGATTAATACCCTGAAAGGATGGGTGAATTCCAGGAGTCTGCAAGAGGACAAATGTTTTTAAAAAAAAGGGAATGAGGACTAGAGGAGAAAGCAAATTAGGAGCTACATGTGCAGAGCAGTAAGCGTTGCGAGTCTGTTGTGTGGCGAAGGTGGATGGCAAGGAGCACGGGTGTCCTCTAGTCTCAAATCCTTGGTGAAGGAGCAGGTATGTTCCAAATTTTAGACCATGCTGGCTTTTTGAAGACATGGTCTCCCGTGGCTTGAACCGCTTACTCATAGCTGGATTTTAGACTTCGATGATTGGAAACACCATTTTTAGGCAAGCAGCCTGACCTTGTATGCAATACAGACCTTTCCTGAGTTAATTCTTGGCTTAGTTAAATGCAGAAATTCTTTTAGAGTAACCTCCAAGCCTATTGCTAACATTTCCACATTTAAGAGTCTAGCCAGATCTTTTATAATTGTTTCAGAGATTAGTAAAAAGGTTGATTTCATTTCTACTCTGAGTGTTTCTGACATCTACTTTTGAATATTTTTATGCTTTCTATAATCAGAGTTTTCTTTCCTGTTACTTACACACTCTGATCAAGTTATCCCTTAACCTCTTTGATGAGCTAACTCCATGGAGTTGAAAAGCTTCCTTTCCAATCCTGCAATGATTCTCACTGCTTTTCGCTGAATCTACTCCAACGTGTCAACATCCCTGATGAATCATGGACACCATATTTCAGCATAAACTTCCAAATATGAAGCTCCAGTGCCAAATCCAGACTTAATATAATTCCCTTCTGCTTGCCTGCAGACTGGTTGCCTGCAGAAATTCTCTTGTTTGTTCTTCCAGGGATTGTATTGTCTCTTTTGGATGCAGCATCACGCTAGGCACTCATGTACTGTTCTTATCCACTACAATTCCTAAATGCTTTCTGGAGTCCCTGAAGTAAACTCCCGCTGTCCTATAAGTGTGTCTTACACATCACATTCCTGGATGTATTCCTTTCCATGTAGCTGTGTTACAGCACTTAGTGTTTCGCTTTTACCTCACTTAGCAGGGGATTTTTTTTGTCTTCTGTATCAGCCATTTTTTAACACTTTTCTTTCCTTAGACATCATTGATAGCAAGGATTATGATTTTCTCTGGTCTTCTAGATCATCATGATCCCACACCAGCCTTCAAGTCATTGTGACTAGATGCTGTGTCTTGTCTGTGGCTTACTGAGAGGGTGGATGCCAGTCTTCAGATTACGCTGCTCTGTGGCCGAGGGAAGTGGTGCAAAGTTAAGAGCAAAGATGGTACAGGCACAAGAACGACTGTCTGGTGGGGGAAGGTTCAATAATCACCTTTTAGTGCTGCAGTGCAGTGGTGTGCAGTTCATCTTTGACTCGTTTCTGTGGAGATCAATGTGAGATTTGAGTGAATTAATGCAGGTAAGTGTTTGAAACTCAATAACTGTAAAAACATGATAGATACCTTTATATTACTATATTAGCTTTCTAGAACATGCTGCAGAGGGTTGGGGTTTTTTTGTGGATTTGTTTTGATTTTAAAAATCAATTTACTTATGTTGGCAACCCAGTTCTGAGTCAGAGTATGAATTTGCCTTACGTATTTCTTGTGCCTTTTTATCTGCTGGAACTTTAGGCATTATCCTCAAGTAGCAAATGTATTTTAAAAGGGTCGTCAAAACCCCACTAATATTTATGCACTTTTCTGAAGAAACATAGTATTGTTTTCCTTGATCTCTTTCTAGAACTTGAAAATTCCAATGTGTAAGGATACTGAATTAGTCTACTTACCCTGATTTTTTGTTCTACGTATAAAATATCACCATAGACACAAGTTATTACGGATCTAACAGAACTCTGAAAAGGGAAGAATTGCTGATATTTCCACCTGGCAGACTGACCCGTTTTTCACCGATGCTTACGGAGTTAAGGGCCATGAAGTTAACAAATATCTACTATTTCGAGTGTCAAAATGTAGACAATTATATTTATATTTGACTTTTACATTAAGTTCAGAGTTTTGGAAGAATGACAAGCATTTTCAGTTTCTTCTGAGTGCCTGGAAGTGCCTGCAGCAGTGCGTGCTGTCATCTGAAGGCACTGATAAGAGCAATAAGGAGAGCATGGGCAGCGTCCCTTTTTTATTCTATCACATATAGCATCCTTGTCACACGACATACAGCCTAGGAAGGTAGACTCACTGCAGGAGCAAGCTCCAGAGCAGGAGGCAGTGCCCTGGCAGCTATGTGACTGAAGCAGTTATACTCTTTCTGGGACCTGAGCCAGCAGCTCTCTGTGGCTCTGCTTCTGCTGTGCCGTCAGAAGCCAACCTGGGGGTCTCCAACCATCCCTGCTCTGCGGCGGGCAGTCAAAGCCACAGACAGCATTTGCAGATTATCCCTTGACTGCTCGTGCATTATTCTGTATCTTTGGTAAACCACAGCCCCTCGAGGCCCCGGGCAGCAGGAGGGAACCTTTATCAGGTGCCATACGAGCGTGGAGCGGAGGGGTTGCTCCCCCCTGCCTCGCAGAGGTCTGCGTGGCTCCCTGGCCAGGCACGGGACATAATGGCACAGCTCGCGTTCCGGATGGAGGCGATGGGAGAGCATGCTGAGAAAAATAATTGAAAACGAAGCCACGTTTAAAAGTAATCAAATTACTCCTTGGGATTACATTTTTAGAGCCAAATTTTAGCCCTCCTTATTCGACGGCGGTGCCTTGCCAGGACCACATAGCTTGGCCCAGCTCCATGCCTGGGGAGACTTTACTACTTTTCTGAGTAAATAGAACATATGAAGCCAGATTCTCATTGCTTTTATGCCTAAGTAAATGCTCTGCTTTTTCAGTGGAGCCCTCCTTGATTTATAAATATGTCCATGAAAGAAAACAGACAGAGAACAGCTCCACAGCTGCTAAACCCTTGTGCTGTCTCTACCCCTGCTCCCAGAGCACTCAGGAAAAGCACTGGCACTGGAGGATTAAAGGGCATGATTACTGGGGACATCATTACTTCTGCTGGGATCCCGGGCATGCTCTGTCAGCTGCAAAGGGGACAGTGACCATCAGGAGGAAGAGTGTAATTCCACTGTGGCATCTAAGAAGTGTAAAATTCCACTTTTCAAGGACTCCACCCTTAAGAGCACTGGGGGATGTATCCTAAACTGCTCGCCTTACTGCCTTGTGCCATCTGACTGGTGAGAGCAGGTGCTGAAACAGAAGATGAGGAGGAGAAGAGTAAAGGAGAAGGAGGAAGAGGATGTTCAGAGGGCATGGCATGTCTCTGATCTTTCAGTCCACTGCAACTCCTAAGTGTCGAGTCATGGAGCTGTCAGGTTTTGGTGCTCAGAAAAATTAAATCTGCTGCCGAGCTGCACAACCTAGGAGAAGAATTCAAAAGGAGCAAAATGCTACAACTACCATCCACAAATACGACTTTTTGTGAACTTGGGTGTTTCACCTTGTCTTGGGGAGATGCTCTCAAAGACAGTGTGTTATGTTGTATCTGTTTATTGGTATGTGTATTTCTGTGGACGTTTAAGCAGAACAAAAATTAATAGGCTGAGTTAAGCAAAGAGAAGGAAAACTGTTGAGGACAGTAGGAAAATTCCTTGCAACTAACTGTAACAAATAGACCAGCCTAAGCTCTGCTGCACTGAGGTGTTTCGTTATAACATACAGCTCACCCATTTCTTATGCTGAGCCCATCAGCGTGTTATCTGAAGACTTCCATGTCATATATCCTACACTGTGCTCTGACAGTATCTAGGCACTACAGAGTGAGTTAAGAATGGACTGACACTTCCAAGACAGTCCCTCGCTGTTAGTTTAGCACTGTTTCATATGAAAAATATCTTCAGAAGGGCTGTTTCTTTCTCAGATAACAGACCTGTCTACCCTCAGAAGTGACAGCTCCATCCTTTCCGCTTCAGAAAACAGGGGGTATCATTAAAATGTTGACATTCACCAAACATTTGTTAAATTTATCATAGTTTTTCTCGTCCTCCATATAGGAATACCACAAAGAGAAAACAATAAAAGTAAATACCAAGGTCTGGTAAATGTCAAAATTTTAATGGAACCCACACTGTCGAAGATCTCAGAACCAACCATTTGCTCAAGAAAAATGTCATCACTTCTTTACTGGTCTGGTTCTTGAAAATTGGTAGGCAAGTTTTACTAAAATTAGATTTTTAGTGCCCCAAGGTGAGAGTCGCCATATCTGTGGTCTCATTAGAGGACTTCTCTTCCTCCACAACTGCATCTGTCAAAAGTGATAGGAAAGAACTCAATAATGACATTAGATCTACTGGCTTCTGTGGGAACTTGCTTCAAAATTCACTGGAATCAGTGGAATTTTTTAATCGGGTCCTTGTGCTCCTTTTTGGTTTTGCAGCTTGGGTTCACGAGTGACAAGGATATAAACTCTTTTTTTCAAGTACTTTCCAAAATACAGAAGAGCTTTTACGTAATAATATGTCACTTTACAACTGCACTAAACCCAGGAGTGGTTTATGGCTAAAGAGAAGCATTTAGGGGCATAAGAATATCAAAATTGCCAAATCAGAGCAGACCCATTCAGACTTGGAAAATGGCCACATCCACGACGAGACATTGTAGGAATCATTTACTAGAAGAGTGCACCCGTAGAAAAAATTTTTCTCCTTGCCTTCTTTCAGATAGAAAGACTCTTTGCTCGAAGTACACATGCTTATTTCCTCCCAGGTTTTCTTGGTCTTCTGACATAACTGTGAAAGGTCTTATTGTCCACAAATGAATAGAGTACCTGATGCCAAAGTCTGGCCTTTTTACGGATACAAGGCAGATAAAGGGCTCAGCCTCTCTCTCTCATTAGTCGGATGGCAAGATTCCCATTATTTATCCTACCATTGGAAGAACTTTTTCTGCTGGGATTTAATTCACTGAAAATGTCACAATCAAGCAAAATATTTGTGAATCCCCTGTTTAATTTCTAAAATCGTATCTGTCAAGAATGAGGAAAACCTACAAAAGCATGGCAAATTAAAAGAAAAACACACGTGGTTTTGATTTTCTTTTTCAAAATTGTTACGCTACATCTTCATCAACTTGGTTTTTGCACTGTCTTTGTTCTACTTAACTGAAGTATGCTCACTAGAAAAGAATCTTTAACTCTTTTTTTCTCTTTTTTTTGCCTCTAGATAATATTTTTGGTAAGTTCAGATTTCCCTTTATACCGGATTTTTGGTTTGACCACTAAAGGGAAAATATCAACCATTCAAGTACGCCCTTTGTCTTTATCTGTGAATATTGAGACTGCAGTGTCCAAAATGCTAAAAACGCCTTCTGACACTGATCACTAATTAAGTAGCCCCTTATCAAAGGACATCCATTCGCAGAGGAAAGGAAATGCCATCATTTAAAGGGCCAGCGTTCATTAAATATAAATGAGAAGATAACTGTAAGTCTGTGTTCTCTTAGCGTGCATCATATCCCACGGTGATTTTTTTTTTTACTTATAAAACATTAAACTGATTGCATACTGTTTTGTTCTGTATCAGTCACAAGGACTGCTCTTGGGTAATGAAGTGTAATTAAGAGGAATCATATGTGTCTCTTCATTGAAAGGCAATGATTTCCTTTCCCGTTAGTTCCACTCTGGCAGTGCTGTGCTTCACAGAGGTGATTGTTACCATTGATTGGATTGATCAAACTGTCTTCGGATGTTAGAATTGGGTAGCAATGGCTAAGATCATATAGGTATCCTTCTGCTTAGCCCAGAAGTTAAACAAATAGAAACCTATAATGTTTCTTACTAATCATCCAGACAGGTTATTAGGCTCAGTGCTAAGCAGCCATTCCTTCCTTTGGGTAGGACAAGGTCTGCTGGGAAGTTTCTTTGCATTTGCCAAAATCAGTGTGAATCGAGAGGTTTTCTTTACTGTTTTTCTTTCCGTCATTCAACTACTGTGCTTTAGAAGCTAACGAAACATTAGCAGGACCTAGGGATATGTAGTGTCTAACCGGTGGCTTTCTGAGCACTGGGAATCTGCAGCACCAGTCCGTGATGCTGAGGTGAAGAGCACGGAAACCGCAGGAAGATCGGTGCCCCCTCAGAACTGCAGCAACTTCCATAGAGGTGTTATTCTTTAACTGACTACTGACATCTCACTAAGGGTAATAATGACATCCTTTAAACGTCGCTGGAGGTTCGCAGTCCTTTACTGTGAAACTCTGCAGCCCGGCGATGATACGGAGGTGAAACTCAATGCCGACACACTCAAATGGGGGATAACCTAAAACTTCTAACGAGAGAGCTTATGAAATTGAACGTGTTCTGATTTTCATTTAGATTTGACAATTCTTCATCTTGGTCTTCTATTATGGAAAGTAACTTTGAGTGAACAACTTAATTCAACTACTGTCAGAAACGAATATGGGCAAAATAAGTGACTTCCTGCCACTAAAATAACTCAATGACTGAGCAGCATCAGCACAGTTTCTCTCCGTTTCTTTCCCAACAGTTAATTGTCATGCATTTCATCAGCAATATTAATGCCTGCCTTCAAGGAAACACGAACGGGATCACGGAGACTAAGGAAACTTATCAGAAGAAGAAGGTGATCTGCTTTACAAGTGGGTGAAACCTGTCGAAGATCTCAGAACCAACCAACCATTTGCTTTGCAACAACTTGTTCATCCTCTGAGTGTTCATCTAGACTGCAGCTGGCTCTTCACAATGGGCTATTAAAGCAAGACGTCTACTTTCCTGTGTGGATGGGACAGGTTCATGGGTTGATTAATCCTTCATTCCTTCCAGAAAATGATCTAGTCTGAAATCACCATGTCCCTGCTCCATCTCTGCTCTAATCAACAAAGTGAGGCCAGGTTAGTAATGGAGAAGAGGAGGCACTAAAGGTGTAATTCTCCCAGAAGACGCGCTCTCTGTCCATGCACAGTTGTCCAAAGAGAGATTTTTTTCCCCATGGAAAGCTGTGGTTTTGCACCACACCATGCTCAGATTTCTGTGAAAGTGCCTTCTGTTGTGTCTGGAAGCAAGCCCTGTCTGTGTCCTCGGGTAAATGGAGAAGTACCCCACAAAAACAGAGGTCCAAAGTCTCCACTAAATGCCCATTCTGCCAAAACACAGTCTGAACAGATTTTGGCCCCTGGGAGTGACAGAACAAATGATTTTGAAAGGAAATAATTCTTTTTTTTTTTTTTTTTTTTTTTAATTTTAGTTTCTTCTGGTCTAACGCAAGGGTCAATCTGCCTTTTGCCTGCATTTAGCTGCCTGGAGTGAACCAAGACCACTGCAAACCTCACTTCAGCCTTGGGGTTTCCTGCCAGTCAGTACTGCCACCTCTGTGTTAATGGTCATCAGATGTCAAGGGTCACTTTCATCTTGAAAAAGAGCTTGGAACAGGGAATAAATATGTGATTTCTGTTAGAGAACAGAAGGGAGGTTACCTATATAGCACCTCCTCAGTATGCATATGTACATAAAGAGGGGAGAATCTGTTCTGCTTCAGTCCCAGTGCACGTTTGTCTACGGTAGAGACAGGGAACAGACAACTGTTTAACACGGCGAAGAACTACAACAGTGTCAGTGTCTCTCCTTTTCAGCCATTGGAGAAGTATTTTAACAACGTGTTGCAAACTAGATGCTGAAAAGTCATGTGGTGTTTTAAATAACTACCAAGGAAAGATACTGCTTTCAAATACTGTATTTTATAGCTTACAGGAAACCTCAGACAGTTAGTTATTCATTTCAACCTAATGCAAGTATTAACAAGCTTACTGGATAAATAGTGTACTTTCTGAAATGACTGACTCTCTAATGCTCATTATTAATTGTTCTAATATACATAATTCAGTGCAATTTTTTTGTTTGTGACTGAATATTCTTTATGAAATCAGGATAATAGGGTCTCTGGCCATTAAAAGTGCGCTGGACAATGTAACTTATTAATTCTCATTTTTCTTCTGTTTTGAAAATATAAATTCAAGGAACTCTGAGAAGAGAGGGATCATTAAAAGGGCAAAAATATCAGAGTGTCAAAACAATAGCATTCTTTAGTTGCTAATAATTCCCAAACTGCCAGAAACGTTTCCTGCGGTCTGTGTTTTAGAAATGAAGGCAAAGCGATGAGAGTTTGTATCCCCAGGATCCTCAGCGGTATCGTTAGAGCACAAACTCATCTCTGCAGGAGTGGTTTGGGACCTGGCTGCTGCCGTGTCCCCTCTGTGATGCTGTGATCCCCTCTGGGGATGCTGTGCTGGGAGCACCAAGCCGGACACCCCAGTGCGAGCACCTCCGCACCACAGCCGCCTTGTGCCTTTCTCGTAGTGCCACATCCTGAAGTTCCACAAAGGTGAGGGACGCAGTCGTTGTCGTTAGGGTTGGCTGGAAAGCAGGATTGTGAGTTACAAGGTCTGTGGAAGATGGGAACCATCCTGCCTATGAAAAGTCTTCCTAATTCTGGCAAATCAGAAACGCATGCGGTTTGTTGACCATGGTGCGTGCTTGTGTCCAGGAGCTTTGCTTTTTCCTTACATTTAACAGATCTTCGTGCTGCAGAGTCGTGGTTCAGCACTTTGGCTCCCACAAGCTACACTGACGGAAGGATATAATAGATGCAGCTCTCAAAATAGGGATGCTTGCTGATTTTGGAAGCCAGAATAAAAGCAGTACATCCTAATTCAAGCACAACAAAATGTCACTTTTGTGAACAAAACCCCCTGTTGACCTTTGTCCTTCTGGCACAGCCGAATTCAGGAAGCCTACTCTGGAGGCATCTGGGTGACTTAACCTGCTCCTGGTTTATTCTTCAAACACCATGGCTTTACACCATGGTTTGCCTTAGACAGGGCAGTCAGGCTTTGATATTTGATCCCCACGGGAGTGTTGATTAATAATGGCTGAGAGGAAAAGTTATAACTGCAGAAAATGAGAGTAAATGAGAGTCCTTTGTAAATGAGAGTCCTGGGATCTGTACTGATTTCAAATTACATTTCTGCCTACGTGTGTGTGTGTGTGTGTGTGTGCAGTCACTCCTTTAGCATGCCAACAGCTCTTAGTGCAATTTAGAGAAGATGCTCTGAAGATTATTAATTTGTAGAGCTAAGCTATCTTGGTTCAGATAATTGTATAAAAATAGCACCATCAGGGTGTTACAAATGAGAAAGAAAAAAAAAAAAAGAAAGAAATCAACCTGCAAAAAAGATACTGTCAAAGCAGGAGGCTAAAGAAGACAAAAGTGCTGGATATTATGGCTGAGAACTATGCAATTTCTTCCTGAAGGCGTAACGGGACAGAATTTATTCCTTTACAAAGCAAGACCCGAATTTGGGGCATCAAGAAGCACGAGAAGTAAGCTGAAGGCTTGACGCTGGGCCAGCCACCTGACCTCATTGCTTTGGGCTGTTCCTGAGCAAACAGAAGTTTCTGCCTTTCCCATATTCCAATTCTGAAAGGGTCACTGTGTGGTCTCACAGCCCTGGCTACACAAAGCATCTGCCACTTCTTCGTGTGACCGGACCTGACCTTTCTTAATGTGGAAACAGCTATCAGCCTGCCCATTGCCACTAAAAATTCATAATCAGCTGTGTTACCTGCACGTAACAAAACCTCCTCTGAAATCCATTGATCAGTGTTTGCCACATATACCACGAGAACTAAAAAAATACCTTTGGAAACTGGAATTGCAATGATTACACATTGTGCTGGTGACCTTCCCTGAATCGGTTGTAAGTTGGGAATACTGTGAAATCCAGAGAGGCAACATTTTGCAGCCAGCCAAATGTTGAATGCTGGTTATGATTTTTCAAGGCATATGATTAGGTTAATATTTCTGTTTTATTTTACCTCTGATTAGTTGTTCGTGGAGTATTAAAGCTGGCATTTTGCAGTCAGTATAGCTAGGAATATTTAAATCAGAACATAGATCTCTCTTCTAAGTACAAATGAGAAGGGCAGACACTTAACAGTTTTGAAACATATGGTAAATAGGCTTACATTTTTAATTTATAACTCTATGATAATATTTTATTTTTTCAGTTTGTAGATACTGGGAAATGAATCTTCAGATGGTCCTTAATTATTTTGAATTCAGCTAATGAGATATGTTGCTGCAGTCTAAACTCCAGGCTCCTAATAAACAAAAGTTAAAAGAAGACAATATACCCATTCTTATTCACTGTACTTGGAATAACTTTCCTTTTCCAGTTTGTTTAATGAAGATGGGATCTTATGGACCATGCCTTCCACTTGTGCTTACCAAGTGCTGTGTCCTCTCAGGGATGCAAGGCATCCACTGTGACCAGCAGCCTGAGTGTGCCTCCAGCAATAAGCTGTTACTCAGAGATTAACATAGGTATCTGTTTAAATGCAGAATAATTTTTTTTCTATGAATATTTTAAAGGGTACAAAGAAAACATGGAACCCAGGCAGCTTTGCAGCTACCTCTGTTTCACTGTAGCAGGTTTGCTCATGTTTTGCCCACTTGTTGGACTTCTCTGACTTCTATGAGGGGCTCCTGGCCTTTCTTGTGTGGTGTTCATGCTATTCCTGGGGATTCTGGGCAAAAACAGGTTAAGGGAGACAAAAGGTAAAAGGGGGTTGATTTTTATTCCCTTTCCTGCACTCTCCAAAGGAAAACCAGTAAGAAAGGGAGGAAAGTAGCACAGTTAAAATATCCCTGGTTTATTCTGGGCTGTACAAGCTCTTATTCACATGTATAAGCCGCTCATGCAAACATCCCAGCAAAATTTCATGTTTTCTGTTATTCACAGCAGTCTCATCTTCTTCATCCTTTTATCCTTGTCGCTGGAATTGCCTGGTGTATCTCAGAGTAGTTTCAGGACAGCTGCTTAGCCTGGCAGAGGACACCGATGCTCGATGTGAGAGCCACTGCTCCAGCATTACCGTCATGCTATGGTGCATTGACTGCTGTATGCTGACAGCAGTGTTCTCATCCCCACTGTGATTATTCTCTATCATTTGCCCCGTGTTTGGTGGCATTGCTGAGGATCATCTCTCTTAAACCTCACACCACCAGTCCTCCTTGTCCCTGAGCACTCTACTTCCGTGTGCTTGTCCCCTTTCCTTAGTGCCCCTCATCCTCCTCAATCCCTCAGCAGACACGGTGTAGATGTGCCCGCATGGCTACCTGTTACCAGAGTGAGAACTCCAAGGTTTGGTAACTGGCTCATTTACTGTAGCATGGGACTTTTAAAGGAGTCACTGCGTTCCCTCTGGGTTGAGTGCATGGATGGTTCCCATCCAGGCAGATGATACAAGTTAATTCCTGGTGCTGGGTCTATTTAGGGATTTTGGATTTAGCTATGTTCCCTTTTCAACACCTAAGGAACAGAAAAGAAGGGTAATATATTGCTGTATATAAATCATCTTAGAAAGACATATGTTTTGACCTTGATTTAAACAAGCTCTACTAATAATATAGGAACGGGGAGCATGGGGGTTGAAATGATTTCCAGTAAGGTATTTATAGAACTGTTTGAACAGACTTTACAATAATTAAAACAGAGTATAGGTTATGTTAAAGTAAATGAAGTCAATTTAGTTCATCATCATTTTTACAGTGTTGCAAATTAACATAACAATGACAACTATAGTTGTCGCTGACTTGAGCAGTAGCAGTTAATCATTGCAATTAATCATTATTAATACATAATTCATAATGATCAATCATGCTTGACTCTAGGATCATACTGGGCTTATATTAAATGCTATATAAATATAAAAGGGCATTGCTAACCATCCAAAGGCTGGGAAAACCAGGCCCCCATTTTCCATTTGGATGTAGCGTTATGAGCTGTCGCTGCCGAGTGTCTGAGTTTGTTAGGACTTGTTTAATGTAAATTAATCCTGACAGGTGAGAGGCAAGATTGCAGCACATGGATATGAATGGCATAAACGTCCCGTATTTCTCCAAGATAGCTGGCGTACGCCTCACGGATCTGGGGAGTCAGGCAGGCAAAACTCTTCTGTTTGCAATGGAGCTGGGGCTTTGTCCTGGCAGTTCTCCTCTCACTCCGTCCCACTGGAGTGCTGGGCATCACAGAAAGTAACCTGGGGTTTCTGAAGAGCTCTCAGTTCCTCCTCTGGCACTAGCTCTAAGTTTGTAGTGGAGGGTGTTTCTGAGGTGGACACTGAGCTGTGATCTGTACCTATTGCAGTACTGCTGTCCAGGAGCACAGAACCCTCTGATGAGTAATTCTGCACTGCCCGCGTGGCTTTCCAGGCTGCGTCTCCTGTCGCCTGCGTGCCAGCAGCCCATGCTCTGAGACCATCATTTGGGTTTGGCTGTTAGGAATGTCTCTTCATGTGCTCATGTGCTGGCTTGGGCTGGGCTGGAGTTAATTTTTTTCATAGCAGCAGTATGGGGTCATGGTTTGGGTTTGTGCTGAGAACACTGTTGATAGCACAGGGAGGGTTTAGCTCCTGCTGAGGCAAGGCCTTCTTCTCACCCCACCACACCAGGGACTGGGCTGGGGTGCTCAAGAAGTCAGGAGGGAACAGGCTGGGACAGCTGACCATGGCTGACCCAAGGGATATTCCAGACCATGCACGGGATGGAGCCCAGCTCTCCTGGGATGGCCGAACACCCGCTGCCCGTGGGACGTGGGCAATGAATTCCTTGGTTTGCTTAGCCTGCATGCAGAGCTTTTGCTTTAGCTGTTGAGCTGTCTGTACCTCAACCCATGACTTTTCTCACTTTTACCCTGCTGATTCTCCTCCCCATCCCACCAGGAGGACTGAGAGAGCAGCGAGGTGGGGCTTTCTTGCTGTCTGGGGTTAAGCCATGACTGCTCACCTCCTTCTCCGGGAAGCAGAAGAGCAATGACATAAATTAAATGCTTTTTCCGAAAGCTTTGGAGTGCTACATTTCAAGTTAAATCTGCCCAGACATTCTAATGAGTATTCCTTGCAGGGAAAATCAACGGTGATTCAGACACATATTGCACCCCAAAACAAATCTACTTACTTTAAATGAAAAGCTATATTAGAGGGGATTTTTTCCCTTAAATAGTGAAAAGCAAATATGTATTTCAATTTAAATTAATTTTAAATATTTTAGTTTGCTTTAAGGAAAGCAAGAGAGAACACAGTGTGCATATCCATGATGAACTGCAGTAAGAGTTCAGAACGACTGTTGTTTCAGCAAGCAGTGCTCAGAGAAAGCCAAAAATTCAATACAATCAAAACAAAAGCATTAAAGTTTGATAGCCACATGATTCTGGACAGAGGGTAAGGACCCAGTGGAGAAGCTACTAAGTGTCCTGGTACTGCTAAAGCTGTTTAAAAGCAAGTGCTTTTTTTCTTAACCAAACAAAATATTTCAAAAGCAGCAAATCTCTTTTAAGTTCCTTCATGAAATAAAAGTCTCTTCCAGGGTAGTTTAGCAGAATTAAGCTATTAATTCGTCAGCTTGCAGCAGCATCTGATCTCTGAATAGCACACACACAAAATAGTGCATAAAATAATGCCTGAAGGACAAGCAGAGCCATGTGACTCCTGCAAGTGGGTAGATGCCCTCGGAGCACGCTTGGAGCATCAGGTAAAATCCTGCTGTGTCTGCCTCCAAGCAGGCCAGGCAACAGGGAGCCATCCACCCTCACCTCCTGAATTCAAAGTTAGTCCTCCCACCACAGATAGAATTTCATTCCCCCCCCCCAGGAAAATTCCACCACCCCACCACCACCCTTTTCTTTTTTTCATCTTGCTAATAATATTTTTCCTGACTTTAAGGATCCCACGTGAAACTTTTTACCATGCTGTGGTACCTGTGCCCTGGGAAATCACTCCTCAAACTGCCCAGGACACGTGTTTGCTCTTCAGCCCCGTCCTGGGCCACGTGTCCTCCTGTTGACGCCGCTCTTGTTTCTGCGACCGTGCGCTGCTTTTGCTGGGATGGAGTTAATTCTCTTCACAGGGGATGGCACGGGGCTGTTGTTTGGATCTGTGCTGAGAACAGTGTTGGCAGCACAGGGAGGGTTTAGCTCCTGCTGAGCTGGGCTCACAGAGCCAAGGTCTTTTCTCCTCCTCAGCCCCGGGGAGTGGGCTGGGGTGCACGAGAAGCTGGGAGGGGACACGGCCAGGAGAGCTGACCCAGGGGGTATTCCAGACCGTATGATTTCATGCTCAGTACAAAGCTGGGGGCAGGAGGAGGAAGCAGGGGATGTTCAGAGTGATGGTATTTGTCTTCCCAAGTCCCCGTTAGGTGTGATGGAGCCCAGCTCTCCTGGGATGGCCGAACACCCGCTGCCCCTGGGAGGTGGGGAATGAATTCCTTGAGTTGCTTTTCGTCTGTGCAGAGCTTTTTCTTTGCCTGTTAAACCGGCTTCATCTCAGCCCATGAGTTTTCTCACTTTTACCCTCCAAATTCCCCCTCCCTGCCCTGTGCCGGGGGGATGTGAGTGAGCAGGGGCTGCCTGGGGCTCAGCTGCCAGCCGGGGTTAAAGCACAGCAGTCTACCGTGCTCCCAGCAGTTATTTCTCTCTGCACAGTACCCACGCACAAATCCTGGCACGTGAGGCTTCCAGTGACGTGGAAGAGCAGGACTCTGATGGGCACCTTGTTTCTGAGCCCTGACAGGGAGCTCTTATTTGATTAAAATGGTACTGTGCTGCCTTTCTCCCCCTGCACATTACTACCGTTTAACTGCGATAAAATGATTTATTACCTAAATTAAATTAAGAATGGATTCCATCTTTGCCTTCTATTTTTTGCTCAGAATGACACATGGAGCCCGAGGGAGGTGAGCAGGAAAAACTTGGAAAATAACGTTGCTATTAAAAAAATATTTTAAGTGTCTCTCTTGCAAAAACTAACCATTCCAAAAGTTTTTAGTGAAAAAGTAGGCTTGAAATGACCTGAGATAAAAGAAGGTCATATTAGGAAGACTTTATTCATAAAAGATCATATTAGGGGGGTAGGAGATTGCAACCATCACAGGGTTTTGTTTTAAGGATTAAAGTAAAAAAAAAGACTTGGCTGTCAGATCTTCAACAGTGAATTTTCAGGTTCTGGCCCCTGAGAGATGATTCATCTGCTGAGGGCCTTGACTCCCCAGAGAAGGTGTGGGAGGAGTGGGGCAGCTCAGAGTTGGATCCAAACCAGCTGAACTGCAAACAAAGAGAGCTGCTGGGGAGGGGATGAAGAAAAGATGCTTCAGTGATCGGTATGTACGCCTGCTGTCGGTGTGGAGAGACTAAGAGGCAGATGCTCTCTGCAGCCCCTCCTTGCACCTCTTACTGTGTCCAGCTGTTTATCACTCAGTTCTCCCAAAGTCAGTTCTCACAGATTCACAATAAAGGGGATGGAAGCTCTTTCCAGGCACGGTTATTTCTATCAGTCAGTCCTCTGCTGATGAACTATTACTCCCCAGATCCAAAGCACAGAGTGAAGGGCTCATCACAATTGGTGTTTTCAAGAGTACATACATTATAAAAAATAATGTATGTATGAGTTTACCTTGTCTGAGGTGGTTGGTGAGAAAATTAGTTGGTTTCTGGACTGCAGTGAGCCTCACCTTTCAGGATGCTACTATGAAAAAAGGGTTAAGTGGAACTTTAGAAAGTCAAGCAAATTATTTTCTCCTACAGAATTTCTCATTGTGAGTTCCGCCGCAGCCCTGTGGGTTTCAGAGGTAGAAGAACTGTGATTCTTTTAGTGTCAGATTTAAAATATATAGATAGAAATATTTTCATAGGAACCTAATAAAACTCTGTAACATACGGTGGGTGGGTGTCCTAAATATAATAAAAATAAGCAACATGTATACAAACTACAATTTTGGATCTATATGAATTTTCATCTCCGGAAGGTCGGTGCTTAATTTAGGAATATCCAAACCAATTAATGTCTGTGTGAATGAGTGACATTGTCACATTGACATTTTGTTGCTGGCCCGAGGAATTTATGATGTATCCTTCTATTCCTCATTCCATTTAGGAGTGCACAGAAATCCCAGCAATGCTAAATTAATTTGCATATCACTTGCATAAGAGGCTGCAGGCATGTGTGTATGTAATGCGGATATTTCTATATGCACAGCAGAATATGAGTAGTTATTTTTCAATCTTTATTAAAGTTTTGGTAAAAATCTTAACTCTTCAAAACTAAGAGCTCTTGATGGCCAAAGTTAAAAATGACAGATCTGAAAATCTCTGCTCCTTTGAATATCTGTGTATTTCCCCTATGTCCCCCTGCTTGGGTTATCAACAGACAATTTTTCCCAGGTGCCAGCTTACCATGGGTTTCTCATACCTTGGACTGCGTGGGCACTCTGTGTAATCTGTGCATTTCAGTGATGTTGCATGGAGATTGAGTTATCTGAAAATATAGTCCAAGGTCTAGTCTTCAAAAATACAGGTGCTTATTACCTAGAGCCACTTATCAGTTAATGCTGATGAATTTCTACTTGGTGAGGTTTGGATGCTTGGAGGGAAAACAGCGTGGAGAGTGAGTAACATCAACAGGAGAACGTTACATTTCACTATTCATGTTGTATGCAAACTACCCTCTCTCCTTTCTTTTACCCAAAGATATCCTATTACCAAGATAACCTATGATATCTGCTCTCACACACCTCAGTTCCAGGTTCTTGACTGGCATTTTTAGGGAGTTATGGCAATAGCTAGTGACCATCCTCTTGCATCCTCTTTATCATCTTAGTCACATCTCCAGACCCCTGACAGATGTTGAATGAGAGTGACCTGCAGTGTCTCTATAAAAACTGCAGTACAGCTTGATCTAGTTTTTTTTATTATTATTATTATTATTATTAGTGCAAACAGCCTTCCTTGCTGCTGAAGCCCTGCTTTGTCAATGCAAGCTGGAAACCAGCCACGGTGTAAATTCTTCATGTTACTGCAATAACAGGGAGGGGAGAAGGAAGCATAGGTAGCATCCTTGTTACTGAACCAAGGTGTGAGAGTTGTGGCTTCCTGTGCTGTTATGTTCCCATCAGGAACCAGCTGCCAGGATATCCCAGTGCAATGCCACTGCTGTGGAGCCTGGTAAGGTTAGTGGGGGCCCTCAGGAAACAGGCAGTGGAACTCCTCAAGAGCTTCCCTGGGAGCTGCAGCCCCATCTGGTTGCTGCTCAGAGACTGCTGCTGAGACTTGGGATTCAGAAGTATGAGTGCACACATTTTTTCCCAAGCTGTGCCCACAAAGAGCTCACAGTTGCTCCTTCCACACCCAAGGTCAGTTTAAATTGAAGAGCAAAACACTACCAGAGCTCAGGACCTTACAAGTAGTTCTACCTTGGACACAGAGATGACCTCAGTTACCAGTCACCTGGGTCGGCGAGGGTTAGTGATGAATGATGATTTTTAAATACTCTTTTATTTCAAGGAGGATGGTGGATTTTTGTCTGTAGCTGAATAGCAATAATGAAGGGGTTTTGGCATCTGCCATTGCCGCGGCACGTTTCCAGGAACTTCTTGCTATGCGTGTTGCAAATGCAACTTGTTATGGCAAAATGTATTTTCTCCACTCAAATGCAATTTGGGGGTGCTTTTTAATTTCATTGAATTCTTCTGGCTGTAAAAAGAGAAACAACAGCATACAATTTACCTTCCGTACCACACCCCATTTAAATTCCCTTACAGCCTACCAGTTTATGAGTAATTCTTACACTTAACTCTCATAATATAATAATCTACCAAAAGAAACCTCTTCCATTCTTGTTACAGCTAGGAATAGGCCTAATAACTGAAAGATCAGGTTCACGTAATATCCGTGAATTAATTCAATGAAATTTTGAGCTCAATGTCAGTGGTTTAAGGTTGGTTTATTTTATATGCCTAAATTTATGCACGTTAATAGCCGTATTTTGTCACATGATTTATCATTCTCCATTAACCACATTTTGCTTTTAGCCTAATTTACTGTCACTTCTTCTAACGCTGTGTGCTACTTTGTACAAAATCAGACCCAGCCAGACCCTTGCCAAACTCCTTTTCCCTCTGGGTCTCGTGCTACCTGGAGAGAGTAGTGCTAGATGATTTAGTTCAGTAAGTCTCTTACAGACTACAGAGGTTAAACACGTTTTCCTCCATTTCTGCTCAAGTAGGCTGCTAATTTTTGAAGCTTTTTAGAGCTGGCAGAACGCTCTGCACTGACAGGGTCTGAGGCTGCAGTCATCGTCTGCCCATGGCAGCAGAGCAAATTCTGGGTGAAGCTTTGTCCGCTGCTCTTTAATCTGAATGTGTCGTGCAGCCCCATTAAAAACTGTAAATACAGGCCAGGATCTGCACCTTCTTTCATAATGCTGTGACTGTTCTTCCTAAATTACCCTCTTTACTCTGATAATCCAAGTACTACCTAGCATGGGGAGCAGTGGCAGAACTTAGTTGCCTCATGCAAAAGACCAGATTTCTTAAATTTATTAATGTACCAAATGATCCAGACAGAAAGCACTGAGATCAAAGCACTCACCCTATCTCTGAGTCCAGACAGATCAAAAAACCCTGTACTTGAGGTCCTTCCTAGGCACATCAGTAGTCATGCTGAACTTCATGGCCGCTCATCTAAGTGTCTTACCACCCTCTGATTTTTATGATAATCTGAGGATTCTGGCAGAGACCTTCAGCTCCCCTTCCTTTTCTGAAACTTCCCAGTGATAGTGAAATAAATCAGAAAGAAAATCATACTGCAAATTCTCTTCTTCTTCCTAAATATATTTATTATCATTTTTTTTCCTACATAAAATCTCCCAGAGTAACTATAGTTAAACAAATTTAAACAAAAGCATGTAAATGTTCTTCATGGTGTGGTGAGTTTGGAAATGGGGAAGTTCTGCTATTTGTATCCTCATTCCTAACTTTCTTTCCTCTAATCTGTTGTGTATGTTGCTATGCCACAGAAAACGTTTACGGAAATTTAGGTCATCAAAAACAAATAACGTCCATTTATGGGTCAAATAGTGTTTATGGAAAGGAATAAAACAATGCTTGTAGCAGAGATTTGAGTAAGATAGACTAAAAGCACATTTTTTCCTCTTGGAGAATTGATACACATCTTCCTTGGCAGAACATGTGCATCATAGCTCAATCTTTTCTTTTTTGGAATCAAATCCCATACACCTGTCATAGCCAGACTTAAATGTTAATTGACATTAGTATGAAGAGAAGTCCTTATTTTTAGATCCAAATCAACAAAATCCTGATAACCATCATTTCACATTGAGTGCAGTTGTAAGACTCTTCAGTCTCAGCGATGCCAAATAACAACATGATGCAACTCCACTTCATGTTATAGACACTGAATCATTATGAAAATCAAGCTCTTAAATTTCATCTTTCATTTTCTTCCTCTTTCTTTTTTTGGTAATGGAATTTTGTGGGTTTTTATTCTAAATTCTAATTCTGAGGTTAGACGCAGCTCATTTTGCATTTCTTAGTTTGGAAGTTCTTATGGACTATTTGTTTCTATAAAGATTGGTCTAGCAAGAGAAAATGCTACTTTCTCACTGGGATTTGTACTCTATACATATTAACTGATTATATAGTTGAACTCTACGACCTATTTATCTTCCTGAAAGAAACAGAAATTACTTTGTCACAAGCTGCAGAATATATGCCGGACTGCACAATGCTCAGTCCTTCCTGCATTCTGAACAGTGATATATTTTAGCATCTAATATTTATGTTCATTTCAACTTGTATTCTCATTTTTCATCTGCAGTGCCCTTGGTGATGATAGAAATTAGTTTTATTATGGCTTCCTTGAAAGGACATCCAGGCTTGGAGGAAAAACAGAGGGGAAAAGTCGTCTGGAGGCATGGGCTCCAAATTGATATGTCAGGAAAGTGCATCCATGAATTTCCTGTTGAAGTATAGTGATCCATAATCCTCTCTTGTATCGTATGCTTATAAATTACCTTCTTTTATAGAAAGTCATTTAACTATACAGGTCTTTGTGTCCAAACCACTGTCTGAAGCCCAGGCTGGAACTGTCAGTGCTGCGGAGGTCACCCTGGAAAACCAAAATGGATAGCAGCCTCGACGAGACTTCCCTTCCATCAGACACGGGCACAGACGTGGCTGCTACAAGTCCATGGAAAGCCCTGCTGGTGGCATTGGTTCCTGCCGTGCGGGACGGGGCTGGCACATCTCTCTGTCACCCCCTGCACTGCCCAGGTTTCCTGGTCACGCCGCCTCTCCCGTTTTTTCCCGGCGGTGTCCTGCCCCTGGACTGCTGCAGTTTAAATCCTAGCAGGCAGGTGCTATTTTTCCTGTGTCTAGCCTGTCAGCCTGGATCTTTATAAAACCTCCAGCAGGCCCTTTTCTCCTCCCCGCTTCCAGAAGGGAGGCATTTTAAATAAGCCAAGGTTCAGTATGTGACAGGAGACAGATGAAATAATAAAGCATCCTTCTACGCCATATGAAGTTATGGTAAAGACATAGTGAAGGAAAGGGTAATTACAGGGGGAAAAAAAAACCTGTTCTGCATTGCCTATTCTTCAACATTCGACTTGCTAAAAAAAAGGCACCAAAATTATACTGTAGCTGCAGCATTTTTGTACAACTGGCCCTGATTATCTGACACTTACTTGGTCAAATTGACAACATCTATTAAATATATATGAAAACGTTTTGCAGTATACAGATAATAACCTCGCCCTTTAGACCTCTGGTTGCAGAGATAATGATTTGAGGCTTGCTAAACATTTCATCCATGTTTCAAACTTCTGCAAGCGTGTTTTTCTTCTGAGAAGGAGCTTGTGAGCTTCCGTGGTGCCTCTACATCTCATTACAGGGAAGGAAAGCAGGCAGGCAGGCACAAAGTGTGTCATCTCAAGCTGTTTAAAGGGAAGGTGAATGCAGCAGTGAGCTGAATGACTGATAGAAATTCCAGGACTTCCAAATAAATTGAGAGAAATGCAGCTTTGTGGGGGTCTCAAGGCAAACGTGTTACTCAGAGCATTCTGGAGTTTGAAACTTAAACCTGAGACCGCTTCCCACCGTGGCTTTCAATGACTGGCTTTGTCTGGGCTGGAGTTAATTTCCTTCCTAGCGGCGGTAGGGGGTCGTGCCTGGGATCTGTGCTGAGAACACTGTTGGCAGCACAGGGAGGGTTTAGCTCCTGCTGAGCAGGGCTCACGCAGAGCCAAGGCCTTTTCTCCTCACCCCACCCCACCAGGGACTGGGCTGGGGTGCACAAGAAGTCGGGAGGGGACACGGCCAGGACAGCTGACCCCAACTGACCCAAGGGATATTCCAGACCATATGGCATCATGCTCAGCATGTGAAGGTGGGTTGGGGGAAGAGGGAAGGAGGTAATGATGCTATTTGTCTTCCCAAGTTCCCGTTACATGCGATGGAGCCCAGCTTTCCTGGGATGGCTGAACACCCGTGGGACGTGGGGAATGAATTCCTTGGTTTGCTTTCCTGGTGTGCGTGGCTTTTGCTGTACCTGTTAAACTGGCCTTATCTCAGCCCCTGAGTTTTCTCACCTTCACCCTACAAATTGTCTCCTCTCTCCTGCTGGGGTGGGGAGTGATCGAGCAGATGTGGGAGGCTTAGCTGCTGTCTGGGGTTAAACCACGACTAGAACTTGTCTGATTTCCTCTTTTTCCCCACATGCAGATAGGGAAACTGAAACTAATACTTAATTTACAGGAGTAATGCTACTCTCAAGCCATTAGAAAAGCCTATCTGCACAGAACGCGGGTGTCAACAATAATCTTTATCTAACAGAATAACTACAGGAACACAAAGCATTTTCCAAAACAATTGCAAGTCATAACCTCCCCCCCCCCAAAAAGCGAGAGCGCTCGAAGAACAGTCACAAAATGCAATTTCCACACTAGTTTTCTTGTTGCCTTCACTGCTCTTCTTACTCCCCACTCCCCCCCTCCCCATACAGATTTTGTAACCTGGGTGATCTCAGTCCGTGCCCCTAAAAGTTGCATTAACTAGGTGAGGAGGATGCAGTGGAGGTGAAGAGGATGCAGTCGAGGTGAGGGGGATGCAGTGGAGGTGAGGGGGATG